>CM065594.1:203406565-203858954 GCA_033119425.1 Bufotes viridis | reverse complement strand
TGATTTTTTGTTTTTCAGATTATTTTTGCAAGTCAAATCATCGACACTTATGTGCAGTGACAGTCGGAACATCGGTGGTGGAAATCTATATAAAACTATTTGAAACAATTGGAATATATTTGGCTACTGAAAACTCTAATTCCAAGTCTCCTTGATTAATGATACTATGTACATAATTTAAGATAATGTTCTATGATATGTTATAAGTTTGGCGATACTGTTTCTATAGCCAGAATCATGTGACTTTGCCTGTGGGCAGTACTAGATATCACATGATCGGAGCTAAGAGGAAGTTGGAAACAGGAAATATCTAAGCGGCCATCTTTGACTAGGTTAAGGCCAGTTCTTGATTACCTAGAGTAAGTTATCGTGAGATTTGGGTAATCTTGTGCATGCGCAGTAACAACAATAGAACGCTATGAGGACGCGATGTTTTCCGATGTCACCTGCCACCAATGAATTGTCGATGAGTGAGTTTTTAATCACACTTATATTTATGAATTACACCTGTAAGTTTATTATTGAATAATTAGCACTTTGAGACATATTTTGTACAATATAATATATTTTTGCACGGAAGCACTTGCACTTTGAACACTATGTATGGGGTAGCACAAACCGGTAATTGAGTTTTTATGTCAGTAATTTTTAGTAATGAATTTTATACTTTGTTGATTAATGATGTGATTGATAGTAATTACATGCACCCTCTATATATACTTTGTATGTACACATGACTGTATGGCTTGAGAAAGACTGCAACAAGCAGTCGAAACGTTGCTGTTTGTTCCGAACACTGGGTGAATAAACGTTGTTCACGGATTTATCGAGTGCTGCTGGCCCTTCTTTCAGTTTATATATTATGGACTTTGATGCCAGTCCTTAGGCCTTGATTTGCACCCACAGTCTACGAGTGTGCTGCTACCTCCTTCACCTACTTCTATCTTCTATCTATCTATCTAGTATCTATCTATCTATCTGTCCGTCTATCTGTCCATCTGTCTATTTAATATATTGACCATCTATTGATCTAGCAATCTTCTATTATCTATCCATATTAATTGTAGCCAGCCATCTCTATCAATCTTCTATCATATTATCTATTATCTAGCTAGCTATGATCTATTGATCTTCTATTATATATCTATATCTAGCCATCCATCTCTATCAATGTTATCTATCTATCTATCTATCTATCTATCTCTCTCATATCTGTCTATTATCTATCTATCCATCTCCTATCTATCTATCTATCTATCTATCTATCTATCTATGTCATATCTATCTATCTATCTATCTATCTATCTATCTATCTATCTATCTATCTATCTATCTATCTATCTATCTCATATCTATCTATCTATCTATCTATCTATCTATCTATCTATCTGTCTATCTTCAGATACTGATGGTTGGGGAAGAGTTAACCTATCCACCTTTATTATCCAGGTCAGTGGTGATTACTGGAGCTCATGAAGAATGGATAAAACAGGTGTTTTCTTTTGCCAATCGGTCATTATGAACTTTACACTTGTAAAGCAGGTTATAAATTCACAAGGCAGAACATGACTTCAACCTCTGGCAAGTGGAAACCAACAGCGATGATTGGGATCATTAAACTTTACAGGTTGGTCCCCTGGTGGACCTGACCTAATGACAGAAACTGTGTTACAGGTCCAGGGAAGGGCGGTATGAGACTGGTAAAACATGGCAGTTTCCAGATACAGCGCCACTCTTGTCCATGGCTAAGTCTTGTATTGTTTCTCAACCCATTCACTTCATATTTTCTAAGAACCTTAAGTTTTTCTAATATAAGCTTTCTAAAGGTACTTTCACACTTGCAGCAGAGTGATCCGGCAAGCAGTTCCATCAATCTGCATGCAAACTGAAAGCATTTAGAGACCGATCCGGCTACGGATCCGTCTTACAAATGCATTGCAAGAAAGGATCCGTCTCTCCGCTTGTCATGCAGAGAGCCGGACACCAGCATTTCGGTATTTTGAATGCCTGATCCGGCACTAATACATTCCAATGGGAAAAAATGCCAAATCCGGCATTCCAGCATGTGTTCCAGAATTTTGGACGGAGATAAAACCCTGCGGTATTATCTCCATCCTGAAATGTCGAAAAGACTGAACGGATGACATCCTGATGCATCCTAAATGGATTTCTCTCCATTCAGAATGCACGGGGATGTGAATGAAGCGTTTTTTTCCGACATAGAGTTCCGTTGTCGGAATAACGCTAGTATGAAAGTACCCTAAGATCAAGAGTTTAAGAGTTGTTTTAAAAATATCCCTTTAACTTTGGATAGTTTTTGGCTTTAGCTGGCAGCTGAACAGTCCTGTCGACTTGAACCAAATGAGCCCACCTGGCCTTCCATCTCCTTACCTTTGCTTTTCAGTACAAATGACATTGGCAAGCAGCCTGCTAACCTGTGACACATGATTTTACATTTCTAAAATTCGGTGATCATAGTGAACATTGAGGTCCCTTGGGGCTCCATTAGTACACACACTGCTATAACTTTCTCCAGCTAATAGCTTTCACCAGGTAACTGCATTTACAGCCCTTAACAGCTCAGCAGCTTTCAGCCATCCTCTGCAATCCATGGGAACCCTAGGTGCACAGCTATAGGGGTGCAAAGGTTGCAGTTGCACCCATACCTTGGTACCTGAGGGTGCCCAAAGGCCCCTCTGCCACATAAGAGGACACCAGTATTATAAATGGCACATGGTAAATAGGTTGGGGGGGGGGGGGGGGGTTACACATTTTGCACTAGGGCACAGCAGCTTCTGTAGAATCCTTAAAGGGATTCTCACTTCAGCAAGTGGTATTTATCATGTAGAGAAAGTTAATAAAAGGCACTTACTAATGTATTGTGATTGTCCATATTGCCTCCTTTGCTGAGTTTAGTCATTTTTCTATCACAATATACTCTGCTCGTTTCCATGGTTACAACCACCCTTCAATCCATCAGTGGCGGACAGGGGCGGACATTTTTTATGTGGTATCCAATTGAATGTGCAGCGTATGAGCGATATCACTGAGAGGACACTGACTCTTTTTGGGTCCATGGAGTCTAAGTTAGGGTGAGCCCTATTGGTGATTTTTGTATTTTGCATACCTCCACTTTATATTTCTCACCACTGTAATTAAGGACCATTTGGGTAACATGAATAAGATGAATTTTGATATTATTATGGTACTTGTATGAATTGAAGTACTTTACCATGGACACATTACCACGGTGGAATTATGTATCTGGTATAAAAGTGAAGGATCCCAGTGAGTGCTATTCAAATCTTCAGGCTTTATTATCGCATATCAAAATATAGTTTATGGACGCGTTTCGGCCCGTCCAGCCTTCATCAGCATAAGGCTGGACGGGCCGAAACGCGTCCATAAACTATATTTTGATATGCGATAATAAAGCCTGAAGATTTGAATAGCACTCGCTGGGATCCTTCACTTTTATACCAGTATCCATTTCTCCACGTGCGGGTGCGCTATCTCATCGAGTGCCGGCTACCATTGACTTTGAATTATGTATCTGAACATCATTGCAAATATATTAAAGCACTTTATTGCATAATGAGATATTTGTATGCTAAGGATCACATATGAGTATATATACTTTAGTCTGGCATATGTTATATTGCTTGACAAAGTCTCTATTGAGTGGGCTGAAACGTTGCACCCAGGGGCTTAGCTAAAGGTTCATGGGCCCTGGTGCAAGAGTTCAGCTTGGGGCCCCCTTCCCTCAGTGCTTTGTGGCCAGGGGCATCTTTAGGATGGATAGATAGATAGATAGATAGATAGATAGATAGATAGATAGATAGATACTGTAGATAAATAGTATAATATTCTAAACCTTTCCTAAATTGTCTCAGCTGTGTCTATGTCACATCCTACCTAGTATTCATGCAATTCCGATGTAACCATTTCAAAACGGTGGAATCCAAGAAATATCTATTAAGCCAAAAAGTCATCTCTAGATGAGGAATTAAATATGAACTGGAGAAGAAAAGTCTGAAGGCAGCAGGTCAGAGAGCTGAGGGATTACAGGATGAAGGGGGATACAAGGAAAACACCCTCTATGTACTAAATCACTAACATATGATATATTCTCTATAGATTATATTACATAAACACCATTATAACCCATAGAAACAAATCAGCGCCACAATGACTATGACATCTCTGTGTGTCATGGAGCTGGGCCGGCAGCCTACCATGTCGATGCAAGAACACCAGATATAAAAGAAATATATTTTCTTTGGAAAAGAGTCAATCAGTTTTGCTTGCTCTGGGACTCTGCTCCCTCCTCATAGATCACGCCAGTAGTGATAAGATAACCTGGCGAACCCTTACAGCAGCTCCTGATATAAGACTTGGAGAGCAGACCCTCTAATGAGAGTGATGTGTTATGGCTTACCACTTAGTCTCTCGGCTCTTCCGCCTACTATGTATGTGTTATTTTAGCTGCAAAATAAGATTTTGATATAATACATATCTGCAATGGATTTAAGAGTTCAGACACATTCATCTCTAGAGGCTGCTAGAATAGAGATGTGCAGAAGGCAAAAGAGGAGGGAGAAAATGAACAGATATGGTGGGTAGAATGACAGTCGATTTGAGAACGATTGTAGAAATGCAAGGATACACTTTCCTGTAGTGCCCCCGCAGGGAAAATGAAGCATTACACAATTGAAATCTAATTGGAATCTCTAAGCTGTCTGTGATGTCCTGGCTGTTCCTGAGTGAGAGACACACTTTGCAGCTGTTTTCTGCTCTGGATAGATGAGGGCCCTGAATCCAGGACTTCTCACTATTAAAGGAGTTTACAGCAAACATTTTTATTTTTTGTATTTCACTTGAATGTGAAAGCTATCTGTAATTATCCTGCACCACTGCTACAATGTGCACAGTGGCACATGCAGAACTCCAGATCTGGGGGTATCTGTAATGGCTTGTTATAATATGTATTAATGTTATTTTATGTTCTGTCATGCATTCCAACAAAAGGAGGTATGGTTGGCAATGGTTTGCAGGAACAGGGCTAACCACCCTGTTCCTCCCCTTTTGGTAGGAGTTCCTTGGTCCAACTTCCTGCCAGGAGGGAGAGTTCCTAAGAGATAGTGTAGGAAGCACATGCCACAGCTCCTACCCCAAGGGACGTTAATGAGTGCTCCTTTGAAACAGTTACTCTAAGAAAATCATCAGAGTCAAGAACACTACTTCCAAAAATGATCAGTGTGCCTAGACAGCAGAGTGATCAGCAAAATCATAGTTCTACAGACCCTGCTGCAGGTGAGGGACTATGGCTCAGACACACATCACTTCAACCACTGCCAGGCCAGGCAAACATCAAGCCTGTATCATACTGCGTACAGCTATATCCACAAGTGCCCGCAAGTACCATTTAATTGCCATCTAACCGACCACCATACTGCATCACCTGGTGAATAAAACTTTGTACCATCTATTACTGGATGTACCACAAGTTATATTTTGCTCTAACTAAAGAGAAACTTTTATACACCTTTTGACTGCACCAATCACCAGGGAGCAACAGCCTGATGGAGTACACTATAATGCAACTTCTCATTAGGATCATGACCACTACCATCCTCTGCACAGGCTCCTCAGGGCGCACCACAGCCCCTTCAAACATCTAATCAGCATGGGTTTCAGCTGTCGGACCTCCAGAGATCTGATATTGATGACCTATTCTGGGAATACGTCATCGATATCATGAAAGGAGAAAGACCCTTTACCCAACGAAATGAGACTGAACTGTAGTACCAGATATAAACATGACCATGTGAATGGTACTGTGTGAATATGAAGGGAACACAGTGCAACCTTCATTCTGCTGAATAGCAGCCTGAGAGTCAAACCAACAGCCAATACATTATTGATGGCCTATTTTTAGACCAGACCATCAATATTAAAATCTCAGTAAGGCCGTGCCGGATGCGGCTGCCTCTTCCGGCTCAAATGCTGGCTGTCGGCTGCACAAAAAATGTTTCATGTTTTTGTCCAGTCAAAACCTGGGATTTATGCCAGAAATCGTCTGGATCACCGCCAGACCTCCTTGCAGTCAAGGGGAATCTGGCAGCGCTGGATGCTATGAGATCTCGCACACTGCTCTGTGCCGAAACAGCTTGCTGGATCTCCTAACAGAGATTTGAACTTTAAACGCCTTTAACCTTAACAGATATGTACACCTTTGGAGGCAATTTTATTTTATGATTGTATCTTACTCATTAATAAATTGGTCTTTGTTAAAAATATTGAACCGTTCTGTCACAAAGGGTTAACTGTTTTTCTTTCTGTGTGCATCCAACTTTTACGTTGTGGCCCATCTAATAACCCTTATCTCTAAATTACTAAGAGGTCATAAACACTTATTTAAGCCACATTCTTATCAGTAAGATAAGTATTAAGCTTTGATTAGTGTTTATAAGGTCAGAGAGCAGAGATAAGGAGCCCGTCAGCTACTTGCCTGACAGAGCAGAGAGAAAATTCAGATCCTGCTAGTAGAGCATCTGAGCTCTGTACAGAGAAAAGGACTCCGTATTGTTTAATAAAGACCAATTGAAAAAATGATTTTTAGCTCATAATGAGTACAATGCAATAAGGAAAAAATGGCCCTAAAGGTATACATAGGCTTTAAGGCTCATTTTAGATATTTACTATTAGGCTTGTTTCACAATGCTGTCTGGCTGTTCCAGCATAGAATTCCGACAGTCGGCCGGACAAAAACCACTGCATGCAGCGGCATTTGTCCGGCTGATTCTCTGCATATTTGCCAGATTGTAGCCGGACCCCATTATAGTTAAAGGGGCCGAAAGGTAGCGTCCAGCAATGCCGGATGCGGCAGGCTGCTCTCGGCTGGAACAACCTGCAGGATCGGCAAATACAAATGTTAAACAAGCCTTAATGCTATCAGAAAAACTTCCTAGACAGCTCTCTCATCTCAGACGAAATGCATTGTGGGCAAAGCAATGAAAACAAATCACAGGCAACATGTCATGAAACTTTTCAGGAAGTTTCCCTAATCAGCCATTGTTTTATCTAAAGGGCAATGAAAACCACAGATTTATTTCATGAATATTCTGCAGAATCCTAACATAGGTTTTTTTTAATGACATCTGTGGCTTCAGAAGTCCGAATGATCTCAGTTATGAATACAAGTTCTGTTCTTCTCATTGTTGAAAGCTATGGGATATAATACTCAGGGCTCTGTCACTATAACAAATGTATAAAGAGCGCAGACAGATTTTATAATTGTGAAAAGAATCTCTGAAAGTCTCTTACATGTAATATAATGCGAAAGAGAACAATAAAGAGGAAGCGAGACAATGTGTGTTATTTTATTCCATAAAGTCGAGCACTACTGAGGTGTCATCGCCTGGCTGCAGCAGAAGGAGTATCACCAACTGGTATTGATGCATTATACACATTTACAGTATGTGCAAATGTCTATAGTAACCAACGAGAAGGTAAAGGATTTAAAAGTATATTCTGAATTTTCTGTGTCATGGAATACATTCTGTTCTCTGTTACCAGCTTTTTTAGGCTGGGTTGAGGCTGACTGGAGTGCTCTTCAGTACTACTGAAGATGGAACTTGCCACAATGCCTTCCAAAGAAACCCTTCTATTATTGCTGGGAGGAGCATTTTTGGCACCCACTTATTTTGTTGAAATGAGTGGGCCACCATGTAATACATAGATCAGCAACCTCTGGAACTCTAGCTATTCTCAAACTATTCAGATTCAATTAATTTCCTAGAATGCTTAATTCACTTCTATGCAAGTTAGGCCTCATGCACACGGCCGTTGTTGTGGTCCGCGTCCGAGCGGCATATTTTGCGGCTCGGGCGCGGACCTATTCACTTTAATGGGGCTGCAAAAGATGCGGACAGCACTCCGTGTGCTATCCACATCTGTTGCTCCGTTTCGTGCCCCCGCAAAAAAAATAGAGCATGTCCTATTCTTGTCTGTTTTGCAGACAAGAATAGGCATTTCTATAATGGGCCGCGTTCCGTTCCGCAAATTGCGGATTTTGCGGATCCTCTGTTTGCGGTTCGCAAAACACCAACGGCCGTGTGCATGAGGCCTTACAAGGAAAGTTACAAGACAAGTATAAATGTTGGGAGCTGTAGTTTCAAAGCAGCTGGAGTGCTGGAGGTTGCTGATCAATGATGTAAAATATGGTCACAGGGACCCCTAAAGGCTAGCCCCCACCCCCCCACCCCAACCCCTACCCCCATTTCAAATTCTTGATTAAACCCTGTCCCTCCAGCCAGAAGTGTAACTTGTCCTGCATGCACTACCGGTGTCTTCTTATGTGGCACAAGGGTCTTTGGGCCCCCTCAGTCTCCTGGGCTGCTACCTCTGCATCCCCTATAGCTATGCCTCTGTATTGTCACACTGAGTCCACCAGAATGAAAAGCCATTCCTTGCAGGCTGCTCTCCGATGTGGATAATAGATTGGTGTTTTGAAGAGGGGGCCATCCCCTTTAAGACATCCAGATGCCCTAACTGGGCACAAGGACAGGGATTATCCTTACTAAAGGGGACAGCACAGCTGGCCTTATAACCAAGGATCTTGACCATCAAGTATAATATTAAATGGGCTTTTCATAGAGCTTCTATCATATATGTTTTTATAGAGCTTCTATCGGCTTACTTTATGTATGGAGCTGTTATTTGGTATTATTTGAGCACTGTATGGTGCTATTTGCATTGCTTTACACAGCTACGGTACTTAAAGCGTACCTGAGTTTTCCAAAAAAGTTTGCATTATGGCTGTGCTTCTTTGTACAATTATAACTGTGAAGGAAGGTTTTTGGGGGCTTCCCTAAAGTCTCTTTAAGCCATATTATTCCCTATTTCAGCTGCACAGCTAGAGGCATTTCAGTCAGAAGCAGTGGGTGTATCCCTTTTGTTGAATCTGCCAGCACTGTATGGAGTGACCTCACTTTTCTTACTTCCCACTATATTTGTTTTCTTATAGAAAGCTCAGGAAGCTGCCAACGGAGGGAGAGAGCAGATTTACAGACACACAGGAGCTTCTCTGCACTTCAGAAGTGGTGTAGAAGCAGTTTCTTCATCAGGCTTAGGAGTTCAGCTAGTTCTGACACACCCGTATTTCCTGTGACACATCTTCTGAGTCTTTGTTACTACGGATGGATCTTGCCTAACAACAGGCAGTGGACTGCAAGTTAGGTGGAAGTGAGACCCCTAGTGAACATGACTTTACAGCTTTTTTCAGGTGGATGCAGCTATATTTTTTTAAATGAAGTGATTTAGAAATTTGTTACCCCAGTCTCTATTAAATGAAATCAAATTGTGTGAAAGAACAGTGACTCTTTAAATAGGTTGTTCGGTTTCAAGAGGGAATTAGAGGACTCAGGGGTTCAACCAGTAATAAAGAATAGATGATTACTTACCTGACAGATCCTGCACCATCTCTATGGTTCTCCCTGCAATGCTGTATTCCTGGCTGCAGCAATGACTTCACGTTGACAACAGTTGACCACTGCAGCCGATCACTGACTTCAGTGTTGCAATGAACAGGCCAATAAATGGCTGCAGCAGTCACATGTTGTCATCAACATGACAGTAAAACAGAGCCCTGCTGGGAGAACCGGAGCAGTGGGGCGGGATCTGTCAAGTAAGTAGTCATATATTCTTTATTACAGGTTGATCCCCTAAGTTCCCCAGTATGTAATGCATAATGGTATCTTGCATGGCAAAGCATTGCTATTCGGCCTATGTTTGACACTGGCATCTGGGCAATATATTCTAAGATGCTCATAATTAGGCAGTCTAATTATAAGGTTATTTGCACACTGTATGGCCATACACTATAAGGGAAGGGGCATCGGAAGGTACCGCATAGGTCATCATCCAAAATAAGGATGGATGCGGCTACGATACTCCATGGCAGCATTCCCTAATACAGTATGTGCATCAGATACAAGTAGGTTCATGCGACTGCCAAGTATACTGTTGAAAATCTATGACTCATTTGCATGCTATGTTACACGCAGTACACGGCTCCTCAATATGTGTTTATGAACATATTTTGTGCTTTTGGGGTTATATTATGTGTATTATGTTTGTATCAATACGCATCTGTGCATTTTAATACATGCAAATGTATAACGTATTTAGAAGGATATTTGTTTGTATGAAAAGAGACATATAAAACAGTTATATGTGTACAAGGAAAGCAGGCTTCCGGAGAGCTTGCAGTGACGTTCCCGTTGCTCTGGAAAACCAGATGTCTCTTTATATGATGACAAAAGATTTATTCCCAATGTAGGGTCTGAAGTGTTTGCTGTGGAGTCAGCATGAAATTACTTTCCTCCTGAACACAGCATTGAACAGCCTAATCACCCCCTCCCTTCTCTGCCATTTAAAAGTATTCACAATCATATACTCTACTGCACTGCTATCTCATTAACTTATTAAATGCCACTTCACTTATTTACTGTATGTACATACTGCCCTCCACTGCTGTGTCATATGTTATATATTCAGAATCAGTATTTATATACAGAGAGCCTTCTGCTCATGCCCTATATCTTACATCAAACTACTCATTATTACTAGAATAATGCCTCCTATTACTCTATATATAACCTCTCTCTTTATCGCCCTCCTATTAATCCATGTATTTTCTCCCTATATCTCATCCTATTACTCCATATAACCTCTCCCTATATTTCCTCCTATTACGCCATATAACCTCTCCTATTACTCCATATACCCTCTCCCTATATCTCCTCCTATTACTCTATATAACTTCTCCCTATATCTCCTCCTATTACTCTATATAACTTCCCCCTATATCTCCTCCTATTACTCCATATAACCTCTCCTTATATCTCCTCCTATTACTCCATATAACCTCCCTCTATATCTCCTATTACTCCATATAACCTCCCCCTATATCTCCTCCTATTACTCCATATAACCTCTCCCTATATATCCCCCTATTACTCCATATAACATCTCCCTATATCTCTTACTATTACTCAATATAACCTTTTTCTATATCTCCTCCTATTACTCCATATAGCCTCTCCCTATATCTCCTCCTATTACTCCATATAACCTCTCCCTATATCTCCTCCTATTACTCCATATAACCTCTCCCTATATCTCCTCCTATTACTCCATATAGCCTCTCCCTATACCTTTTCCACGCAATTTCTGCCAGGTTGCGGCCGGATCTCCAATGGTCCTCATTATAGTTAAAGGGGCCTGGCGGCAATGCTATAGCTACATGCTTCCCAGGCTGTGGCTATGTGTTTGGGGTCATTGTCTTACTGTAGAATACATTAGGAGCCGATCAAATGCCTCCCAGAAAGTATTGCCTGTATTTCTCAGCATATCCTCAACTCCATTAGCTAAAATACAGGGCCAGACTTGCAAGGGACCTCCACCATGTTTCGTTGTTGCCTGCAGACACTCATTTTTGTACAGCTCTCCATCCTTTCGGTGAACAAAATGCCTTCTGTTACAGCCAAATATTTCAAATTTTGGCTCATCAGTCCATAGCACCTGCTGCCAGTTTTCTGCGCCTCAGTTCCTATGTCTTTATGCATAGTTGAGTAACTTAGCCTTGTTTCCATGTTAAAGTTATGTCTTTTTGGCCGCAATTCTTCCATGAAGACCACTTTTGGCCAGACTTTTCATAGTAGATGGGTGTACCAGGGTCCCACTGGGTTCTGCCAGTTCTGAGCTGATGGCATTGCTGGACAACCTCCAATAATGAAAGAAAGTAAGCATGATGTTTCTGTCATCTGCTGCAGTAAGTTTCCTTGGCCGACCACTGTGCCTACAGTCCTCAACGTTGCCCATTTTATGCATGTATTTAATGTTGAAAAATACAGGCAGTACAATAAGGAAAGCCTCTGATTGGCTCCAGATTTATTCTGAACCAAGATACTATCCCCAAACATGCAGCCACAGTCTGGGATGCATCTGATTGGCTCCTAATGTATTCTGCAATAGGACAACAACACCAAACACATAGCCAATGAACTATCTTCAGCACAAAGAAGAGCAAGGATTCCTGGAAGTGACGATATTGCCCCCACTGAGCCCTGATCTCAACATCATCAATTCTCTCTGGGATTACATAAAGAGAGAGAAGGATTTGAGGAATACTACATTCACAGGAGATTTGTGGTACTTTTCGAAGATGTTTGTAACAACCACCCTGTCAAGTTTCTTCAAAATCTGAGTTCAAGTGTACCTAGAAGCACTAATACTGTTTAGAAGTCAAAGGGTGGTCACACCAGGTACTGATATAATTTAGAGTTCTCTTTTGTTCATGCACTTAGCATTTTGTTAGCTGATACAAATAAACTACTTTTTAAATTATTCTTACTTTGCAGCATTTTTCCACACCTGCCTAAAACTTTTGAACAGTACTGTACTGTAGATATTCAGGTGGTTCCCCTTTAATACTCCACATCACCTCTTTCCTGGACTGTAGCCCCAAAATATAAAATGTATCTAAGCTTGTATAGAAATATATAGTTATAGACAGTTGCAGAACAACCAGGATTTGAGAGGAAATGAATGCTGAGTGTGCAGGGCAAAGGTCGCAGTTGCTCTGGTTATTTCATCGGGGGCAGCACAAGGTATACAGACAAGCTGGGCTTATTATAGGGGCAATGGTTCTTTATAGGAAATGAGAGATCAATGAGTCGCTCTATGTGTCTGCACAAAAGGTCACTTGGCAACAGACATACAAATTTGCAAATTCCATGCCATAAATATTTCTATGGCTTGCGTTCGGTTGAGCAGTGTCTTGTGGGACTTTAAAGGGGTCCTATTGTGTTCTAGGTTCCTGGGTACAATCTATGCCATACACTGAAATTGAATTCTTACACAAAGGCCCCCTTCTTAATAAAGGATGCCACAGGGGAAGATTGTGGGGTTTCCCATCTGAAATAAAACAGATTAAGTTGGCTGAATTGGTTTGTTTAATGGCTGAATTTCCTGCATATTTCTGGTTTCACACTAATTTTAGTTTGCTGCACTCCGGCATGAAGACCTTCTATTATACAGTGGTTCAATGTAATATATATATATATATATATATATATATATATATATTGCATCATAACACATGCATATTATTCTGTAAATTATGTTTCTCGCTGCCAACATTTATAGCCTAGAATCATGAATTGTTTTAAAATTTTACTTTTGTCAAATTTTCTTTTTCATCATTATTCCCCAGCCTTCCCCACTACTGCACCGCGGCATCTGAGCGGTACAATGATGGGGGGCGGCGCTAAAAAAAAAGGGCATCTGAGCGGTACAATGATGGGGGGCTGCTACTTACAAAAAAAATGCTCTTAGTGACAAAGTAATTCATCACTAAGCAAATTTTTTTGTAAAATTCGGCAAAGCAGCCGAATCAATTTTTCCAAAACTTCGCTTATCTGTAATTAGATGGATAGAGAAATAGATAGATAGATAATCCATAGAAGACGCCAGCAGCACTCCAGTATAATTAAAGCAATCGTGGTTTATTCACCCAGTGTCAATAGCGACGTTTCAACTGCTCACTGCGGTCTTTCTCAAGCTATACAGACGTGTTTTAATCGTGATATATAAAGGCATGTCAATTCTTAACAGGTAATAATGTAATTAAAGTGAAAAAGTATTACAATTCATAAAAAAGTGCAAAAAAAACTTGATAAGTGCACATCCCCACTTTTATGAGGTTATTATATTCATCGGTAAAGTGCTAGTGCTATGTGCAAAATAAAGTTATATAGTAAAGTGCATCACTTCTCATAATTGATGATAATACATACACAGGTGCAACTAATGTATCAAATACTAATTAAAAACACATACCAGTGTGGCATTAACTTGTGTAATCACGGAGACATTCGGGCCACAGCACACCACTATGTGTTTTTAATTATGGATTATTGAATTGGACCTTGGTGCTGGTCCGTTTTGCCTGAATTTGCACCCATTTTTCAGTGTGTCCTCCTTTTCCAATATAGATAGATAGATGGATAGATTTCTGCTTGAAAAAGGTTCCATTGTGCGGACCGAAACGTCGCGTTGATGTAAATAAAAGACACTTGTCACTGGAGGTGCCGTGGACCCTTCCGTTTTAGATAGATAGATAGATAGATAGATAGATAGATAAACTTTAATTCTTAAGATTCTTCGAAAAGCTACCAGTGCTGAAATATGATCAGTAATCTGGCAATTAATCCTTATTTCCCAGTGTCTCTGTTTATTTCCAAGGACTCGTGTCATGCACATTCCTTACCATAGGTCCTCAATTGTGTCTGATCATTAACAAATTATACTGGCATGGTATTGGGTATACTATGAAGCACAATATAAACAAGGCACACAATTATGTACTTGTCAGTAAACCACATAGACATTTGTTATGTAATAGAGACAGGCAGCTAGCTTAATATGGCCTCTTTCCTATTCCCTTAAGGATTTCTCCAATTTATGCTTTAGAATGAAGACAAGGTTTCAGCCAGTTCTGTTACTTGACTTCTTCCAGAACATATTCCACTTTCTCTGTCCTGGTCTGATTAGCATATATACATGTTTTCTCTACCCCCTTAAGGCAATTTAATCCCCACCTTTTTATAAACATGCGCTAATCACAAACATCTTAATATAAACTTTTCTTGACCCTATATCACCCCCAGACCACAATTCTACTGTGATGTTCCTCTAGATTAAAAAAAACTAGAACAACCCAGAATTTTTGTTGAAATTATAGCCAAGGATTTGCAGTAGTCTCCAACTTGCTCTTCAGCTGTAGCAAAATGATGACTCTCAGCATGCCCTAGCTGCCTGATGCTGGGCGTTGTAGTTTTGCAACAGCTGGAAAGCCACAGGTTGAAGACCACTGTTCCAAAGTAAGGTCTAGACTAAGTGTTGAATTGACAATAGTCTCCTAGATACAGTAGATTGTCTTTTCAAAGATGGACAGCAGGTACTGTATATGATGGAGCTAAATTTTCTCATAGGAAATTTCATCTAGATAAAGGGGTGTCTCAAAAAGGTGGACCTTTGAAAAGGCTTTCACTGTATTTTGGATTTCTATAACCCCACAATGCATGACTCACCAAGGACATCAAAGGGCTACAGAAGCCCTGAATTACAGGGAGCCATTAAATTATTATGTGATACAAAAACGGTCCATGAGGGGACTTAACAATTGTAAGTGGTTTTTGGGTGAAGAAGATGAATACACTATGTGACTATCATTCCTTTCTTTCACCTTGATTCCTTCTTTTCCTTTCTATAATTCTCTTTTCTTTTCTATAATTTTAATTTTATCTCGTTCTCTCTCATCCATTCACTGATTTCCTTTCCTTGTCTTGAATGGTCAAACTCATTAACAAACTGAGAGTATTCCCCGTCATGAACTGGAAAACACTTATTAGTAGAGATGAGCGAAAACAAATTCAATTTGGCACTATAAATCTGGTATACCCAGACCAATCTGCCTAATCATACTCTTCACACTTGGCAGCCCAATCTCAGTGTGAAAGCTTGGAACTTAACCACTTGCCGCCACGCTAACGCCGATGGGCGTCAGCGCGGCGGCTCTCTCAGGTCTCACTGCCGCCTATCGGCGTCATCTCGTGAGACCCGAGATTTCACATGAACGCGCGCGCACGCGCGCGTTCATGTGAAATCTCGGGTCTCACGAGATGACGCCGATAGGCGGCAGTGAGACCTGAGAGAGCCGCCGCGCTGACGCCCATCGGCGTGATCGGAGCCGGGACAACTGAAACTACAGCCTGCCAGCGCTGATCATGCGCTGGCAGGCTGTAGATGCGGAAAAAAACGCATTTAAATCGCATATCAGACGCTGTTTTGTAAACAGCGTCTGATATGCCTGCTGTCTGCTCGTCTGGTGGTCCCTTTGTTTGGGACCACCAGAGGAAACAAAGGTAAAGTGCACCAATCACTACACACACCCCCCACCACCCCCCATCACTGATTAACCCCTGATCACCCATGTCACCCCCTGATCACCAATGTCACCCCCTGATCACCCCCTGTCACCCCCCTGTCACTAATCACCCCCTACAGGCTCATTCAGACGTCCGTATGTGTTTTATGGATCCATGGATCTGCGGATCCATGGATCTACGGATCCGCAAAATACGGACACCGGCAATGTGCTTTCCGCATTTTGCAGATCCGCACAGAACTATATAGAAAATGCTTTTTCTTGTCCGCAATTGCGGACAAGAATAGGACATGTTCTATATTTTTGCGGAACGGAAGTGCAGACCCGGAAGCGCGGATCCGTAATTCCGGATCCGAGCGGGACAAAGTCTGTCCCCATAGAAATGAATGGGTCCGCAATTCCGTTCCGCAAACAGAATTGCGGACGTGTGAATGGGGCATAAGGGTCCCTTATCACCGTCAGTTAGCTAGCTACTTGTTAGGTAGCTAGCGCCCAGCCCACGGCACCGCAGTCAATGATTTTGGCAGAGATTTTTTCATCCACATTGATCGATGCGAATGAAAAAATCTGCGCCGTTCATTTTTTTTTTTTTTTCAGCACAGAGGCTGAACGGAAAAAAAAAATCTCATTACCCGTATGCTCAATATAAGGAGAATCGCAGAAACTCCTAATGCTGGCCATACGTGTAATGATTGTGGAGACCCTCAAATGCCAGGACAGTATAAATACCTCACATGTGACCCCATTTTAGAAAGAAGACACCCCAAGGTATTCCGTGAGGGGTATGGTGAGTTCATGCAAAATTGTATTTTTGTCACAAGTTAGTGGAATATGAGACTTTGTAAAAAATATATATATATCAATTTCCGCTAACTTGTGCCAAAATTTTTTTTTCTGTGAACTCCCCATGCCCCTCACGGAATACCTTGGGGTGTCTTCTTTCCAAAATGGGGTCACATGTGGGGTATTTATACTGACCTGGCATTTTAGGGTCCTAAAGCGTGAGAATCCAAATGCGTAAAAATGGCCTGTGAAATCCTAAAGGTACTCATTGGTTTTAGGGCCCTTTGCGCATCTTGGCTGCAAAAGTGTCACACATGTGGTATCGCCGTACTCAGGAGAAGTAGGGCAATGTGTTTTGGGGTGTATTTTTACATATACCCATACTTTGTGTGAGAAATATCGCTGTAAACGACAACTTTTTAATTTTTTAATACAAAGTTGTCAATTTACAGAGATATTACTCTCACCCAACATGGGTATATGTAAAAATACACCCCAAAACACATTGCCCTACTTCTCCTGAGTACGGAGATACCACATGAGTGACACTTTTTGCAGCCTGAGTGCAAAGGGGCCCAAATTCCAACGAGTACCTTTAGCTTTACATGGCTGCTCACAATTTAGCCCGCCCAAAATGCCAGAACAGTACAAACACCCACATTTTGGAAAGAAGACACCTCAAGGTATTCGCTGAGGGGTATGGTGAGTCCATGAAAATTTTACTTTTTGTCAAAAGTTAGCGGAAAGGGAGACTTTGCGAGAAAAACAATAAAAATCAATTTCCGCTAACTTGTGCCAAAAAATCTTCTGTGAACTCGCCATGCCCTCACGGAATACCTTGGGGTGTCTTCTTCCAAAATGGGGTCACATGTGGGGTATTTCTACTGCCCTGGCATTTTAGGGGCCCTAAGCGTGAGAAGAAAAATGCGTAAAAATGCCCTCCTAAAAGGTACTCATTAGAATTAGGGCCCTTTGCGCACCCAGGCAGCAAAAGTGTCACTCATGTGGTATCGCCGTACTCAGGAGAAGTAGGGCAATGTGTTTTGGGGTGTATTTTACATATACCCATGCTGGGTGAGAGAAATATCTCTGTAAACTGACAACTTTGTATAAATTTGTTTTAAAAGTTGTCATTTACAGAGATATTTCTCATCCAGCATGGGTATATGTAAAATACACCCAAAACACATTGCCCTACTTCTCCTGAGTACGGCGATACCACATGAGTGACACTTTTTGCAGCCAAGATGCGCAAAGGGGCCCTAATTCCAATGAGTACCTTTAGGATTTCACAGGGCATTTTTCCGCATTTTTCTTCTCACGCTTAGGGCCCCTAAAATGCCAGGGCAGTAGAAATACCCACAAGTGACCCCATTTTGGAAAGAAGACACCCCAAGGTATTCCGTGAGGGTCATGGCGAGTTCACAGAATTTTTTTTTTTGGCACAAGTTAGCGGAAATTGATATATTTTTTTTTATTTTTTTTTACAAAGTCTCATATTCCACTAACTTGTGACAAAAATAAAATTTTACATGAACTCACCATACCCTCACGGAATACCTTGGGGTGTCTTCTTTCTAAAATGGGGTCACATGTGGGGTATTTATACTGCCCTGGCATTTTAGGGGCCCCTAAAGCGTGAGAAGAAGTCTGGAATCCAAATGCGTAAAAATGGCCTGTGAAATCCTAAAGGTACTCATTGGTTTTAGGGCCCCTTTGCGCACCCAGGCTGCAAAAAGTGTCACTCATGTGGTATCGCCGTACTCAGGAGAAGTAGGGCAATGTGTTTAGGGGTGTATTTTATATATACCCATACTTTGTGTGAGAAATATCTCTGTAAACGACAACTTTTTAAATTTTTTTACACAAAGTTGACAATTTACAGAGATATTTCTCTCACCAGCATAGGTATATGTAAAAATACACCCCAAACACATTGCCCTACTTCTCCTGAGTACGGCGATACCACATGAGTGACACTTTCTGCAAGGGGCCTAAAGGGCCCAAATTCCAACGAGTACCTTTAGGTTTTACATGACTGCTCACAATTTAGTCCCGCCTAAAATGCCAGAGCAGTAAACACACCCACAAATGACCCCATTTCGGAAAGTAGACACCCCAAGGTATTCACTGAGGGCATAGTGAGTCCATCTGAGATTTTTATTTTTTTGCCAGAAGTTAGCAGAAATGGAAACTTTATTATTTTTTTTTCCTCAGAAAGTGTCATTTTCCGCTAACTTGTGAAAAAATGAAATGATACATGAACTCACCATGCCCTCCGTGAATACTTTGGGTGTCTTCTATCTAAAATGGTGTGATTTGGGGGTATTCATACTATCCTGGCATTCTAGCACCTGAAGAAACATGACAGGTGCTCAGAAAGTCAGAGCTGCTTCAAAATGCAGAAATTTACTTTTTTGCACCATAGTTTGTAAACGCTATAACTTTTACCCAAACCAATAAATATACACTTATTAGATTTTTTTTTATCAAAGACATGTAGAACAACAAATTTTGTGAAAAATTTATATAGAAATGTAGTTTTTTTTGAAAAATTTTACAACAGAAAGTGAAAAATGTCATTTTTTTGCAAAAATGTCGTTACATTTTTATTAATAGCAAAAAAAGTAAAAATGTCAGCAGCAATGAAATACCACCAAATGAAAGCTCTATTAGTGAGAAGAAAAGGAGGTAAAATTCATTTGGGTGGTAAGTTGTATGACCGAGCAATAAACGGTGAAAGTAGTGTAGTGCGGATTTGTAAAAAAGGGCCTGGTCACTAGGGGGGTGTAAACCTGTGGTCTTCAAGTGGTTATTAAACTGCAGAGTGCAGGGAGACTGAAGGGAAAGTGTTTCGCTGTGTACATCAGTGTGCAGTGCACCAAGATTCATAGCTAATCCCTTCTGTTAGCTGTAGATTTACTGTGCGTCAGTATTACAGGTCAATGTCACCGTCGGGTCTAATTTATCGCCGTGGACTTAACTGTGCAGTGCACCAAGATTTAAATAGTCAGCAGCAGTGGCAGTAACAGTCTGCACCAAGATTCATTCCCTGCTAATCCTTCTGTTAAAGAAAAAAAAATTGCATACGGCACCGTTCAGTAAAGCAAAAAAAAAAACATGCACACATCTGCAGGAGCTGTATTCAAATAGCTCCTTAGTGGAACAAAATAAAGAAATAGAGGCTGCCAAATAAAGTAGTGGTGAAAAATGAGGCTCTTTAAATCCATGTTGTGGCATTCAAAAAACATGCTTTTTAATTACTTCTGTTAGCTGTCGAATTACTCTGCCTTAGTATTACAGGTCATTTTTTACCGTTAGGTCTAATTTCAAGTAGTGATTCAAGTAGTGGCCCCATGACAGAGTGGGGAGGGTGGCAGCAACAGTGACATTAGTGGCCCCATGACAGAGTGGTGACGGTGGCAGAAGCAGTGGCAATGAGACAGTGTTCACAGCACTGTTTACTTTTACGTTCTTTTCCAGTTACTGACCGTGTGAAAGAGGCCTTATGCTCAATTTGCATCTGTTTTGGCCATTTACATCTGAATTATTTTTTTTTTTTTAACATGGAAAAAGTCCTGCATGTGGACTTTATCACACAGACAGTATTTGGTCAGTATTTTGCATCAGTATTTGATCAGTATTTGTAAAAGCCAAAAATAGGAGTGGGTTCAAAACAGAGATAACATATAATTGGAAATATTTGCATCTCTTCTGTGTTTCGGACCCACTCCTGCTTTTGGCTTATAAATACATATCAAATACTGACCGTGTGAAAGAGGTTTTACGGATGCTCAAAATAAAGGATCCTTTTTTTCCTGTTCTTCTGACGGATCAAAAGAATGGAAAATGAACTGTGAGGTGAACACGGTCAAACAGGGACCATAGTAGCCCCATAACAGAGGGGGGGGGCAGCAGCAGTAACAGTGAGAATAGTGGCCCCATGAGAGTGGAGGGGTAGCAGCAGTGGCATACAGCACAAGATGGAGGCAGATCTCAGTAGTAGCAGAACCCAACAACAGCAGTGTGATAGCAAGGGTCAGTGGTATGCATATCCTTGTAAAAATGTAACATGTACATATCAGTAGGCCACAACGCCTCATTGTGGGAATGGCAGTAGAGGCATCAGGCAGGTGGCAACATCAGAATGGTGAAAGCAGCACATGACCAAACGTAACGGCCCCATGATCTATTCTGTTGCATAAGACACCGGTGTCTGGAAATCCTGGTTGATATAGGCCTGATTCATTTTTTTTAAGGTTAGTCACTTAACATTTTGGGAGAAAAGGCGAGTTCTCTTAGGGGTAACTATGCCCCCCCCCACACACACACATTCAACAGCCGCTCTGATGTCACACTACTGACTGGGCAGGAAAGCATGCCCATAGCAAACTCGGCCAGTTGCAGCCACACTTCAAGTTTGCATGCCCGGTAGTCAGGCTCGGACAGGCCCACCGGTCTCCTGCGCCCGAGATAAGATAGAGGAGTAATTATTTCTCCTTTCTCAGCAGAGATGATTATTGTAACCACTAGGTGGCAGTATCGCACAGTGAGGCAGCCTCCTACTGGTGCACATTGTACAGGAGGCCCTGCAGTAGCTTCTAGACTTCTGGGGCTGCTGGCTGTGAAGGAGGAGAGAAGGTGTCTGCCTCCTCCTGCGCTCCCTGCTGTCAAAAAACTGTGGCTGCTGAATAGAAGGACTCCTCTGCAGAGTTGGGCTGATTTCTGAGGTGTGTGACAGTAGTGAGCTGTAGGAGACTGTAATGGGGAAATAGGGGATTTTTTTTTTTATAGCAGACACAGATCTATGAATGTGTGCTGCTCTCTGCAGAGTTCAGAGTGGCATTGGGGGGACTCTGCCCTAGGTCCCCCATTTGCCTCTGCTTTAGGTGCACCCCCATAAGTTCCCCAGCTCCAGATGCCCCCCCCAATGCTCCCACTCTAAAAGCACCCCTAATATTAATCTTCTCCAGTTGCCCCCTAATACCCCTACAGCTGCTCCAGGATCCTGCCTCAGGTGACCCTAATGCCTCTGCTTTAGGTGCACCCCCATAAGTGCCCCAGCTTCAGATGCCCCCACTCTAAATGCACCACTTATATTGCCTCTTCTCCAGTTACCCCTACTCCAGGATCCCCACTATTACCCTGCCTCAGTTGACCCTAATGTCTTTGCTTCAGTTATGATATGACCCGCCGTTTGTGCCCTTTGCTCACGTTGCTCCTCTAGCACCTTTGCTTGGGCTTTGTTAAAGGTTGTGACCTGCGAATTGGGTTGGACTTATGACCGAAAAGTTCTGTACAATGCGTCATATTCTCCAGTATTGACAAGTATGGTTTACATGGTGGCAGTGATGATATTCCGTATTTACAGGCACCACTGCTTCCATGTAAAGAGATACTGGTGGTGGAGTGGTGGAGGGCTTGTGCAAGTTTTCAAGTTATCCTCTCCACACCATAGGGCATAACTATATGAATAGTGAGGTCCGATTCTGCAATCCCCACTGATCCCAGGTCCCCCTTTTTATGGTGTGACAGGCTACACATACGTCCTGCTGTTCCATTCATTCTCTTTGGGACCACTAGAATTAGCCAGCGCTGTACTCCGCCATTCAGTCAAGAAGGGGGATCAGTGGGGGGCTCCAGCATTCAGACCCCCACGGATAACTTAGTTATACCCTATCCTGTGGATAGAGGATAACTAGGAAAGTGGACACAGGCCCTTTAACCGCTTCAGCCCCCCTAGCTTAAACACCCTTAATGATCAGGCCACTTTTTACAATTCCGCACTACACTACTTTCACCGCTTATTGCTCAGTCATGCAACTTACCACCCAAATGAATTTTACCTCCTTTTCTTCTCACTAATAGAGCTTTCATTTGGTGGTATTTCATTGTTGCTGACATTTTTACTTTTTTTGCCATTAATACAAATTTAACGACATTTTTGCAAAAAAATGACATTTTTCACTTTCTGTTGTAAAATTTTTCAAAAGAAACTACATTTCTATATAAATTTTTCTCTAAATTTATTGTTCTACATGTCTTTGATAAAAAAAAAAGTCCAATAAGTGTATATTTATTGGTTTGGGTAAAAGTTATAGCGTTTACAAACTATGGTGCAAAAAAGTGAATTTCGGCATTTTGAAGCAGCTCTGACTTTCTGAGCTCCTGTCATGTTTCTTCAGGTGCTAGAATGCCAGGATAGTATAAATACCCCCCAAATCACACCATTTTAGATAGAAGACACCCCAAAGTATTCGCGGAGGGGCATGGTGAGTTTATGTATCATTTCATTTTTTTTCACAAGTTAGCGGAAAATGACACTTTCTGCTAACTTCTGGCAAAAAATAAATAAAATCTCAGACGGACTCACTATGCCCCTCAGTGAATACCTCGGGGTGTCTACTTTCCGAAATGGGGTCGTTTGTGGGGTGTGTTTACTGTTCTGGCATTTTGGGCAGGGCTAAATTGTGAGCCGCCATGTAAAATCTAAAGGTAATCGTTGGAATTTGGGCCCCTTTGCGCACCTAGGCTGCAAAAAAGTGTCACTTATGTAGTATTGCCGTACTCAGGAGAAGTAGGGCAATGTGTTTTGGGGTGTATTTTTACATATACCCATGTTGGGTGAGAGAAATATCTCTGTAAATTGTCAACTTTGTATAAAACATTTTAAAAGTTGTCGTTTACAGAGATATTTTTCACACAAAGTATGGGTATATAAAAATACACCCCAAACACATTGCCCTACTTCTCCTGAGTACGGCGATACCACATGTGCCACTTTTTTGCAGCCTGGATGCGTAAGGGCCCTAAACCAATGAGTACCTTTAGGATTTCACAGGGCATTTTTACGCATTTGGATTCCAGACTTCTTCTCACGCTTTAGGGCCTCTAAAATGCCAGGACAGTATAAATACCCACATGTGACCCCATTTGAAAGAAGACACCCCAAGGTATTCCGTGAGGGGTATGGTGAGTTCATGTAAAATTTTATTTTTTGTCACAAGTTAGTGGAATATGACACTTTGTAAAAAACAAAATAAAAAAATAAAAATATCAATTTCCGCTAACTTGTGCCAAAAAATAAAAATTCTGTGGACTCGCCATGCCCCTCACGGAATACCTTGGGGTGTCTTCTTTCCAAAATGGGGTCACATGTGGGGTATTTATACTCACCTGGCATTTTAGGGGCCCCTAAAGCGTGAGAATCCAAATGCATAAAAATGGCCTGTGAAATCCTAAAGGTTTTCATTGGTTTTAGGGCCCCTCTGTGCACCCAGGCTGCAAAAAAGTGTCACTCATGTGGTATCCCCGTACTCAGGAGAAGTAGGGCAATGTGTTTTGGGGTGTATTTTTACATATACCCATGCTGCGTGTGAGAAATATCGCTGTAAACGACAACTTTTTACATTTTTTTATTCAAAGTTGTCAATTTACAGAGATATTTCTCTCACCCAGCATGGTTATATGTAAAAATACACCCCAAAACACATTGCCCTACTTCTCCTGAGTACGGCGATACACATGAGTGACACTTTGCAGCCAAGATAGCAAGGGGCCCAAATTCCAATGAGTACCTTTTAGGAGGGCATTTTTACGCATTTTTCTTCTCACGCTTTAGGGCCCCTAAAATGCCAGGGCAGTAGAAATACCCCACATGTGACCCCATTTTGGAAAGAAGACACCCCAAGGTATTCCATGAGGGGCATGGCGAGTTCATAGAAGATTTTTTTTTTGGCACAAGTTAGTGGAAATTGATTTTTTATTGTTTTTTTCTAACAAAGTCTCCCTTTCCGCTAACTTTTGACAAAAAGTTTTAATTTTTCATGGAATCATTATGCCCCTCAGCGAATACCTTGGGGTGTCTTCTTTCCAAAATGGGGTCACATGTGGGGTATTTATACTGCCCTGGCATTTTAGGGGCCCTAAAGCGTGAGAAAAAAAATGCGTAAAAATGCCCTCCTAAAAGGTACTCATTAGAATTTGGGCCCCTTTGCGCATCTTGGCTGCAAAAAAGTGTCACTCATGTGGTATCGCCGTACTCAGGAGAAGTAGGGCAATGTGTTTTGGGGTGTATTTTTACATAACGCGCGCGTTCACAGGAAGTCTCGGCTGTCACGAGATGACGCGCCGATGCGTCATCTCAGAGCTACAGGACCGCCCGCAGGACGCATCCCTGTGTTAGGCGGTCCTGTAGCGGTTAACAGGCGAGCATTTCTATTTTAGTTTGACACATACTTTGGGCCAGATTTTTAATTTTTATTTAATTATTTTTTTTACACCCAAAGAAAACCTTTAAGGATAGGGAATGTGAAAAGGTGAAACAGCTATGACAGGACAGGTGATAAGTGTCTAATTGGTGGGGGTCTGAATGCTGGGACCCCCATGATCAAGAGAACGTGGTCTTAAAGGAGTTGTCTCACTTCAGTAAGTAGGATTTATCATGTAGAGAAAGTTAATACAAGCCACTTACTAATATATTGTTATTATCCATATTGCTTCCTTTGCTGTCTGGATTCATTTTTACATCACATTATACACTGCTCGTTTCCTTGGTTATGACCACCCTGTAATCCATCAGTGGTGGCCGTGCTTGCACACTATAGGATAAAGCACTAGCCTATGTGTGCTCCCATGGTCCTGGCCAACAGAGAGGCTGACGCTTTTGCCTATAGTGTGCAAGCATGACCACCACTGCTGGATTGCAGGGTGGTCTGTAACCATGGAAACGAGCAGTGTATAATGTTATAGAAAAATGAATCCAGCCAGCAAAGGAAGCAATATGGATAATAAGAGTTTTTTAGTAAGTTGCTCGTATTAACTTTCTCTACATGATAAATGCCACCTACTGAAGTGAGACAACCCCTTTAAGACCCTTGTGTACATAGATTGGCGGTAATGTAATTGAATGTCTCAGGACCCCTTTGTTCATGTTCAGTGGGTGCTCCAGCAGTCAGACCCCAGCAATCTGATATTTATCACCTATCCTGTAGATAGGCAATAGGTCATTATAGTAGGACAACCCTTTTAAATATACTGTAGATTATGTGCAATCTGAGGAGGTTAAGATTTGATAAATTTCATGCCAGACATTTATGCTTAAAGGGGTTAAAGGGATGTCTCACTTCAGTAAATGGCATTTATCATGTAGAAAAAGGTAATACAAGGCACTTTCTAATATATTGTTATTATCCACATTGCCTCCTTTCTATCACATTATACACAGCACGTATCCGTGGTTACGACCACCCTGAAATCCATGAACACGATTGTTGGATGTTTTGCAGTCCGCAAATTGCAGATCTGCAAAACATGGTTACTGGGTGTGTGCATTCCACATTATGCGGAACAGAACAGCCGGCCTCTAATAGAACAGTCCTATCCTTGTCTGTAACTGTAATGTCGACAATAATAGGACATGTTCTATAATTTTGCGTAACGGCCATGCGGACATACAGACACGGAATGCACATGGAGTCATTTCCGTTTTTTGCGGCCCCATTGAAGTGAATGGTTTCACATACAGGCCACAAAAACAAAAATAGTAGGGACACGGAAAAAAAATAAGTTTGTGTGCAGGAGCCCTAAGGTGGGCTCCCAGAATGAGTTACACTGGTTAGCCCTAGGTACCCTAGTCCGACACTGCCAGTAGTCCAGGTTATCTTGGATCATGGGTGACAGGGTGCAGTCCAAGTATGCCAGCACCTACTGGGTGAGGTTCTGCTGCTTGTCCCACTGCTGCTGCTGGGTGGTTTCTTCAGGAGGCGGTTGAAGAAAACTGAACATAGAGAGACTCCAGGGAATGTGTCAAGTGACCTATTAGTTAAATCACGTATTTATATTTTAAAGAATTTTTGATTATATTTTAAATTTTCCATGTCACCATCTATATTTAAACAAAAACCATAAATCCCTGGAGTTTTTGTACTGGCCACTAAGGCCTCTTGCACAGAACAGTATTTTGCGGACCGTATACTGGCAGTTTTTTCAGTTCAGTATACTGACAGTATACTGAACCATTCACTTCAATGGGTCTTCAAAAAATACTGAAGTGTTTCCGTATGCCTTCCGTTTCCGTTTTTCCGTTTTTCTGTTCCGTTTAAATATAGACCATGTCCTATTCTTGTCCGCAAATCACGTTCAGTGGCTCCATTCAAGTCAATGGGTCCGCAAAAAAAACGGAAAGCATACGGAAAGGCATCCGTATGTCTTCCGTATCCGTTCCGTCTTTGCTGAACAATCTATTGAAAATTTTAAGCCTAGCCCAATTTTTATTATGGAATTACTGTATACTGTATATGCCATACAGAAAAACGGAACGGAAAAACGGAACCGAAACGGAAACACAACGGAAGCAAAAAACGGAAAAATGGATCCGATAATCGGAGATACTGAAAAAGCCATACGGTTGTGTGCAAGAGGCCTAAGCCTAATAATAGGCACCACTTCTTGGTCTGTACAGATCACTTTACTGCTGTTATATATTATTCTGAACCTGCCTGTAATGATATGGAGATATGACCTCTGTGTATAGATAAGATAAGAGCCTCCATTCACAATAGGTGATTGGCAAAGCCTATCTATTCTTTCCTTGTACAATGACCTCTGCACAGGTCACAGAGCATGGCTAGAAAAATCTCCCTTACAAGTCAATAAAATCCGCTTCTAACCATTGTGTCTATGGGCCATGTGGCTGCCGGAAAGCAATTATTTTAATGCTTGGTAAATGCTGTTAAGAACAGCTCAGGCAAGATGGTCGCCCCCATAATCATATTCATGAAATAAAATAAAAAATCTACAATCAGAAAATAAAATTAGATTAGAAAAAAAGGATATGTGTTGCTATCTGATATGTGTTGCTATCAGATAACATTTTTGGTGACACATTTCCTGAAGTTGCTGCTTATGGAGCTGGTGCTGCTCCTGCCACCCCCTCCCCTTCCTCTCCCCACCAGTCATGGCAGTGAAGCATGAGTGCAGAGGGTCCCCCCAGTCAGACCTACATGAGGACGGCAGATGGCACTCGTAGGCAGCAACAAACCGACTACACAGCATGTCTCTATAGTAGTCCATTTTTGCATCTCCTTCAGAAGGTCTAAAAAAGGCCCCCATTTTGACCGGTAGCGAGGGTCTAACAACATGAATAGCCAGTAGTCATCCATCTGCCGAATCCTGACAATGCGGCTGTCTCCACACAAACAAGAAAGTATGCATTTGGTCATTCGCACAAGGGACTCGGAGCTCCTTCCTGCCTCCATTCCACTGCATATTGCCACGGTTGATAGGGGTCATCTATGTTGTCTGTCGCCCTCCAGCCCCTCATTCTCCTCCTACTCCTCTCCTGTCGCTTGGGCAGATAAACCACCTGGTTGTGTATAAAATTCCTGGGCGTTTATGTCCTCCTCGTCCTCATCCTCCTCTTCATCCTCCTCAGGGCACAGGTGGCCATAAGATATAGGAGCCACATATTCTGTCCCCTTGCCAATCATATTTCTCAGTATCCCCCCGAACATGTGAAAGAGTGAAATTACATCATTCATCCTGCAGTTCTGCCGATTGACAAACAAGGTCTTGCAAAGGGCACGCTCAACTGGCACATGTCACGAATGAGCTGCCACTAGCTAACATGGAAGTAACACTGGGGAGTAGACCTGTCCGTCTGCAGCATTAAGAAATCGCTGACCGCATATGGAGCGTGGAGTTCCAATGGGGGGAAATGTCTCCTATCACGCGATATTGGGGAAGAGCATTTTGCCTTTGCAGCTCAAGGAGGGCGTGTTTTGCACGCTAAGAGTGGCCGAAGTGCATGGACAGTTTCCTGAAAATTTTTAACAGCTCTTGCAGTTCAATGGAAGATGAGGAACCTGGTGACAACAAGATTGAAGACATGCGCCATACAGTGCACATGAGTCAGCCCTCCCTGACACAGCACAGACTGGCCCACCTCCTGATCAACATATTTGAGCAGGGCTGGTACAGCTTTTTGGGAAAAGTAATGTTGGCTTGGGACTCTCCACATTGGGTGGGCACAAGCCATCAGTTCTCTGAAATGTGCAGAGTCAACTACATGGAAAGGGAGAGACTGTGGTACTAGCAAATTGGCCAGGTGCACATTTAGCGTCTGTGCCACTGAATGAGTGCACTCCTACTGTTGTCTTTTTGCAGTCGCCTCGGTGAACAATTGCTGTCGAAACAAATGTTGAGGACTAGGAGGAGGAGGAGCATCAGGAGCAATAGATAACATTGAAGTCGATTGAAAGGAACGACAGCTTTCTTCTCTGACATTGACAAGCCCTGACTGCTTGAGAGGGGGTGCGGGGTGGTGGAAGATGCAGCGGTTGCTGCATCAGGCTGTAACAATGAATGAGTAGCACGGTTTTACCACGCTTTATGGTGATGCTCCATGTGTTGACGTGGGGCTATCGTACCAACATTAGCACCCTGGCCGCACCTCACCTTCTGCCCACACATCCTGCATGCCGCCATGCTGTGGATTAGCTATGATAAATTTTGCTACAGAACAGTTATGTACATGGCGATAAATGACACCTGCCCATAATATGGGCGCAATGTAATGCTACAGCTAACAAAAGAGGTTAGCTATGATAAATTTCACTCCACTGCACATTTATGTACAGGGCGATAAATTACCCCTTCCCATTATACCCCTTCCCGATCTGAGAGACTGGCTGCACGTGAGGTTTTCTAACAGCCTCTCTGTTTTTACGTGTTGCAGTGTTGTTGTTGGTAATGACTACACCTCTTGTGTCAGGTGTAGCTTGTGGTCATTACTGCTCCTCTATTTAGTCTGGACTTATACTTCATACCATGCGGTTGATATTCTCTGCCTGGAGTTGGAAGAGCTGGTGTGTTGTCCTCTTCTCAGTTCCTGCTCATCTATTTTCTATTGAAGATAAGTGTTCTTCCCTTTGTATTTTGTTGTTCCCATTTGCTCGTTGTTTACTAGGTCTCAGGGAGACGTTGGTTCGTTCACCTGGGAAGGAACCAGTAGTCTCAGACCCTGTCACTACTCCTAGGGCTATTCAGGGTTACCAGGGCCTAGGTTTACGGTTTATGAATATTCCCATCTTCAGAGTCTATTCATACTGACAGGAATGCAAAAAGATTGTGGAGCCCCAGTTATGGGTCTACAACACAGTGAAAGCCAGATATCCCTCAAAGGAAGGAAAAACAAGCAAAGGGGTGTCTCCATTACAGAGATCACCAAAATATACTGACAGGAGTCAGGGCTAGGTTTAGGGTTTCCATAGGTGGTGACCATTTCCCTTTTCCTAGCCTTGGGGCCTAGTTCCTTGTCTTTTTCCTTCTGTTGTCATTCTGGTGTGCCTCCCCTCCCCTTACATTGTGACAATCACACAGGAGAGTAGTGGCTGAATCAGCAGCAATGAAAAGCAGAGGCAATGTACCAAAACCTAAGCCAAGCTTGTCTGCCGCTAGCTCTATAGTTGAGCAAGTATCTCTATGGTTGAGCAACTATCTCCTGTCTGGCAGTTTTTCTCTATAGTGCCAGAAAACAAAAGCATCACTGTGTGCAAGATCTGCAGGTTTTAAATAAGTAATGGGCATTCAAACACAAATGTAGGCATCACAGGTCTATTGCAGCAAATGAAGCAGCATCACCTGATCCAGTGGGAAAACAGAATTGGGCACCAGCTAATAGTGTCCTCCAAGTCTCCTCCTTCTCCCGGTCCAGTGTCCATTTCATCGTCGTCATCATTTTATTCTTCTCCCACTCAGACTATTCCTCCTCCTCCTCCTACTCTGCTCTGTTGTCAGCCATCAATAAGGGAACATTTGGCCAGGAAACAACTCTTGGCTGGACAATTGTGTACTTGGCCTATGTTGGTGCAGGAACCCACCCTCTGAGCCACTTGTGAATGACTGGTCTGATAACCGTGGAAATAATCCCTCTTCCTCCTCCTCTGAATGCTGCCATGGGACATTGTGGTGCTGCTTGTTGAAGGCGACGGACGTGATGGCGTTGCTGACACATCCTCTGTTTGCGGGGTGGCCGGTGACACTGTCACTCCAGAGGTGGAGGAAGAGGCCGAGACTGCAGCAGAAGAGGGAGCAGGAGGAGCCTGAGACCTTTCTTGGTTTTGGAGGTGTTTACTCTACTGCAGCTCGTGATTTTCACTTAGATGCCTGGTCATGCAGGTTGTGCTCAGGTTTAGAACATTTATGCCTCGCTTTAGGCACAGCGTGCAAACCATTTGTGTCTGGTCGTCTGCACATTGTCTGAAGAACTGCCACGCCGGGGAACTCCTTGGAGCTGTCTTTATTGCGCTCGGTTCCTTGGGTGCGGTGGGCATTAGCAGGCGTACTGTCTAGGGCAGTGTTTCCCAACCAGTGTGCCTCCAGCTGTTGCAAAACTACAACTCCCAGCATGCCCGCACAGCCAAAGGCTGTCCGGGGATGCTGGGAGTTGTAGTTTTGCAACAGCTGGAGGCACACTGGTTGGGAAACACTGGTCTAGGAGATGGCCGCTCTGCTTTTGCACCCTGCTCCCTCTTTTGCTGTGCTGGTGGCTCTGTGCGACCACCGCCTCTCCCTCTGCACTGCACAGGTCACTTGCATGACCTTGATTCCATGTGGGGTCTAGGACCTCATCGTCCTCCATATCATCTTCCACCCAGTCTCCACCCATGTCCTCCTTGTCGGTTTGCACACTGCAGAAATCCACAGCAGTTGGCACCTGTGTTTCGTCATCATCAGAGACGTGCTGCGGTGGTCTTTCCATGTCCTCATCCTCAAACATAAGTGGTTGGGCATTGGTGTACTCAATCTCTTCCATTTCTGGAGCGGAGCTCGGTGGATGGCCCTGGGAAACCCTGCCAGCAGACTCATCAAAAAGCAAAAGAGTCTGCTGCATGACTTGGGGCTCAGACTGCTTGGCTGATTTGCAAGGGGGTGAGGTGCTAGATAGATGCCCATGGGCTGCAGGTGCCAACTCTGAGCTTTCAGAAGTAGACCGGGTGGGAGACAATGTGAAGATACTAAAGGCACTGTCAGCCACCCAATCTACTAGCGACTGTACTTGTTCTGGCCTCACCATTCGTAGAGCGGAATTCGGGCCTACTAAATAACACTAAAGGCTCTCTACATGCACCGGAGGAAGATGGTTTATTTAGGCGTGTAGCTGGCACAGATCGACCACGTCCTCTCCCTGCAACAGGAGTTCCACCAACACCAGCAAAACCACAACCAGGGCCACGTCCCTTATTTGACGTTCTCCTCATTATTTGCATTCACCCACCAAACTAACAGATGGTTTATCTCAGGTGACAATTAACTGCCAATAGTCAACAATTAAGTTCCCTAACAGTAACGCAGTGTCCATGTCAAAAATAGAATACATTTATTCATGTCACACAACAGTGTAACGGAGCAATTCAATACAATTACTTCACTATCACAAAAAATGAGAATTTTCCAACAAACAATGTAACAGCCGAAGTTAACGGTTTAATTGGACTGTCAGAAATGCAGCGTAGGATCCAAATGTGCTATCTAGCTCAAAAACTGTGTTTTTTGCAAACAACTATGTAAATGCAGTGAGTTACAGTTTTATTGGAATATCAGAAATGCAGCGTAGGCTGCTAATGTGCTATCTAGCACAAAAACTGTGTTTTTTGCAAACAACTATGTAAATGCAGTATGTTATGGTTTTATTGGAATATCAGAAATATAACGTAGGATCCTAATGTGCTATCTAGCACAAAAACTGTGTTTTTTTCAAACAACTATGTTGATGTTGTATGTTACGGTTTTATTGGAATATCAGAAATGCCGTGTAGGATCCTAATGTGCTTCCTAGCACAAACACTGTGTTTTTTGCAAACAACAATAAAAATGCTGTATGTTACTGTTTAATTGGAATATCAGAAATGCAGCGTAGGATCCAAATGTGGTATCTAGTTCAAAAACTGTGTTTTTTGCAAACAACTATGTAAATGCAGTATGTTACGGTTTTATTAGAATATCAGAAATGCAGTGTAGGCCGCTAATGTGCTATCTAGCACAAAAACTGTGTTTTTTCCAAACAACTATGTAAATGCAGTATGTTACGGTTTTATTGGAATATCAGAAATGCAGCATAGGATCCTAATGTGCTATCTAGCACAAAAACTGTGTTTTTTGCAAACAACAATAAAAATGCAGCATGTTACGGTTTTATTGGAATATCAGAAATGCAGCATAGGCCGCTAATGTGCTATCTAGCACAAAAACTGTGTTTTTTGCAAACAACAATAAAAATGCAGTATGTTACGGTTTTATTGGAATATCAGAAATGCAGCGTAGACCGCTAATATGCAGTGTCACTGGGCTCAGGCCTGGGTACAAAAATGTAGCATAGCACCCTTAATAATCACTGTAGTTTGAAGATTGAACAACACCAAGTACACCAGAATTCTTCCCTAATCTCCCCTTCACAGCAGCAGCATCCTATCCCTACACTGAGAAGAGCAGGGTGACGTGCGGCGGTACGTGATTCCAACCTATATAGAGGGGGTAGGAGAGAAAGAGCAAAACTTTGTAACAAAATAAAAAAAAATGAGATAACTTAAAGACATAAAAACTAAGTCCTAGGAGGCATCAAAGTGTCATATATCAATTTTCAAATCAAACTGGAGCATATATGATTTGTATAAAATCGATTTGGACACATCAAATATTTTGAAAAATTTGACAAATCTGACGCGAAATGAATTTTAAAAAGTTTGCTCATCTCTAGATAGATAGCATTGACATTGCAAGCATTTGGCACCAGGAGCTTTTTCCAGCAACCCAGGTCTCCTTGCACCAGTGATCAGCTGTGATTGCATCCACCCCATGTTGTCCAAATCTACTAACACCCTTACTTGACAGCTGTTAAAAATTGCAGAGTTCAAGCAATTTAAAGTCACTCCAAGGTTGAGGCAGGCGGCTCAGGGTCAGTACGGAGCTGAGGCACAGATCAGGTCCGAGAATGAAGGGTCAGAGCCGGAGAAGTAAGTCAGTGCACGGGAGAATGAACAAGATATTTGGCATATCTTTGCAGGAAACTAGACAACTAGAATTTATTGCTAAGGCACCAATCCAGAGAGGAAAATGCCTTAAAGGGATTATCTAGGAAATGATAATGATAACATATCCTCAGTATAGGTTATCACTATCACATCTGCAGCGGTCCGAGTGCCGGCACCCGCACCGATCAGCTGCTTTAGGGAGCAGGCCTCAACCTGTGCGGAGTAGACAAAGCTGCAGTCCTATTACTGGCGCGAATCTGCAGGCAGCGAGTGACGTCAGTGTGCTCTGCTCTGTGACTAGTGAGTTGGATCATGTGAGCGACTGATACTTAAAGTGCCCCTTACAGTAGTCTTGCCGAGAGTCACTGATAACCACAAAAAAGGAGTACTTCTGGCGGTCCATCCTGGCCTTGCGCCGGACGGTGGACCAGAAGTCTAAAAACCAGACTGTCTGGCCTAAAACCGGACGTCTGGCCACCGTATGCTGGGCAGAGAACAGAAGGAGCCTGGCATGCATAGACAGCTGGATCATTACAGCGGCTGTACCAACTGACAGAGAGATGGCAGGAGGCACTTAACACTGTTATAACAATAGGCCTTTGTCAGTCATCTCTTTATACAGCTTTATTTCTACTCCCTGTTGCACATACCAATTGTAAGAATTTGTTGGCTCTATATAATTAAAGATATGATTATGTCTATATAAGTTTTCCTTACAAAGGCAATAATATAGTCTTCAAGTGTACAAAAATCGTCTACCAGCAATGGGCATGTTCTCGCACTACAACTAAAAAAAATAAAACGGTAATTGGTTTCATAGGCACCTCACATTTGCTTATTGCCTGTAAACATTGAGCCTCCTATAAGAGGCCGAGAATGCAAATTTAGGTTTAATGGTTCCCTATGCAGAACAGGATTTACTTAAAATGCATTGCCAAAATGGGCCTGGGCTGGGAGACCTTTCAGCTCTCACTCCATATGTTTTTTGTTTTTTTTTGCCTTCGCAAATTATGTTCTTTCATATTTCTCTAATAATTGCTGACAACACCCAACTCCTCTTGTACTTAGTGCACTCGGCTGCTTAATCTCCTGTGCTGTCTCGTCCTGCACATCCTCACTCTTGTCAGGAAGACATCTATGATTGCATTTTACTTTTGTCACAAATTCCTCATAGGCTTCTGTGCACGCTGACAAGTCTCCTGATGCCTCAAAGCTCCAGCTGACTGCTTACCTCACATTGGGCCTTTCATTCATGTCCTTAATTCCTCTCCTATATTACTAGAAAAAAAATATCTCCAAAACTCATGTTTTTCTTGCACAGAATAAAAAAATTATTTTTAATTGATGCCCTCTTCATGTCATGACTCGACTTCTGTAATCCTATCCTAATTGTCCTAAGATTCTGCCAGCTGCTGTTCTGCAGAACTCAAATTGCCACTCCCAGACTATTTTCCTTCTGCGACTGATTTCCAGTTTCCTCTTAAGGTTGTTGTCAAGATTACAAAGATAACCAAGTATTTTGATCTTTAAATCTATCATTAGTTTAATATTTAAAGGACGTGTAGCACACATCTTACTGATTAAGATAAAAAAAAATATTTCCGGAGTTACTTTTCTATAGAGTCATTAAAAAATTCACTAGTTTCACAAAGTTTGTTAATGAATCGACTTCGGATCTATGATCAGAAGCTCGATTAGCTGAAGCCTAACTATAATCACTATTATTGTCCACATAATGGACAAGGATAGGACTGTTCTATCAGGGGCCAGCTGTTCCGTTCCGCAAAATACAGAATGCACACGGACGTCATTCGTATTTTTTGCAGATCCGTTTTTTGCGGACAGCAAAATAGTGAAAAAGTCATACGGTCGTGTGCAAGATTCCTTACTATTGTCAGTATAGTGTAGCGTGATGGAACGGACAGGTACCAGGGTGATGTCACTGGACAGTCACTTTAAGGCTGCATTCACACAGGCGTGTTTTCCACGCGGGTGCAATGCGTGATGTGAATGCATTGCACCCGCACTGAATCCTGACCCATTCATTTCAATGGGTCTGTGTACATGAGCGTTTATTTTCACGCATCACTTGTGCGTTGCGTGAAAATCGCAGCATGTTCTATATTCTGCATTTTTCACGCAGCCCTAGCCCCATAGAAGTGAATGGGGCTGCGTTAAAAACGCATTGCATCCGCAAGAAAGTGCGGGTGCGTTGCGTTTTTCACTGATGGTTGCTAGGAGATGTTGTTTGTAAACCTTCAGTTTTTTATCACGCACGTGAAAAACGCATCAAAACGCATTGCATCCGAGCGGAAAAAACTGAACAAATGAACGCAATCGCAGGCAAAACTGAATGGCTTTGCCTGTGAAATCGCACAGTTTTCACTGAACGCATCCGCAACGCACCCGGACCTAATCCGGAAACGCTCGTGTGAACCCAGCCTAAAGAACAACGTAAGAAGATTGAATTTCATTTGAGCACAAACACATTTTTAACCGCTACAGGACCGCCTAACGCAGGGATGCGTCCTGCGGGCGGCCCTGTAGCTCTGATCGGACGCATCGGCGCGTCATCTCGCGAGACGCGAGATGACGCGAGGACGCGCCCGCACATGCGCAATGCGCGCCATCGGCGCGCTCGCATGTAGTTATACTACAGCCTGCCAGCGCCGATCGTGCGCTGGCAGGCTGTATATGGCAGAAAAATCGCAGATCAGACGTTGTTCTGTGAACAGCGTCTGATCTGCTTGCTGCCGCTTCTCTGGTGGTCCCTTTGCTTGGGACCACCAGAGAAAAATATCAAGTGCACCAATCACCACACAACCCCCCCACCGTCCCCACCAAAATTTTGACGGAACAGAATTGCGGACGCTGAATGAGGCCTTAGGGTCCCTTAGCGATCGCAGCTTTATAGCTTTTCCTCTTTTTTTTGCACATTTTTTAGAGATTTTTTCATCCACATTGATCAATGTGAATGGAAAAATCTGTGACGTTCATTTTTTTCTTTCAGCGCAGAGGCTGAACGGAAAAAAAAATTCTCATTACCCGTATGCTCAATATAAGGAGAATAGCAGAAACTCCTAATGCTGGCCATACGTGTAATGATTGCGGAGACCCTAAAATGCCAGAGCAGTACAAACACCTCACATGTGACCCCATTTTAGAAAGAAGACACCCCAAGGTATTCCGTGAGGGGTATGGTGAGTTCATGCAAAATTTTATTTTTGTCACAAGTTAGTGGAATGTGAGACTGTAAAAAAAAAAAAAAAAATACCATTTCCGCTAACTTGTGCCAAATTTTTTTTTCTGTGAACTCGCCATGCCCCTCACGGAATACCTTGGGGTGTCTTCTTCCACAATGGGGTCACTTGTGGGGTATTTATACTGCCCTGGCATTTTAGGGGTCCTAAGCGTGAAAATCCAAATGCGTAAAAATGTCCTGTGAAATCCTAAAGGTACTCATTGGTTTTAGGGCCCCTTGCGCATCTTGGCTGCAAAAAGTGTCACTCATGTGGTATCGCCGTACTCAGGAGAAGTAGGGCAATGTGTTTAGGGTGTATTTTTATATATACCCATACTGTGTGTGAGAAATATCGCTGTAAACGACAACTTTTTAAATTTTTTTATTCAAAGTTGTCAATTTACAGAGATATTTCTCTCACCCAGCATGGGTATATATAAAAATACACCCAAAACACATTGCCCTACTTCTCCTGAGTACGGCGATACCACATGAGTGACACTTTTTGCAGCCAAGATGCGAAAGGGCCCTAAAACCAATGAGTACCTTTAGGAGGGCATTTTTACGCATTTTTCTTCTCACGCTTTAGGGCCCCTAAAATGCCAGGGCAGTATAAATACCCACATGTGACCCCATTTTGGAAAGAAGACACCTCAAGGTATTCGCTGAGGGGCATAATGAGTCCATGAAAAATTAAACTTTTGTCAAAAGTTAGCGGAAAGGGAGACTTTGTGAGAAAAACAATAAAAAATCAATTTCCACTAACTTGTGCCAAAAAAATCTTCTATGAACTCGCCATGCCCCTCACGGATTACCTTGGGGTGTCTTCTTTCCAAAATGGGGTCACATGTGGGTATTTATACTGCCCTGGCATTTTAGGGGCCCTAAAGCGTGAGAAGAAAAATGCGTAAAAATGCCCTCCTAAAAGGTACTCATTGGAATTAGGGCCCCTTTGCGCATCTTGGCTGCAAAAAGTGTCACTCATGTGGTATCGTCGTACTCAGAGAAGTAGGGCAATGTGTTTGGGGTGTATTTTTATATATACCCATACTGGGTGAGAGAAATATCTCTGTAAATTGACAACTTTGAATAAAAAAATTTAAAAAGTTGTCGTTTACAGCGATATTTCTCACACGCAGCATGGGTATATGTAAAAATACACCCTAAACACATTGCCCTACTTCTCCTGAGTACGGCGATACCACATGTGTGACATTTTTTGCAGCCAAGATGCGCAAAGGGACCCTAAAACCAATGAGTACCTTTAGGATTTCACAGGCCATTTTTATGCATTTGGATTCTCACACTTTAGGGGCCCCTAAAATGCCAGGTGAGTATAAATACCCCACATGTGACCCCATTTTGGAAAGAAGACACCCGTAGGTATTCTGTGAGGGGCATGGTGAGTCCACAGAATTTTTATTTTTGGCACAAGTCAGAAATTGTTTTTTTTTGTTTTTTTAATTTTGTTTTTTACAAAGTCTCATATTCCACTAACTTGTGACAAAAATAAAATTTTACATGAACTCACCATACCCCTCACAGAATACCTTGGGGTGTCTTCTTTCCAAAATGGGGTCACATGTGGGGTATTTATACTGCCCTGGCATTTTAGGGGCCCCTAAAGCGTGAGAAGAAGTCTGGAATCCAAATGCGTAAAAATGCCCTGTGAAATCCTAAAGGTACTCATTGGTTTTAGGGCCCTTTGCGCACTAAGCTGCAAAAGTGGCACACATGTGGTATGCCGTACTCAGGAGAGTAGGGCAATGTGTTTTGGGGTGTATTTTTATATATACCATACTTTGTGTGAAAAATATCTCTGTAAACGACAACTTTTAAAAAATTTTTATACAAAGTTGACAATTTACAGAGATATTTCTCTCACTCCAACATGGGTGTATGTAAAATACACCCCAAAACACATTGCCCTACTTCTCTGAGTACAGCGACTACCACATGTAGTGACACTTTTTGCAGCCTGGAGCGCAAAGGGGCCCAAATTCCAACTGAGTACCTTTAGGTTTCACATGGCGGCTCACAATTAGCCCGCCCAAAATGCCAGAACAGTAAACACACCCCACAAATGACCCCATTTCGAAAGTAGACACCCCAAGGTATTCACTGAGGGCATAGTGAGTCCGTCTGAGATTTTTTTTTTTTGCCAGAAGTTATCAGAAATTGAAACTTTTTTTTTTTTTTTTTTTTTCTCAGAAAGTGTCATTTTCCGCTAACTTGTGAAAAAAATGAAATGATACATGAACTCACCAAGCCCCTCCGCGAATACTTTGGGGTGTCTTCTTTCTAAAATGGTGTAATTTGGGGGTATTTATACTTTCCTGACATTCTAGCACCTGAAGAAACATGACAGGCGCTCAGAAAGTCAGAGCTGCTTCAAAATGCAGAAATTCACTTTTTTGCACCATAGTTTGTAAACGCTATAACTTTTACCCAAACCAATAAATATACACTTATTGGATTTTTTTATCAAAGACATGTAGAACAATAAATTTAGAGAAAAATTTATATAGAAATGTAGTTTTTTTGAAAAATTTTACAACAGAAAGTGAAAAATGTCATTTTTGCAAAATTTCGGTCATTTTTGATTAATAGCAAAAAGTAAAAATGTCAGCAGCAATGAAATACCACCAAATGAAAGCTCTATTAGTGAGAAGAAAAGGAGGTAAAATTCATTTGGGTGGTAAGTTGCATGACGGAGCAATAAACGGTGAAAGTAGTGTAGTGCGGAATTGTAAAAAGTGGCCTGGTCATTAAGGGTGTTTAAGCTAGGGGGGCTGAAGCGGTTAAAGAGAATGTTTCATCAAGACAACCGCTTTCCATATGCCTTGATGCCTATTAGAGCATATGGACACCATAGTCCTTCTCTCTAGTGGGCTCAGTCCACCTATATGTTTAATGGTTACCCATTCATTTGAACAAGCCCAATACTGTATAAAGACTACAGTTTACTTCCGCAAGTTGTAAGTTCCCTCAGTGATAACAACTGATCATCAGAGGTTCCTGGAGTCTTCATTGTCTTGATGAAACAACCCTTTGTAAAGCTTTACACTGGGTTCAGACCTGAGCGTTTTGAAGCCTAGCGTTTTCTGAGCGTTCAAGACGGGCGTTAACGCGCGTTTTTTTCAAGCGTTTTGGTAAATAGTGTAGGCGCGTTTGACGCGCGTTTATGTGATTGACTGCATAGTTGGCCAAAGACCAAACAGCCCTCGCTATATATAGTTTGGCCAATCTGAGTGCTTTAGAGGTGTGAAATTCCATGGTGGCTGATCCAGCATGTTGCAAACTTTGAAAAACGCGCGTCCATAGGCGCGTTTTACGCTGCACAAACGCCCGAACAACACGCGTATCGCGTTTCCCATTGAAGTATATTGGCACCAAACGTTCGAAAAACGCCCGAATTAACGCAAACATACTTGCTTATGCGTCGGACGTTTTTAGGCGCGTTCGAACGCGCATAAAAACGCGCAAGTGTGAACCACCCCTATTGGAATGCATGGTTCCTGTACTGTTGTGCATTTTTTTGCGCGTTCGAACGCGGCATTTTACGCGAAAGTGTGAACTGAGTGTTATAATTGATACAGGCGGCACAGAACTAGTAGACAGCTTCTACCTAAAGTAATTAAATAATTGCAAGAAAAGATCCTTCAACCAAGAATATGATATAGACAGAATATCTATAGAATATGACATGGATCTGTCTGCTGCAGCAGCACGGATGTTGCCCGAGCATTGGGGACCGTCCGTGTGCATGAGCCCTTAATGTCGTTCAGCCAGCCAATCTGCAGATCTCCACTCTTTGTGATGTCACAGCCCTTTAAAAGCCTCATCCTGTGCGGCCATTTCACAGTGATTTGAGGATAGGGAGAGAAGTGGAAGTGCTGTTGCGCTAGGGATAGTAGTGCTGACAATCTGTAGAAAAAGAGAATACTGAATTGCCACTGTGAAAAGGACAGTGCAGGGATAGTGCAGGGACTGTAATCTGAAGCTGAAGGGATCCATAGGAGAAAGCACAGTTTGAATCAATTGCAGTGTAGGGCACAGAGCTATCTAACTGAACGGTGTCCACAGTGATTAACAGAAAAATAATTCTGTTGGGCCCTGATTCCCAAATTGAGGTGAATAACCTGTCTCGTTCTACTGTTACTGGGGTGTCCACCTTGTTTAATAGATAAACAATTCTATTAGGCCTTGATTTTCAAATTAACCTGTCTCCTTCAACTGTTATTGGGGGTGAATAACCTGTCTTGTTCTACTGTTATTGGGGTGTCCACATTGACATTTAATAACTTATTTTACATATACAGTATGTCCAACAGACAGTTGACAGGGCCCTCCAAAAGAATGGGCAGTGGCAAAAATGTTGCTGTATCCAGCACAAGTAGCAGCAGAAGAATGGGGAATGGTAACTAGCCATCATCATCCAGCAGTCGCGTTTTGACGACCAATCCCACTGTCCTGGAATAGTTGACTTAGTTTTCAACATCATCTCAAATGACATCAGACACACACACAGCCAGGAGTCGGTGGGTTCCTCTGACACCACACTTAGTTGGCAGGGCCTACCTGTCCAGAAACCGCCTCTTTCCTCTGCTACTCCTTCTGCCAGGCAAGTAATGTATGCCGCCCGCTCTGCTCTGCTTTTCAGCCAGGACAAGCTTATTGAGGAGAGCCAGCAGCTACAGGCCAGCCCAGATTTGGAGGTCGTGCAAGTAGCAATGATGACAGTCGTGTGGCAGCAGGTATTGCGAGCAGTCAGGGACATGGCCATGAGACTGCTGAGGGTGACATAAGTGATGACCAGAGAGTAGTGGATGTTGATGTAACCGATCGCACGTGGGAGCTGAAGGAAGAGGGGGCTTCATCATCATCAACCGGGGGTGAGGGTGGCAGCTTGCCAGGTGGCAGTGTACCACTGAGCCATCAGGGTGCAAGCATGGCCATGAGCCAGCAGGGTAGCAGCAGTGTAAGATATGGAGCCAAACATGCCCAGGGTAGACCATCTGCTACTCAGGAGCCAACCTACTAGAAAAAACAACTAGCGGTGCATGGCTTCATAGAGGCAGCGGCAAGCAATCATCATGGTGGTGGGGGTAAACCGCCATACTCACCAGTGTGGGACTTTTTTATCTAGTCACTGGAGGATGTTTACTTGGCGGTATGAAGGATCTGTGGGCAGAAGGTTAACTTGAGGGTATTAATGGTGGCACCAAGGTCATGTGGCAACATATGGTGCATCACCATAAAGTGTCCTGGGAAAGCCCTGGCACTAATGTAGTGGTACAGCCTGAAGCAGCAACCGCTGCATCTCCCAGCGGCCCACAACCCTTCTCTAGCAGTCAGGGCTCCTCCTCAGCAGAAGGAAGCTGTCATTCCTTTCTTTCATCCACTAGTCCTGATGCTCCTTCTCCTACTCCTTGTCATGCGTTCCTCCAGCGATTGATCACTGAGGTTATTGCAAAGAAATAACAGTAAGCGTGCACTCATGCAACGGCACAGAAGCTGAACGTGCTCCTACCAAGTTGCTGGTACTACAGTCCCACCCTTTACATGTGGTTTAATCTGCACATTTCAGAGAACTGATGGCTTGTGCCAAGCACAGGTGCAAGTCACAAGCAGTCATTATTTCTCTAAATAAGATTTACCAAACCAGCATACATATGTTGAGCAGAAGGTGGGCTAGTCCTTGAGCCTGTCGGTGTCTGGTACAGTTCATGCCAGCACCAACGTGTGGAGCTCTAACTATGGTCAAAGACAATATATGTCCTTTACGGCCCTCTGGGTAAATGTGGTTCCTGTCCAGGCACACCAGCAACTTGGCCAGTTGATGGCAATTCCACCTCGTTGTCATGCTGTGATTCCAGCGCCAATGTCCTTCTCTGCCTCCTCATCCTCCACCTTGTCCTCAGCCTCCACTGTAAGCACAGTTCAGTGTGGTCCTCCAGCATACTACCTATCAGAGCACGGTGGTGTGATGCTGTTCTGCACCTGGCCAGCCTGGACAAGCAGAGTCACACTGGGGAGAAACTGCTCTGTGTCATCAACCAAGAAAATAAATCCTGGCTGTCTCCTCGCCATCTGAAGATCGGAACCATGATCACCGATAACAGGAAGAATGCTCTCTTGGCACTGCATCACGGAAGGCTGACCCATTCGCCCTGGATGGCGCACGTCTTTAATCTGGTTGTAAACCGGTTCCTGAAATCTTCCACCCAACTGCAAGACTCTTGCCACTCTTACCGTGCAAACCACGCCCTCCTTGACCTGCAAAGGCAGAAAGGTGTTCGCCATCATCACCTCATATGTGACGTTTCCACAGGTTGGAACTCCATTCTCCACATGTTTGACCGACTATATGAGCAGAGGAAGTCCATGAACAATTTCTTTATGATGCAGGCGGACAAGACTACTCCCCTGTGTAACCTCATCGCTAGGCAGTAGCAGTTCATACGTGACACCTGCCGTTTGAGGAGGCCACTTTATTTGTCAGTCACAGGGATTACGGGATGAATGATTGGGCCGACTTCTCTATCGGCTACAGGCTTTATCGTAGGGACGGGCTGCACCTCAATGGGGAAGGGGCAGCTGTGTTGGGGAGAAAGATGGCTAGAAGGTTGGAGGAGCATTTAAACTAGGGACTGGGACGGAGGGTAATTACATTATAGGAGGGGCAGATAGTGCAGATAGAAACCAGAGGTGAGGTAATGTGACTGGGGGAGGAATGGAAGGGGGGGCTAGAACAGTTCAGAATGAAAGGTGTAGGGTAAAAAATACACATAAACCTCTCAAATGTATGTATACTAATGCCAGAAGCCTGACTAACAAGACTGGTGAACTGGAATTAGTGATGTGTGAGGAGGACTATGATATAGTGGGAATAACTGAGACATGGCTGGATGATAGCTATGACTGGGCAGTTAATATAAAAGGTTACAATCTGTTTAGAAAGGATTGTCAAAACCGGAGAGGTGGAGGGGTCTGCCTCTATGTGAAGTCCTGTCTAAAGCCCACAATCCGAGAATACATCTGTGAGGGACATGAACATGTAGAGTCACTGTGGGTAGAAATACATGGAGCAAAAAACAATAATAAATTACTAATAGGAGTTTATTATAAACCACCTAATATATCAGAGTCCACAGAAAATCTACTGCTAAACGAGATAGACGAGGCGGCAAATCATAATGCAGTCGTTATTATGGGGGACTTCAACTACCCAGATATAGACTCGGAAACTGAAAGCTGTACATCCCATAAAGGAAACAGGTTCTTGGCAATAGCCAAAGACAATTACCTTTCCCAACTGGTTCAGGACCCAACTAGAGGGACGGCCATACTGGACTTAGTATTAACCAATAGACCTGACAGAACAACAGATGTGCAGGTTGGGGGACGCCTAGGAAATATTGACCATAAAGTAAAAACCTTCCAATTATTCTTCAAATGAGAGTTTCTAAAGGGAGGAACAAAGATACCAAACTTCAAAAAAGCTAAATTTAGCCAACTAAGTGAGGCCATAGGTCTAACTAACTGGGACAAAGGCCTCAAAAATAAAAATACAACCACAAAATGGGAGATTTTTAAAAGCATTGTAACATCTAATTGTGAGAGGTACATACCTTATAGGAATAAAAGGCTAAGAAAAAATAAGAAACCAATGTGGATAAATAGAACCGTAAAGAAAGCAATAAATGACAAAAAGAAAGCATATAAATCACTAAAACAGGAGGGGAGCCAGGAAGCACTGATAAACTATAAGGAAAAAAGACCTTTATTTCTGATATTTACGGACTCTATACTGACAGAGAATGTTCCACAGGATTGGCGCATAGCAAATGTGGTGCCAATATTCAAAAAGGGTCCAAAAACAGAGCCTGGAAATTATAGGCCGGTAAGTTTAACATCTGTTGTTGGTAAACTGTTTGAAGGGTTTCTAAGAGATGCTATCCTGGAGTATCTCAATGAAAATAAGCAAATAACGCCATATCAGCATTGCTTCATGAGGGATCGGTCATGCCAAACAAATTTAATCAGTTTCTATGAGGAGGTAAGTTCTAGACTTGACAGCGGCGAATCAATGGATGTCGTATATCTGGACTTCTCCAAAGCATTTAACACTGTACCTCATAAAAGGTTGGTATATAAAATGTGGATGCTCAGACTGGGAGAAAATGTCTGTAAGCGGGTAAGTAACTGGCTCAGTGACAGAAAACAGAGGGTGGTTATTAATGGTACACACTCAGATTGGGTCACTGTCAATAGTGGAGTACCTCAGGGGTCAGTATTGGGCCCTATTCTCTTCAATATATTTATTAATGATCTTGTAGAAGGCTTGCACAGTAAAATATACAATTTTTGCAGATGACACTAAACAGTGTAAAGTAATTAACACTGAAGGGGACAGTTTTCTCCTACAGAGGGATCTGGATAGATTGGAGGCTTGGGCAGAGAAATGGCAGATCAGGTTTAACACTGACAAATGTAAAGTTATGCACATGGGAAGGAATAATGCAAGTCACCCGTACATACTAAATGATAAAACACTCGGTAACAGTGACATGGAAAAGGATCTAGGAATTTTAATAAACAGCAAACTAAGCTGTAAAAACCAGTGTCAGGCAGCTACTGCCAAGGCCAATAAGATATTGGGTTGCATCAAAAGGGGCTTAGATGCCTGTGATGAGAACATAGTCCTACCACTTTACAAATCTCTAGTCAGACCACACATGGAGTACTGTGTACAGTTCTGGGCTCCTGTGAACAAGGCAGACATAGCAGAGCTGGAGAGGGTTCAGAGGAGGGCAACTAAAGTAATAACTGGAATGGGGCAACTACAGTTCCCTGAAAGGTTATCAAAATTAGGGTTATTCACTTTAGAAAAAAGACGACTGAGGGGAGATCTAATATCTATGTATAAATATATCAGGGGTCAGTACAGAGATCTCTCCCATCATTTATTTATCCCCAGGACTGTGACGAGGGGACATCCTCTGCGTCTGGAGGAAAGAAGGTTTGTACACAAACATAAAAAAGGATTCTTTACGGTAAGAGCAGTGATACTAAGGAACTCTCTGCCTGAGGAGGTGGTGATGGTGAGTACAATAAAAGAATTTAAGAGGGGACTGGATGTATTTCTGGAGTGTAATAATATTACAGGCTATAGCTACTAGAGATGGGTCGTTGATCCAAGGAGTTATTCTGATTGCCTGATTGGAGTCAGGAAGGAATTTTTTCCCCTTAAGTGGGTAAAATTGGCTTCTGCCTCACAGTGGTTTTTTGCCTTCCTTTGGATCAACTTGTAGGAAACAGGCCGAACTGGATGGACAAATGTATTTTTTCGGTCTTATATACTATGTTACTATGTTATTACACTTCTTCATGTCCTGGAGCAGATGCTGAAAAATCTGACAGACCAAGGGACAGGAGACGTGGTGTCAACATTTCATGGCCACCTGAGCCCTGTGGGGGCTGAACTGGTGTAGGATGAGGACGAGGAGAAGGGTGTAAACACCCAGATGGCTTATCTACCCAATAACAGGAGAGGAGCAGTAGAAGTAGGAGGAGCATGAGGAGCTGGAGGTGATGAGAAAGACCCCAACACTGCGTGGCAATATGCTGCAGAGATGGAGGTAGGGAGTCCCTACAATTTCCTTGCGCAAATGGCCAGATGCATTATAAGTTGCTTGTGTAGTGACAGTCGCATTATCACCATTTGGCAGAGGGATGACTACTAGGTCCCCATGATGTTAGACTCTCACTACTGGGCCAAAATGGGGGCCTTTTTTACACCTTCTCGGAGGGCTGAAAAACTCAACTACGATCAATATATACTGTGTAGTCAGTAGGTTGCTGCCTATGTGCAACATCGCCCATCCTCATGAAGGTCTGACTGGGGGAACCGGGGGCCGGGGACTGCCGGACAGGGGCAGGAACAGCATCAGCTCAGTCTGCAGCAACTTGAGTCTCTGATGAGCACTTTTCTTCACCCACCTACTGCACAAACCAGCCAGCAGCAGCAGAACATGGAGCAGAACCTGAACCAGAAGCTGGTGGTATACTGTACCTGCACCTTGTCACCCCAGATCCAAGATTCCCTGGACTACTGGGAAGGCAAACTTGAATTGTGGCCATAACTGGCCAGGTTTGCCCTGGGCAAGCTTTCCTGCCCGGCCAGTAGTGTGGCATCAGAGCTGGTGTTTAGTGTGGCGGAGGTTACCCCAAAGAGAACTCGTCTTTTAACACAAAATGTTGAGAGATTAACCTATGTAAAGATGAATCTGGCATGAACCGGTGCCTGATGCTTCAGACTAGATCATTCAGCCAGTAATGATTTGACTGCAGTGTGCTACCACACCAGAACACTGTGAAAAATGTAATTCTGCCCACATGCTGCTGCCACCCACCGGATGCCACATGCCTGCTGCCTCTGCTGCCATCTTCTCCTACTGTCACTACCCACTGTGACTGGGCCACTATTTTGAACCGTCAGAACCGAAAAATGGAAAACACAACGGATCCTGTCTTTGGAGCATCCATAAGGCCATGATCACACGATCAGTATTTTGCATCAGAATTTGATCATGATTTGGAAGTCAAAAGCAGGAGTGGGTCCAAAACACAGAAGACATGCAACTATTTCCATTACATTTCATCTCTGTTTTGGACCCACTCCTGTTTTTGCTTTACAAGTACTGATCAATTACTGACCAAATAGTGACTTTGTGAAGGTGGATTCTCAAAATACTGCATAAATTATTTTTTCGAGGCTGTTGTTCTGAGGGATCAGAAGGGAAAAATAAACAGTGAGGTCAACACAACCTTACTACTGACAACCCCCCTTTCATGGGGCCACTACTTGAATCAGTGGCTAACAGAATACGTTATCTATCAATCAATGTGGACACCCCATAAACAGTGAAATGAGACTGCTCTTTCACACTATAATAGAATCAGTGTCTAACAGAATAGGTTATCTATCAATCAGCAGACAGTATAAAATGAGACATCTCTTTACCACTATAGTAGAATCTTGGGCCACTGCAGGGTTAAGTAAATAAGACCTGATGCTGACATTGACCTGTAAGGCTTAGTTCACACTTCAGTTATTTCGTCAGTTAATTCCAGCAGTAACTGTATAGTGAGCCAAAATCAGGAGCTAATCCTACTGTCAGATAATGTATCATGAAAAGATCTGCATTTGTTCTGTGTTTTTGATTGACCCGTAACTAACCAAATAAGTGAAGTGTGAACTGAGCGTAATAGTAACTCACAGTCATTCTACAGCTAACCGAGGTGATTCAAAAGCATATATTTGCACTGACACAACATGGGTAAAAATAACCTTTTTTTTTTCTCTACTTTATTGGCCCTTCCTAACTGCCTCCATGCCCTTCTTTTATTCCACTAAAGAGTCATTGGGACACAGCTCCTGCAGGGGCGCACAGTGTTTTTTTCCTATACTAAAGGCTGTTGTATGCTTTTCTTTTGTCTTAGCTAGAGATTAGCTAGGACTGTTGGAGGCCTGCACGAAGTTGTGCAGGTCCATATACCGAATGAGACCTGCCTCTCACAATAATTGTTTCACTGCCAGAAAGGATTAGCTATGCATGTTTCTGCAATGCACAGTGACATACACCGAGATACACTCTTCCTGCAGTTTATATTCAGGCCGGGATATAGCTGATTTAATGTGCTTCATGACAAATTATTTGGAACAAAGTAAATTTCTTGGAGAAATTCAGCGAAGCGTCCAAATCAAATTTTCCAAAATATCGCTCATCTCTAATCTTTACAAATAAAAGCCAGTTATCCAGCATTTTCGTGGATTTCAAGTGATGTGAAAGCTGAATGATGGAGGAGAACAGTGAAGGCATTCATAGCTCTGAACTTTTTGAAGTTTTTACAAATACCAAGACTGTCAAAAAAAGGCAACCGGTACATTCCTGTCCAAGCTATGGAATCTTTCCAACTCTGATGTTGTTGATGACCTTAGATGGCGAGGAAAGCCAACAAGAAGACCATCTGAAGCAAAACCTTTCACCTGAAGAACAAATGATCAGACTAAAGTGCTGTCGTGTTTTGTAAATTTGAGAAGTCAATTACACTTTAAATAGTAAAAGAAAAGAAAAAGAGAATGAGGGAAATCATCACAATAGAAGAAATCAGACCTCAAAATCTCAAAAACATCATTAAAAAAACACAAACAGAAAATGCACATTCTGGTGGTCACCAAGAGGTGAAACCAAGATTAAATAAAATATTGTGATTGAGTAGTTATGGTGTAAGATAAGAGATACAGAATAGGCCTCTATAATATTCTATTATATAAAATATATAGCTCTGGGTTCTGTGGTGGGTCTTCCTAGGTTTAGTACTTATCTCCCTCCTTTCAAACCTAAGCACCCTAGCTTTTTCCTAGCATTCATCCATACTGTAGGATTGATTATACTTTGTAAATACTTGTTCATTTTTGCGTGACATAGTAGAGATAATGGTGTATAGGATTACATAATAGCCTTAATGAAGATTACCTGATGGCAATTTCTATTGTGGTTAAGTACGATAAGGAATGAAAGGAGTCAAGATAAGAAGAATGGCGCTTAATGTTTCTCGTTGTAATTGGCAAATGTTTAGAATGTGATTATACATACAATGGTTTTCATTTTCTTTAGTGGGATGCATTGTTACAGTGTTGAGTCTTGTAACATTTGGAAGCGTATTTACCTCATATTAGGGAAGCAGTAATGTATTATTATAGTGGTAATCTGCTTTGGATAACCCCTTAATAGTTAGAAGCCTTCTGTGTGCCCTATTGATGGAACCTCCAGCAATAAGCTGTATTCTGTGAAAACCTGGCAAGTGTTACAGGGGTATTCGAGTAAAAACATGGTTAATATGGAGTCCTGAAGGAGAGGAGCATGACAGAGGCATTGAAATAAAATCAATAAGAGAAACGCTGTGTCATGCACCACCACTCAGGATGTGACTAAGCAATGGCATAGCCAATGTGTGTTAGTTTTGAGTGGTATGTTCCTTAAACCCATAAAGTACTGGGCCCATTTTTGGTTTTGCATTTTTGTCTTTTCCTCCCCACGTTCCAATAGCCATAACTTTGTTAATTTTCTGTTCATATAGCCATATGAGGGCTTATTTTTTGTGTGATAAGTTGTATTTTTTAAGGTCCATCATTTAATATACCATGTCTGGTATTGGAAAACAGGAAGAAATTCTTTGTGGGGTTAATTTTAAAAAAACACAATCCTGCCAAGGTTTTGTTTTTTTTTGTTTTTTTTGGCGTTTACGGTGCGATAAAAATACATGACATTCTTATTCTGTAACTCAATACGAATACATCGATACCGAACTCGTATATATATTGTGGGGAGTTGCTCTGGTAGACAGCGGTGAGGGTGCAGTATAGAGGCAAAGAGAGTCCAGGTAGTGCAGCAAACAGTGTTTTATTTCACACTTGCACAAACAAAACTCAAAACAGTCACTTAGTGTTACTTCACACACACAGCAAAAACTTGAGGCAAAACAAAAGTCCAAGACTGAATCAAATTCACCTATGTGGTTTAGGTGCGTGTTCACACCCGGCTGTCAGCCCAGCCGCAGGAAAGTCCAACCTCAGGCTTCCAGGCAGACTGCACGCCTCTTTGTAAGCTCTTGCTTCCAGCCCTGAGAGCTCCACGGAACACCAGCAGTTTCCAGGTTAAATCACCTCAAATCCTAGGTGTCAGTTCACACCTGGCTGAATGCTCGGCAACACAAAAAGTCCACTGACCGTCTTTACATGGCCTGTTCTCCTGACACACGGGTCTCAGCTTTTCAGCCCAGCACAGGGCTCAGATCCCAAACACAGAGAGAGCTTTGCATAAACCCAGCTGTCTTTTAAAGGCAGCTAGGTATTAACCCAAAAAACCCGGACCGGCACCTAAAATCCGGTCCAGTATTTGCCCTCACCTGGCTGCAATCAACCCAGCAGCACAGGCTGAGAGGAAAATACCTGTTTTTACCACCAAACCTCTCACTGTGTCACATACCCCCCTTTGTTCAACCCTGAGGGGTGAACACACGCCAGACAGTATACCCAGAACCGGGCACTCGCATTTTCCTGTAACTGCCCTGCTCTGTGTTCCACTGAAAATCTAAAGTTCTGAAGTCACCCGAACCCTCTGGTGACCCAGGACTTTCCTTCTTTGTCCAGATGGGGACAGGCTGCGGCCAACCCCATATCACTCTTTCAGAGATGGCTTGTCGCCGAGCCACGGGCACCTGGTACGGCTTTAACCAGACTTTTGCCTGGGGCTCAGTGACAATATCACGGTGAGTTATGGAAGGGCATTCAGGGAAATCACAGAACACCTCTGTGTTCCGACTAACAAACTCCTTGGCTCTCTGAGTCTGTTCAGTGGAAAGGCTGCCAGTAATTTTATCAGTGGCAGCCGCTTCCCTGTTAGCAGACAGAGGGACCGGAATCTCTTTCCCTAGATAAACCGGCCGCGGGTTGTTCTCAATATAAGTCTCTCTAACCTTCCAAGGTTTCCGTAAATTTACATGGTAGACCGGCTCCGGCTTTTGCAGTCCTGGCTGGTGTACCTTGTAAATTGGGTCTCCAACTTTCTGTGCTATTTTATAGGTCCTCTTCCCCCTAGCGCTGTCCTTACTGTCCACAGGTGGCCCAACAACCAAAACCGGGTCCCTTTGGCTATGGACCCCAGACACTCGACTGCAGGACCGGCTTTGGCTTGGCTGAGCCACCTTCCTATGTTTTCTACCTATCCTATTTAGGGGGACTGTCTTCCCCTCACCCACCAGACCTACTGTGGGTCCCTCTGCCTTGGGTTTCTGGGGTTCAAACACCTCACCTGGGCTAGGCCTCACTACTGGAAGTTTTCCTACCTGTCTGGGAACTGTACGTACAATGGCCGGCCACAGGGCTGGGAACAATGGAAAGTCTCTTCCTATTATCACATCATAGGGCATACTCGTGGTTACAGCTACCTCATGGACCTGCCTGCCGGCACACGTGCTTACAGACAACAGAGCAGTGGGGTATTCTTTTAAATCTCCATGAATGCTGAAAACCCCGACTCTCCGGCCTGTAAACTCTGTGGGTCGCACCAGGAAGCCCTCACCAGGGTCACCTGACTCCCGAATCCAGCAGAGCTGCCACTGGAGTGTCTCCCACCTCCACCCGACACAAATGTTCATCATGGATAACCTCTGACACATCGACCCTTCTGGCATACAATGACTGTCGATACCCAAAGTTTACATCCATGGGCTCACCCAGGAGGGGACAGTTGGCCCGTACATGGCCAGGCTCCTGGCACCGCCAGCAGATTATAGAGTCCTGATCCCCAAAGGGCACATCCCGTGCGGTCTTTCTCAGCTCAGGCCGCAGGGTCTGGGGAGGATTTTCTGGGTTTTATTACTCCCTTCCCCAGAGTCCCCCTTAAGTTCCTCAGTAGCCCCATAACGTTCGACCAGGTCCACCATCTCCAGGGCACTAGTAGGAGATGTCTGGCCAACCCAGCGCTGGAGGGGTAGTGGCAATGCCCTCCAGAATTTGTCAGCTACAATACGGTCCAGCATAGCAGTGGGACTAAGTACGTCAGGCGGTAGCCATTTTTGTAAGAGTTTTAGCAAATTGTAATACTGGGGTCGTGCTGGCTCAGCTGGGTTAAACTCCCACTGATGTACCCGCTGGGCCCTGACCAACACATTCACCCCCAGTCTCGCCAGGATCTCACCCTTAACCACAGAGTAGTCTGCTGCTTGGTCGTCCAGTAAATCAAAGTAAACCTGTTGGGGTCCTGACGCCAGAAACGGAGCGATGACCTCTGCCCACTGGTCTCGGGGTAGTCCCTCTCTCACGGCCACCTTTTCGAACATCGCCAAGTAGGTTTCAACATCATCTGTCGGTGTCATCTTGGGAACGGCGGTGCGGACTGCTTTCCGGGCATCGTGCACTCCCTGAGGCATCCCTGACTTTTCTAGCACCATTACGTGTTGCAGCAGCCGCTGGTTCGTGTCCTGCTGTCGCTGATTAGCCTCTAGCAGCTGTGCGACGGCCTCTTCATGTCTTTTTGCTGTTGTGCGATGGCCTGCTGTTGGACATCCATGGCCTGCTGTAGTTTTAAGTTGGCCTGGACAAGCTGCTTTATCATCTCCTCCATCTTGTCCTGTGTTGGTGGTTTCAGCTTGGCAGGCTTAATCCAGGACATACAACAGTGCCCAAAAATAAAATAAATAAAAATGCTACAAAAGTTTTGGCTTCCCGCCAGCCTCACTGCAATTGCCCGCATCCAACACCAAATGTGGGGAGTTGCTCTGGTAGACAGCGGTGCGGGTGCAGTATAGAGGCAAAGAGAGTCCAGGTAGTGCAGCAAACAGTGTTTTATTTCACACTTGCACAAACAAAACTCAAAACAGTCACTTAGTGTTACTTCACACACACAGCAAAAACTTGAGGCAAAACAAAAGTCCAAGACTGAATCAAATTCACCTGTGTGGTTTAGGTGCGTGTTCACACCCGGCTGTCAGCCCAGCCGCAGGAAAGTCCAACCTCAGGCTTCCAGGCAGACTGCACGCCTCTTTGTAAGCTCTTGCTTCCAGCCCTGAGAGCTCCACTGAACACCAGCAGTTTCCAGGTTAAATCACCTCAAATCCTAGGTGTCAGTTCACACCTGGCTGAATGCTCGGCAACACAAAAAGTCCACTGACCGTCTTTACATGGCCTGTTCTCCTGACACACGGGTCTCAGCTTTTCAGCCCAGCACAGGGCTCAGATCCCAAACACAGAGAGAGCTTTGCATAAACCCAGCTGTCTTTTAAAGGCAGCTAGGTATTAACCCAAAAAAACCCGGACCGGCACCTAAAATCCAGTCCAGTATTTGCCCTCACCTGGCTGCAATCAACCCAGCAGCACAGGCTGAGAGGAAAATACCTGTTTTTTACCACCAAACCTCTCACTGTGTCACAATATATATATTTTTTTAACTGCACCATTTTCTGACAGCTATGACTTTTTTATATTTCTATTCACAGAGCTGTATGAGGGTTTGTTTTTTGCGGGATGAACTGTAATTTTTATTAGTAAAATCTTTGTGCTACATATGACTTTTTGATCATTGTTATTCAATTATTTTCCCATTTTTAAGAGTTCACACATTTTTGTGTGCGGCAATATGATATGTTTATTTTTTTAATATTAATATATTTATATATAAAATAGGGAAAGGGGGTGATTTAAACTTTTATTATTATAATGGTTTTTTTTGTTTGTTTTTACTTTTTATTTAACAATAATAAACCCCCTTAGAGGGCTAGAAACTGGGATCGTTTGATCCCTTGTCCTATTCACCCTAATAGAGATCTATTAGAGTGAATAGGATTTTCACATGCTCCCTGCTACACTGTGCTTTGGCAGCATCTAGGCTGCCATGGTACCCGATTGGAGCCCCACGATTTCACTGCGGGGCTCTGATCGGAATGCAGAGGGAGCTGCATCCTTATGCCTGGCCTCACAGGTGCGGCGATCAGCGTTGATTGTGGCACTTGTGGGATGAAATGGGGGGGTTCGGTGGAATCGCCATTCCCCATCATTGCGGCCAGGTGCCTTCTGTATGGTACAGCAGGCACCCACCGCATATGGAGCGGGCTCACAGCAGCAGCCAGTGCCATACATTGCCTCAACCACCGTGATGTACCAGTACGTCACAGTGGTTGAGGGGTTAAAGAGGATCTGTAACCTATCCTGAAATGTATTTATCAACAACTTGTGTTCCCCATGCAATAACAATTCTAGAGCATCATCTATTCTTTTGACTCTATGGTGCGCCATTCCTTTATTATTATGAATGAATTACTAGCAGTTTGAAATGAAGATCCAGCTGGGTGTTACCAGCTGAGGGAGTGTCCCTGCACAGTCTGACACTGAAAGCAATGATTGGATAATGTCAGACTGTACAGGGACACACCCGTGACTGGTACTTAGCTGGTACCAGCAAACTGCTAGTAGTTCATAGCTTCTAGCAGGAATAATAAAGAAATGGCACAACATAGTCATAAGAACAGATGATAAAGAGTTATTATTACATTGGGAATGCAAGTAGTTACTAAAACAGACCTGTCAGGAGACATGACAGGTCCTCTTTAAAGGGGTATTCCAAATAAATTAAGTTATGCTCTGTCCACAAGATAGGAGAAAACTATTAGATTGGTGGGGGTCCTACCACGTAAAAGGGGAATCCGTACCCCCTTCCACCCCCTTAAAATGAACGGACCAGCAGGTCACACATGTGCACAGACACTCCATTTATTCCCATGGATATAGCCAAGTACAGCGCTCAGCTATCTCCAGAATTACTATAGAAATTAATGGGGAAGCTGCAAACTTGCCCAACTGGCTGCACTTAAGGGGGCTGCAGGGAGTACGTGGCCCCCGTTCAAACGATTAGTGGGGGTCCCAGTGCAATAGGGGATAACTTAATCTAACTGGAATACCTCTTCAAGATAAATTTCAAATTCTATGCGATACATTTAAACTATTGAAGTCCTGACTGTTCCTCCAAAACTCTGGTCATTCCAATTACCATTTGCTTTGATTTGTAATGTAACAATCACATTTGACCACAGCCAAAAGGGCAATAAAGGGAGGACAAAATATATTTCCTTTGAAAATGGATCACCATAAAATCATGTCTATTGGGGGTTGTTAGAACACAACACACATATCCAATAAGAGAGAAACACTAGACAGAAAACATGTGTAACATGACAAACACTAAGCGTCACACCAAACAATGCAACAGATGTTCACATGAAACCTCCACCGCTTTTTTCCTCTGGATAAAGGCCGCAGCTGACGTGTAAAAGAGAAGAAATCTGATAAAGGTCCTGAGACTGTGTCCTATCTTCCCCTGATCAGCAGACACATCTAATCTCTTCCCTGGCTAACAAAAGGTTACTGTGCATCTTTCAACTGATCCAATTTCTAAGATAGATTTCCTGCTTTATGTGAGTGGTTTCAATAAAACCTCAGTGAGATGGGATGAGCCGGGGCGAGCGGCCTTCACATTAAAGAGATTGGTAACCAGAGACATTTACTGAGATGAGTTTATAGGTATAAAGGGGGATTCTGGTAGTCCAGGAGTTCAGGTGATATGTGGCAGTCATTGGCTCAGATGCCAGTTTCGCCAGTCACGAACCAGAATTACTGAAACAGGCACTTAAAGGAAATCCGATTTTATTTTCAAATTTTTTTTATTCTGTTTCCTGAACATCATTATGGGGGTGACCATCTTGCCTGAGCTGTTGTTAACAGTATTTGCAAAGCGTTGAAAAATTGCTTTACAGCAGCCCCATGGGCAGGGCCAGTGTCAGCACCCAGCACACAGGGGCAAGTGTCGGGGCCCACTCACTCCTGCAGCTGTATCCTGGTCTTCATTAAACTGCCTATTCTGAATTCTAGGATAGCTTACCCCAGCAATGCAGACAATTTTCGTCATGTGCACTGCTGGGGTGGGCGGCCCCAGGACTCAGAACAGGGTAGATGGAGTTTTCTACCAGGCTAAAAGACCTTCCTGATGTCATCCGCCCAGGTGACCAGTGGGGGAGATGGCGAAAGAGAGCTGTGTTCTTGTATGGACAGGAGCCTGGCTGGAATGTGGTGAAGCCTAGCTGTGTATGTGCGTCTCTGTGTGTGTGTCTGTCTGTCTGTCCCTGTCTATGTGTGTGTCTGTCTGTCCCTTTGTGTGTGTGTCTCTTTGTGTGTTTGTGTCTGTCTGTCCCTGTGTGTGTGTGTCTGTGTGTGTCTCTGTCTGTCCCTGTGTGTGTGTGCCCCTGTGTGTGTCTAAGGCATTGCTTAGACTCCATACCACAGTCTAGCAAGTGCCTAATGGGTTACAGTTTAGACCACCTTCTGGTACATGTTGATAATTCCCTTTTAAACCCCAGTCTATGTCCCCTCAGTACTGGGAATCAGTGGGGGTCATATTAGAAAGTAACAAAAGGTTGGAGCATAACTAAAGGTGGAATTCCCTTTTAATGTTCCCTAAAGGTGGCCACACATTAGATAGAAGTTGGTTGACGATATCACCATCGCACATTGTCTGTCCCTGTGTGTGTGTGTCTGTCCCTGTGTGTGCGTGTGTCTGCCTGTCCCTGTGTGTGTGTGTCTGTCCCTGTATGTGTATGTCCCTGTGTGTGTCTGTCCCTGTGTTTGTGTCTGTCCCTGTGTGTGTGTCTGTCCCTGTGTGTATATGTGTCTCCGTGTGTGTGTGTGTGTCCGTGTGTGTATCTGTCCCTGTGATTGTCTGTCCCTGAGTGTGTGTCTGTCCCTGAGTGTGTCTCTGTGTGTGTCTCTCCCTGTGTGTGTGTGTCTCTCTGTATGTATGTCTGTGTCTCTCCCTGTGTGTCACAGTCGCTACCTCTGGCTGTGACCTACTGCCCATGCTCGTACTGCAGCTCCTCACTGCAGTTCCGTTCTTGTGTGTTGTATGTGGTTCTGTATGGGTTAACTCCCCTGTGTGCCTATTAGGAGTTAATCCTCTCTGTCTGCTCCATGGGTGTGTCCTCTCTGCTGCACTCATGGAACCTGTATATAAGGCTGATGTTCCCTCAGTTCTGGGTCAGCTCTCCTGGTTTGTCCTGTCCTGCTCCTGGTTCGTACTCTTTCTCCCATGCTGCTGACCCATGGGATCCGTGTCTGTCTGTGTTCTGTGGGTTTGCCTACTTGCTTATTGTTGTCCTTATTCCTGTGTTTCTGCTATTAGTTCTGCCAGTTATGTTTGAGTCACCTTGTGTTTATTATTATGTTTTTATGTCTCTGCCCTTATTAGTCTTGCCTGTCTTGTTTTGTGTCTGTGTCTGTCTTCCCCTATTTCGTATTCGTTCCTCCGTATGGAGGACTCTGTCTCTGCTTTAGGGGATACTCTGTTCAGCAAGCTCTTGCTGCAGAGTGCTATGGGCAAGGCCATGCAGTATACTACTGGTGGAGCAGGTCCTTCTCTGCTCATTGCCACTCATGTTTCCTTGCGTAGAACTCCTGCTTGTGTTATTAGTTGCCTTGTTTGTATTTCCCGGTCTATGTTATGTTTGCCTATGTACCGTCGGTACCTTCTGGTACCTGTTGTCCATTTGTTCCTGTTGTCACTGTCTAGTTCACGCTCTGGAGTGAACCCTGGCAACTTCCTGCTGCAAAGCCTAACCCTACCATCTGGGGCCCTAGTGAATACCAGGAGTTGCTTAGTCACGCCCTTCTGGAGTATTACTAGACAGTGGCGCAGTGGGGGTTTTCTCCCACTGTGCTGACGGTACATATAGCTCATGTTTTGCCTGTGCTTCCTTCCTTGGCTTTTGTTTGTGCAATAAACTCTTGTGTGTCTGTACCAGATTTCCGTATGTTTATTGCTTGACGACGCAGAGGTCCTTCGCGGGACCTCCAACTCGTGACACTGTGTGTCACTATCACCATGCCCACAGTGTTTCTATGCCTTGACGCAGCTGCATCAAGACGTTCTGTGTGGGGCAAGAAGAAGAAGATGGAAGAGGAGGCAGCGCCACCAGCATGGAGTCTGTGGGAGAGAAACAGGGAGGCACACTAAAGACATAGGTAACACTACCACATGATCTACACTAGTGTTATCTGTGGTTTTACATAGGACTGCAGGTAACACTACCACATTATCAGCACTAGTGTTATATGTGGTTTTACATAAGACTGCAGATAACACTACCACCACTTTTCTGTACTCAGATAGCCATGACTGTGTTATCTGTGCTGTTACATAGGACTGCAGATGATGCCCACTGAGACTTTATCACCCAAGGACCCACATGAACCTGGAGCCGGCCCTGTCCATGGGCCATAGACACAGTGGTCAGGAGGAGACTGCAATGACTTCTATGGGAGAGTTTTCTGGGCATGCTCTGTGACCTGTGCAGAGGTCATTGTACAAGGTATAAAAGCTTTGACTGTAAGCTTTCCCTGTAATTATGTCATCTCTGTCTATAGATAAGCAGGTAACTGCAGTAACGTGATCTGTACAGACCAAGACGTGGTGCCTATCATTAGGCCTGGTGGCCAGTGCGAAAACTGCAGGATTTTTTGTTTCAATATAGATATTGACGTGGAGAATTAAAAATAACGTCAGCAAAAATTCTTCAAAAATATGTTAAACATAAAAACATGATTTAAACAATGTTATTTTCTGATGACACATTTCCTTTAAATGGATTGTTCGACCTTCAAAGGGAACTCATCGCCATGAAAATGTATTACTTGTATAGCAACTCTAGGCAGGTAGAGATTCTATGGTCCCCTGTGGAACCTCCTCCTCATGGCTGTCCAAACGCTGACTGTTCTCACACAATTCAACAACAGGGAGAATCTTCTGAGTATCTTCCATAGTGTGTGCTTGTTGCCTCTTCTTAGGAAAAATAGAAGGTATCCCACTAGGAGGAGACAGTGAAAGGCTGCAAGGAGGAGTAGCAGAAGGAATGCTGTGACCCTTGGCTCCAAAGCACAGTGTCAGAAACAGATGTGACATCAACATCATCCTGCTGTGACTGAGAGGAGTAAACAATGCAGTCCACAATATCATCCTCTTAGTCCTGAAATATAATGTGGCGCCTATCGGAAGCTAAGGAGGACTGTGGCCTTCTACTATTACTACTACTACTGGCTGGTGCTGCTACTTTGCTGGTACTGCTCTTTACACTACTACAGCCAATATCATTCAGACTCTTGGATGACAAGGCCTGGGTCTTTAGTTTTTTACTCGTTTCTCCGACATTTAATTATGAAGCCTATATAAATATAAAGTCAAGGATTTGGTACACAGATTTTTAAATGGTAGCAAAATTGCAAGTGTTTTTTCTGTAATTTACAGACAGTGGCGCACTTAAACATCCCTCCCCTTCTACAAACTCACTGAACACTGGTATTGACAATTTAATGGTAATATAATACGTTGGCAGAAACTGCAATATTAATGCATTACAGTGCATTGTCTGAAACTACACCATCTATTAAAAAAAATACAACACTCCCGCTAATAGGTATACTAATGCAGTTATTGCAGCACAATGTGTTTACTAATATGGTTATATTAATGCAGTTATTGCAGTAAAATGTTTTGGCTGAAACGGCATGGTATCTTGAAGTAATACAATGCATTAACCTAAAAAGAAATATTGATGCACTGAATGTGTTGCAATGCCCAGTTACAATAGGTAGATAAATTAATTGCTCAGCATTGGCAGCAGAATGAATGATATTGCGTGCTGGCAATACGTCTATGAACTGTAGAAACTTGAGGTTTTTACGAAAAAAGCTGGCTGTCCAATTACAGGAAAAATGAGTTTGCAGGATTTTGTAATGCCAGCAACTCTGTTTATTTTCTCCCTATGACACCTTGATTGTTAGCTTGTATCTGTAATTGCTTTTTGGCAGACACAGCCAACACTAAGGCTATCAGATTGCAGACTAGACTAAGAATGGCATTTCTTCCTTCTGAGCAAAAGGACTTGCTCTCTTATTGGCTGACAAGGTTGTCTGTCAGCCTCTGAGTCAATAAGGGCCACTGCCCCCTCCTTACCAGAGTCGTGTGATTCTTCATCTTTATCTTCCTTCTGGTTTCCCCAGCAATTTTCACAGTAAAATGGCGCTGGCGCTGTTTTTTCGCAATTCATCCAAAAATAGTATCACAGAAAATTGTACCTTTACATTAAACCAGTGCTATAGACTAGTGATAAGTCTACTATACAGAAAGTCTGGGGTTCAAATCCCACCTAGACATAGCCTAAAAAATAACTTAACTAAATGTTTGGGCAGAAAATGGAATTTTTACTTTCCATCTTTTTTTCTTTTATAGAAAAAATTGCAGTTTTCTGCAAAGTTAACGTTACTGAAAAAATATTGCAGGAAAATTAATTATAATAAATTCTAATTTTTAACATACTTATTATTAAATATTTCAATATAGTATTAGGTAGCCCTGTAATCACAAACACGTACACTATATAATAAACACATTATATATGGTAAACAACGTAAATAAGAATGGTGCAATTTTCTTCCCATTGTTTAACACATAATAAGCTGATAGAAAATTAGAAATTAAAACTTTACTGAAGTGTACGGCAAAATAGCCTGATGCCAAAAAATAAATAAAAGGTTATAGCTGTTATGGCTATGAATGTGAGAAAGATCGGAGGGGAAACCCAAATGACTTGTCTTGTGGGAACATGAAATTCCTGATGGCAGCCATGGCTACAGCCAATCACTGGCCTCTTTATAGCACCACGTCGCAACTCCTGTAGCACTCTCTGTATATATTACATACCTCAAGAGTGCCCAATTATAAATAATAGCGACTATATTGCCCAAATTATCTATAATGTCCTCCTTATAAAGCCCCTATTGCCTATAATGCCCCATAGTGGTCCCAGTATATATAAGGCACCCCACAGAGCCCCAGTGTATAAAATGTCCCCGAATAGTGCCCTCCAGTATAACTATTACATATAATAGTATAACTATTGCCCCCAATAGTGCCTTCCATTCTGCTGGGTGTGAAAAAGTGTTCCCCCACGTTCAAGTGGCACTCCTGACGCCATAAAAAACATTGATTTCAATGGGGTCCATCTAGCCATGAAAACGGACAAAATAGGACTTATAATAGGAATTATTTTTTCATGCCGCTATTCACTTGCTATTAAAAAAACAGCCATGTGAATAGCCCCACAGACTTCTAGTGGTTCAGGAAATGGCCGTCGCACAGATGTTTTTTGCAGTCATATGAATGTAGTCCAAGTGGGTAACACAATGGTCAAACGTTCATTATTTCTACACAACACATTACATTCTGTTGACTTCATCCGAATTATAACTTCTCCCAAGTTCTAACCATCTGTGCAGCAAGCATAAAACCCCTGCAAAGCAAATCCGTCTGCAAATGTGTTCTGTATCTTGGAAAAGGCTGAAATGATCCACCTTAATACACAGTACCACATCAGGGAGAGAAATTCCCTTCAGTTAATTTAGTGATAACGTTCCTTTCTGTAAAGTACGTTCCACATCGGACCAGGGCTGCTTTCTCACAATTCCTGTATCTTAATTGAAAACATGGAGACTGAATTAATTATTCTCCTATCTAGCTTCTTATCAGATTATTATTTCATATACAGGATGGCTTCTGACAGGTGTGCATTTGGGGAATGCTGGAAAATGAGGTTATACGCAGGTGAAACACAATAGGAATATGTCCTTTCTGCCAAAACCTTGTAAATTAATTCAAGCTGAACTACAACCAACGTTATCCTCTCCGGTACGGGACTGATTTCCACCCACGGAGGTGAATATTTAGTGCTGACGGATAGAAGGAAAGCTGCTGAGCTTTTTGTTAACCATAGTTGACTGCAGTATATCAGTAACTCTTAAACTGCCTTAATGTTTTTAGAAAAAGGCCAAGGATGCATAGGTCCTTTGGATGCCACCAAGCAATGGCAAGATGTGTGGTTAATACATAAAGTTCTGTATGGAGTAGAAGGATTTAATGGAGAGAACAATGATTTACACCCCTGATGGTCCATTGTGTGGAGATAGACCTCCTCATGAGCACTCATGAATATGCACATGATTGGACCTCTTTTTAGAAGAGTATTTGCTGTATGTATGAATGTAAATGTAACCCATATTACATGCAGTAATGAAGTCTTCTTATTCAGGCCACTTTCCTAACAACATATAAAACACCTTGTTTGCAAAATCAAATCCATGGCAGTAATATGGGTTTTGCCTTTAGAAGGAGTCTAGGCAGGATCTTCTTAATAGCAGACCTCGGATCACACTGACATATATCAAGCTTTAGTTTCCATTCTTGCCTGCTTTTTGATTTTTTTTTATCCCTTCAAAGCAAACCTGTCCCATTGAAAATGCAGTCCAAACTGCAGGCATTCTTGGTGGAATGCTCACCAGGTTCCCCACTCCATGGTCCTGGTCGTTCGGGTCCACCAGTAACCTCCTGCTCGTTCCCAATGGGAATTTCCATAGCACTGCTCATCCACTCCACTCCAGGCTGCGGCCTAATCTTTCCTACAGTGCCTACTCCTTTCTTCTCTGCCCACAGGGTGCATGTGCACTCCCTCTGGCTCTTAAAGTTCCAGTGGTGCACACCCTAATCAGTCCCAGCCTACGGTAGACTTCCCTAGGTTATTTAGGGACCCTTATTCTGTGGCATAGTGCCTGAGCAACAGATTCTAATTCTCAAGTTTCCTGCAAAGATGCACTACTTGTCTTGTTCGCTCTCCTGTGTAATGATTTATGTCTGTCTCCAGCTTTGATCATTCGCTGCCTGATCTCCACCTGATCTCTATACTGACCTTAACCTGGCTGCTTTGACCCTCAGACTGACTTTGGTTAGCACAAACTCTGCCTGCCTTGATCTCATCTTGTCCCTGACTATTATTTTGCTCCTTGGTGCTCTGTAAAGGTGTCTTTTGACCCCATGGTTCAGCATTCTACTGAACAGAAACTACTTAATTGGTAGGAGGCTGGTGGTCCTTCTGCAGTGGAGTCCAGGTCCCTGTATAGGAGTTAAAGGACAAAGACCAGGGGCGGGAACTTAGATACCATCAGTAGACAGGGGATCCACATCAACAATATGTGGAAAGCCATCCACCCAATTTTGGTAAAAATAAAATTACATAGAATATTCACAGTATGAGAGAGAAAAAAATTCATGGTAGTATCTAAAAAAAACTAGTGTATTTATACAGGCATAGGCATTATCAGTTCTTTCTAAGGACAATGCCTCATTAATGGAGCTTTCCTATATTTTTCAAAATAAATTTAAGTTGATATCTGCTGTTTCATTTCTGCCTTTTAATTTATCCCAAATGCTACATTACATTTTATATTAGTCAGTTACAACAGGTCGCCCGATGTTGTATTATTTACAGTTATCACAGTATGGATCTCAACCCTTTGCCACGAGCAAATTGGTTTCAGTCCAAACATTAATGTTAAGAAATTCATATTTCACCGAGAATAGAAATAAAATGCTTCATCAGGAATTTAAATTATTGGTAACTTTAACCCATTTCTTTCTTTTGAAGAGTAGTCAGCAGAATATAATAATATCTGGGTGCTCAGATCACTTCCCGTTGACTAAAGCCAGAATAGCAATAAGTTTTCCACCACAGGTTCAGCTTCAGAGACCCCTTGACACACAATTGCTATTACCATGGGAAGTTGTGGCCAGCCAGAGATTTCCAATTGTGGCAATTGCAGGGGAAATGTATTTTTACATATCAGCCATTCAAATGAAAGGCAGACCTTGGATGGGCCAAGCACAGCAGAACAAGAGATAGTTGCCAGTGTCGGGTCTCAGTTGGGGTACCAGTTGGCAGGGGTAGATTGGCCATAGACCTTACAGGGAAATTTCCCGGTGGGCCAATGTCCAGGGGGTCGCCTTAGCCTCATGGGCGCCCAGTGGAAGTTTTTGGGGATTTATTTTGTGCTGCCAGGGTAGAATTTTGTGATGGACTGTGGTATTTGGCTCTGTTGGGGTGGTATAATGTGCCACAATATGGTATTGCTGGTCCGCCTACTTGTGTCGCCCCTGTCTTCCATCAATTTGGGCCCAACTTCAAAACAGGGTCTATTTTTTCTGGGCCACTTTAAGTTCCCAGTCCACCCCTGCCAGTCGGGGTACCCGTTTAATGATGTCCACATGCACTCATAGAGGTTATTTTCACGAAACACAGTATAGGAGGTAACGGAAGATTATTTTTTCCATTTCTTTGATGCTCCTCCCAGGAAACTGAGCCATATGTCATATATATCTAAAGGTGCATTGGATGAGGGCAATTCTTTGTCAGAAGCATAAGTTGAAGCGCATGGGACCCAATGTGAAATTGTAAAATTGTAAAATGAAATCTGTAACAAAGTGCCTCTACTATGTGCCACTTATGATACTGGAGTGTTTTCATGGAGCAGAGGGGTTTTTAGACCCCCTTAGATACCAGGGCCAAAGTGTGACTGTTACTTCTGTACCACTCTACAGCTAGGGCCCTGTTTTGCTAGTATGCTTGATATTTCAGGCACAATGTTAATAAGGGGTTTCTGGGTCTTCTATATTGATGACCTATTCTCAAGATAGGTCATCAACATGTTATCGGTGGGAGTCCAACTCTCGGCACACCCACCAATCAGCTGGTTAGTGTTGCAGCCTCCTCGCCACATACCAAGCACAGCACTTGTATAGTGGCTGTGCTTGGTATTGTAGCTCAGACCCATTCACTTGAATAGGCCTGAGCAGCAATTAGGCCATGTGACAGGAACATGACGGAACAGTTGATAAGCGCAGGGTGTCAGGAGTCGAACCTCCACCAATCAGATATTGATGCCCTATTCCAGAATAGATTATCAATACAGAAAACCCAAAAAATTTAAAAGCAATTCTAATGGTGTTGAACTGTAGATGGGCAAAAGCAACCACTGAATTGTTTATATCCCGGGGTTCAGATCCTGTCTTTAGGACACGTCAAAGAAGGCCTTCTAAATGGGAAGCCTTCATCAAGATGGTTCACATTAAAAGAAGTCACAGACTCACATACACTTTGTGCATAAAGAGTGAATCATAAGTATTGAGGATTTCTGATTATGAAGGTCAAAGTCGTGCATGACCAGGAGTGAATGAATTGACCCTCTGAGGTCACAATCAGTATCCCAGCATTTCAATGTGTCACTGTCATATGCTAAAATGTCACAAAAATGACAGAGGGTTGTATCACACGCCACCGCCCTGACTGTGAACTCAAGCTTGAAGCATGCCCGGCAGAGGAAACAATGGCTTCATTTGTGGCATAAGAGACAGATAAGGGAAGATGTTGACCCATATATGCTATCACTATAGAGTGACCCGATCATTATCAGACTGCAAGAACTATGTGGGAGCAGGAAATTAAAATTCAATCAAGTGTGCCATGGCAATGAGCGAGAGTCAGAAAAATACATTTTTGTACAGGTTCCTTTTTCATTCCTCTCTCTAAACTCTATGATAATTGCACTGGACTTGTAATTTTATTTTTTCTACTTAAGTAATTTGTGCTGGATCTTATGACATTTGTTAGAAATTTATGAATTATCCTCATTTAAACTTGTGCATAAACTCTTTTCTCAGTTTATATACCTCTGTAGCAATGGTCTCCAACCTTTGGCTTTCCAACTATTGCAGGTGTACAATGCCGTATGCACCCTCCAGCTGTCAGAGAAATGTTGGGGATTACTACTGTAGATCAGTGGCATACAGTATATTTTGGCCGGTTGAGGGGGATGGAGCCTTGGGTCAAAGCAATATGTTTTGCTGCTAAAGACAAAATCAAGAACCAATCCGTAAGACTAAGGTATTCTTTGCTGCTCCTGGACCACAGGGCTACCACTTACTTGCCCTTGAGTGGAAGTATTATGTGGACATAGCATATTATTTGAGCACAATATGATCATACTACCTGGGCTGTATGTGTCAACGTTATCTTAGCAACATATGGCAATATTATGAGGGGTTGAAATTAAGGGGGCAGCTGTCAATGAATGGAAGCATAGCGCCCTACCTTGCTTGTAGCCTAGGGCTCTATTTTACTAATATCAGTCCTGCAAGTACTGTCCTTTTTATGTGTCAGAAAGACCTATGGGACCCCTCAAACACCAGGACCTAAGTGCAATAGCACCCTGTCCACCTCCTATATATACTGTATATGACAAAATCTATCTATATTTTGTTTGAAGCAAAAAACGTTCTCAGAGTATTACTGAAGAAGGACAGACACTTGGGAGGAATTTCACCTAACTACTGCATCCTGACCCAGCCATGGGAGACTTTACATGTCTCATGTTCATATTCATTCCTTAGGAAATGTATAAAAAGCTGCTTAATATAATGAGTATAATGTGCCATTTAAATGGGCTGCAGGGTCATTCCCATGTAAAAGTCAGATGACCTAAGGAAAACCCAGCCAAGGGAAAGAGAAAGAGTTTGACAACAGATGAGAACCAAATGGCCTATCTCATCTGCCAATTTCCCGTCTTGAGTCAGACTCCATAGTGTTCAAGACGAATTTTCATGTTTGAACAAAACAAGTTCATTCATGAAAACGACTGCTTTAGTCCACACATCACAACTGTTATCGCTATTTAAGACTGGTTGTAAAAGAGTTGAGCCAAATAAAAGCTGGACATGGACCGTTCTACCCATCTGGTTGTAATACCCAGACTTCTAAAAGTCTCCTACAAAGAGATTTTTCCCACTAATTGAATAGAACTGGACTTTAGGGAAGGGCTGATAACTTACATATGACTTGACTTGCTATTGTCCAGCCCTTGATGGCATACTCTATTATTCTGCTAAAATATGATAGGCCTGGAAGACATGTACAACCAAGCCCGTAGGCCTGATGTCCTCCGAGACCAACACCTTTGACCCAAGAAGTTAAGCCAAACAAACTATGAACTCCTGAACTTATTAATGGAAGTTAATTCAACCAAAGCCTCGGCAGTTCTCTAATGAGAATCCCTTTTGGAAAATATTCTCTCTCTCTTGAGATCTAGACCGACGCATAGTCTATCTTTTCTGTGGCCTTCACACACACAAGGGTGGGTAGCTGAATGGACTTGAGAAAAATTTATGAAAATGTCTCAGGTTTCATGAAGAATAGGTCACAGATTTAATTTCTGCAGCTCAGCACTTTGTGACATTTGCACAAATCAGTTCCTTATGACAGCTTGGAGGTGTCAGTACTTAACAAGGTTTTATTGAAAGAACATTCTGTTTTTTATAAGTAAAGTACATTGGGCTGTGGCAAGGAAATTTCTATAATTTGTGGACTGTTAATATTAAATTCAAAATGTTTTGACCAAAGAGGAGCATGGTGTTCAGCCACTTTTTGTACCCCACCCCCTCTGTACAGGCTTTATTATGGACACAATTAATGCACAAATTTATTAAACTGTTGGGCAAGCTCAATTTCATACGAAGTCAATTAACCCATTAGTACATTTTTGGATTAATGGGAGAACTGAAGTAACCAAAAGAAACCCACAGGAGCATAACTTTATATAAATGTTTCTTATGTATTGTGGGGAGTCGCTCTGGTAGATAGCGGTGCGGGTGCAGTACAGAGGCAAAAGGGAGTCCAGAAAGTGCAGTAAACAGTGTTTTATTCACACAATACACAGCGAACAGTCACTTGGTGTTAATTCACACACAGCAGAAAAACGTGAGGCAAAACAAAACAGTCCAATACAGGTTCCAGTCACCTGGGAGGTTTTAGGTGCAGGTTCGCACCTGGCTGTCAGCCCAGCCGCAAGACAATCCAGATCAGGCTTCCAGGCCGTCTGCACTCCTCCTTGCTGGGCTCTTGCTTCCAGCCCAGAGAGCTCCACAGCACTAACAGCAGCTCCAGGACAATCACCCACAGCTGCTGGTGCTGGCTGTGTTTTAAACCCAGCCCAAAACCAGGACTGGGTCGTGGGGAGCAGCCACCCACCCTACACTTTAGCTGCTCCCGGTAAGAGCCGGCCCGGATCGGCTTTGCAGCCATGCTATTTAGCAACTGTGTCAGTAGCACTACCTGCTGCTGACATCAACAAACGGCTCTTACCTCACCGAGGCTATGAACCTCGGTGACACGTACCTGCCATCCACGACGGCACCCTGCACCTTACCACATACCCCCTTTGTTCAACCCTGAGGGGTGGACACACGAAAAACAGTGTACCCGGGAGAGGGCGTCTGCATTTCTCAACAACCGGCCCGCTCTGTGCTCCACCGTGAATTTATAATTCTGTAGAGACAGAAACCACCTGGTGACCCGGGCATTCCTCTCTTTGGCCTGGCTCATCCACTTGAGTGGGGAGTGGTCGGTCACCAGGCGGAAGCTTCTGCCCAACAGGTAATAACGGAGGGCCTCGAGTGCCCACTTGATGGCCAGGCACTCTCTCTCCACTATGCTGTACCTGGTCTCGGCTGGGGTGAGCTTGCGGCTGAGGAAGACAACGGGATGCTCCTCCCCGTTGACTTCCTGCGATAGCACCGCACCAAGGCCAACCTCAGAGGCGTCGGTCTGGACTACGAACTCCTTCTTGAAATCGGGTGTCACCAAAACCGGGGACCCACACAGGGCCGATTTCAAGGCGGAGAAAGCCTTTTCTGCCTGCTCATTCCAACGGACCGTCCCCGTCTTACGCCCCTTTAACAATTCTGTCAACGGCGAAGCTATAGTGGCAAAGTGGGGCACAAACCTCATGTAATAACCCACAATTCCCAGGAACGACTTTACCTGCCTGGTGGTGACCGGTCGGGGCCAACTCCGTATTGCCTCTACCTTATTTACCTGAGGCTTGATGACTCCCGCCCAATGACATATCCCAGATACTTGGTCTCTTCTAACCCAATTGCACACTTTTTTGGATTAGCGGTTAGTCCAGCTTTTCTAAGGGCATCCACTACCGCCTGCACTTTGGGCAAATGGCTTTCCCAGTCGGTGCTGTGGATGACTACATCATCTAAGTAGGCCGAGGCATACCGACGATGAGGTCGCAGCACAATGTCCATTAACCTTTGGAAGGTGGCGGGGCGCCATGCAGGCCAAAGGGTAATACCTTATAATGATACAGGCCCTGCGGGTAACAAAAGCAGTTTTTCCTTGGCCGACTCCGTTAAGGGTACCTGCCAGTACCCTTTAGTGAGGTCTAGCACAGAAAAATAACGGGCTTGCCCTAAATTCTCAACAAGCTCGTCTACCCGGGGCATGGGGTATGCATCAAACTTGGACACTTCATTTAACTTGCGAAAATCGTTGCAGAACCGCAACGTCCCATCTGGCTTGGGTATTAGGACTATGGGACTCACCCATTCACTTTTCGACTCCTCAATGACATCGAGCTTCAACATTAATTGCACTTCCTCCGCGATGGCCCGTCGCCGAGCCTCGGGTACCCGGTATGGTTTTAACCGGATCTTGGCCTGAGGCTCCGTGACGATATCATGTTGGATGAGGGAAGTGCAGCCAGGAGATCCGAGAACACATCCGTGTTCCGACTGATGAACTCCTGACTTCCTGAACTTGTTTGGAAGACAGGCTGTCTGCAATTTTTACCGTGGTTACTGCTTCACAGGCCTCAAACTGTGGGGCTGGACCCTTTTCACCTAGGAGCCCTGGCCGGGGGCTGTTGTCGGACGAGTCCCTATCTTTCCACGGCTTTAGTAAATTCACATGGTACACCTGCTCCGGCTTGCGCCGCCCTGGCTGGTGTACCTTGTAATTTACTACCCCTACCTTCTCGATCACCTCATAGGGGCCCTGCCACCTAGCTAGGAACTTGCTGTCAAGGGTAGGTACCAGAACCAAAACCCGATCTCCCGGATTGAAATCCCGTACCCGAGCCTGACGATTATACACCCTACTCTGGGCTTGTTGCGCTGCCTCCATATGCTCCCGGACCAGCGGCAACACCCTTTCCATCCGTTCCTGCATCTGGGTGACATACTCAATGACACTTTTGTGGGGGACAGGCTGCTGTTCCCACGCTTCCTTGGCGATGTCTAACAGGCCCCGAGGGTGTCGGCCATAAAGTAGTTCGAAGGGCGAGAACCCAGTAGAGGCCTGGGGCACTTCTCGCACTGCGAACATGAGATAGGGCAGAAGCAGATCCCAGTCCCTCCCATCTCTAGACACCACCCTTTTTAACATATTTTTTAAAGTTTGGTTAAACCTTTCGACGAGACCGTCTGTTTGCGGATGGTAAACGGACGTCCGCAACTGTTTAATACGCAGCAATTTACACAGTTCCCTCATAACCTTGGACATAAAAGGGGTCCCTTGGTCTGTCAGAACCTCCTTAGGCAGGCCCACCCGGAAAACATTTCCATTAACTCCTTAGCTATGAGCTTAGCTGATGTATGTCGCAGGGGCACCACCTCCGGATACCGAGTGGCGTAATCGAGAACGACCAGAATGTGTTGGTGGCCCCTAGCGGACTTTGGTATGGGCCCTATTAGATCCATAGCGATTCGCTCAAATGGTACCTCTATGATTGGTAGAGGTACCAGAGGACTACGGAAATGTGGCTGGGGGCTATTTACCTGACAGGTTGGACAGGACTTACAATAATTTTCTACCTCCTTGAACACACTGGGCCAATAAAACCGCTGCAGTATGCGGTCCTGGGTTTTCTGCCATCCCAAGTGTCCCCAAGAACATGTTGGTGGGCAAGCTCCATAACGAGCTTGCGATACGCTGTGGGCACCACCAACTGTTCAATAAGCTCACCCGGATTTTGTTCACCCGATACAACATTTCCTGGTGAACAACAAAACGGGAAACATTAACTCAGCCCCAGGTTTTTGGGGTTTACCATCAATTATCACAACGTTCTCCCAGGCCCTGGCTAGGGTTTGGTCCCGGTGTTGCGCGGTCCCAAAATTTTCTCCGGAGACACTGAGGTCTGCCAACTCAGGCCCCGGTGGCAAGCCCTCCATGTCTCCCACCATTACACTCCAGTGGGGTTGTCTCCTCCTCTATCACAGAATTAGTGGTCACCCCTACTGCTGGTGCCTCTGCCTCGGATTCCTCGGGTTCGGGACCCGGACATTTTCTTCCCCACAGGTAGGCAACCCATTCCTCCACAAAGACCAGAACAGGGAAAGTCCCTCCCCAATATTGCGGCATAAGGGAGCCGTCTTCCCACTCCCACGACATGTGGCACCTCTCTCCCACCCACCGTCAGGGTAACCTTAGTTGTGGGATACTCCCGGCGATCCCCATGTATACAGACAATGGTAAGGGTTCGCCCCTCTGGGAGTTTTTCCGTTACCAACGACTCATGGACCAGAGTTACCAGGCTCACAGAGTCCAGCAGGGCCTGCACGGAGTGTCCATTAACCATGATGTCACACATCGGAGGGGTGTCCGCGGCCAACAGAGGGTCAGCTATATACACTGGTTGGGCAAAAAGTGAGGACCGGCGAGCGAACCCGCAGTCCATGGGTTCGGGTGCCCTAGGGCAGTAGGCGGCCACATGTCCCCAGTCCTGACAATGCCAACATCTAACCCCCGCAGCCTCCCTCCTCCCCAGGGTATTCCTCCCACGGACCGGAGATCCACTCCCCTCCTTATGAGGTAGGATCCCTTTTCCAGGATCCCGGGTCGGCAACTGGGGCTGACGTGACTTCGGTAGTACCGCAGAGTCCTTCAACAAATCCTGAGTGGCCATATACCTCTCCACCAGGCTAACCAGTTGTTCCAGGTTGCCTGGATCGCCTTGTCCCACCCAGCGCTGTATGGCTCTCGGAAGGGTACGCACAAACCTGTCGACCACGACCCTTTCAACCATCTGAGAAGGGCTCAACAGTTCAGGCTGGAGCCATTTTTTTACTAGGTGAAGTAAGTCATAGGCTTGTGACCGGACGGGTCGGGACTCGGAAAACACCCACTGACACACTCTGTGCGCTCGCACATAGGTGTTTACTCCCAACCTGGCCAACACCTCACCTTTTAGCCTCTCATAGTCCTTTGCCTCCTCGCAGCTGAGGTCAAAATAGGCCTTTGTGCGTCCCCACCAGAAAAGGCGCCACCACCTCAGCCCATTGCTCCAATGGCAGCCTCTCTTGCTCGGCGGTTCTTTCAAACACCGTCAGGAATGCCTCTATATCGTCTTCCGGACCCATTTTCCTCAGGGCGGATCGGACTTTGTCCCTGGCGGTAGACACAGTCGGGGCTGTCGTGGTTGCAACTCCTTGCTGGGACGTTCGCACCGACTCCTGCAAGGCTATCAGATGCTGCATTAGGAGATTGTTCATCTGCTGCTGTGCACACATAGCCTCCTCATGTCTTTTTGCTGTAGCTCATTAGCCTGTTGCTGCTGTACGTTAGCCTCCATGAGAGCTTTCACAGCAGCCTCCATGTTGCCAGAAACCACAAAAGTTGCAGGCCTGATATATGACATGCAGTCCAACACAGCAAAAACAAAAAGTTTCGGCGTTCAGGCCAGCCTCACTGCGCATGCCCGCATCCGACACCAAATGTGGGGAGTCGCTCTGGTAGATAGCGGTGCGGGTGCAGTACAGAGGCAAAGGGAGTCCAGAAAGTGCAGTAAACAGTGTTTTATTCACACTTGCACAAAATACACAGCGAACAGTCACTTGGTGTTAATTCACACACAGCAGAAAAACGTGAGGCAAAACAAAACAGTCCAATACAGGTTCCAGTCACCTGGGAGGTTTTAGGTGCAGGTTCGCACCTGGCTGTCAGCCCAGCCGCAAGACAATCCAGATCAGGCTTCCAGGCCGTCTGCACTCCTCCTTGCTGGGCTCTTGCTTCCAGCCCAGAGAGCTCCACAGCACTAACAGCAGCTCCAGGACAATCACCCACAGCTGCTGGTGCTGGCTGTGTTTTAAACCCAGCCCAAAACCAGGACTGGGTCGTGGGGAGCAGCCACCCACCCTACACTTTAGCTGCTCCCGGTAAGAGCCGGCCCGGATCGGCTTTGCAGCCATGCTATTTAGCAACTGTGTCAGTAGCACTACCTGCTGCTGACATCAACAAAACGGCTCTTACCTCACCGAGGCTATGAACCTCGGTGACACGTACCTGCCATCCACGACGGCACCCTGCACCTTACCACAGTATCTAGTGACTTGGATGGAACAAAAAACTGCTCTGCCCTCAGGGTCCCAAAGTACTGTACCTGAAGGCTTCGGTTTACCAGCATCTAGTATTTATTATAAAACAAGACAAAGTTTAGTGCTCCAAAAATTCTTGTAGTAATGTACTTTAAGAACTTGGCTAGGATTAATAGCCCTATGTGGTGAGTTTGTATAACCTATGCATAACTGTCTCCATCAAGTGAAGCATGTGGGCATCAAGCTCTGACTGGCCCATGGGGGAACAGGTGAATCCCTGAGTGGGCCCTTGATCAAGGGTGGGTACCCAGTCCTTGCACAAATGGCACATGGCAGTCTGCAATACATATGAATAGGCAGCTTACAGAATCTCAACCAACCTATGCGTCAATGTAAAACACATGGTAGATTATTTACGAGAATATCCAGTTTGTTATTGTAGATGTATCGGCTGGCAAAGAAGAATCTAGGCACAGAGGCACGCCAGCCAGTATCCCAGGGACCTCCCATCTCCAAGTTGCTGTAGGGACTCCATAATCAATCATTTTGAGTGTTTTGGTAGCCAGAGGAAGCACTGTGATTGTGTGAAACGGCCGTCGCTGCCGCTTGCTGGTGTCCTGAGGAGTCTGCATCGTGGTGTAACCTGTAACCTGTTTTATGATGTTGCTACAATAAAGATACCGTTTTATGGATCAACGGTGGTGGGTGCCGCTCAGTTACACCTTATATACAAGCATTTGTGGATCTGCAAAGTAGAGCTGTGCACCGCTTGAAACGGGAATACTTGAAGTTTGGGACAGCACTCAAGCCTGAATGTTTATTGAATGTTTTTGACCGAGGGTAGTGCCACTGATTTTAACTGTTTTATAATCATTTTGAGTGTCTTGATGTTGCCTGTCCCTGTGTTAGCAGGTAATAATTGTAAGTAGCTGTACATTGGGCTCCCAGAAATAAATTTACTGGTGGGCCCTAGAGACCCCAGCCAACCCCGGTGGGCATTAAAGGCGTTTTACAACCTCTAAAATGTTTTCCTAGAGCAGGAAATCATGAAAGAAAGCCTGTAATATAAATACATGTTGGGGTCTCCAACAGTTCATGTCATTGCATCACAATAATTTGTTGTCCATGAGATATGTCACATGACTATTAATGGTGACATGACATAGGACAAAGCATTATCAAATAGTGATGACTGAAAGGTTGAAATTGGGAAGAATTCCGTCAAACTGATTATTGAATTGCTCCATCTAAGACCAGTTTTGGGGATATTCTGCATTGTACTATTATGTTTTATGCATATAAGTTACTATCTATCGTACAGTTGCCCTTCACTTTACCTTTGGCTCGTTGTCTATGATCATTTTATCTGTCCCTGCCCTTTCTCTGCTCTCACTTTACCATCTCCCAGTCTCGGCCACCTTTATCATTTTATCCCCTATTTAAAACTTCCCTATTTATCCTATTGTTCCATTTCACACAGTATCGACTTTCTCCTGGAATGGATCCAACTCCCCCACCATCTACCTTGTACGGGGTCTCTTCAAAATTTATAGCCTCCTCTGCTCAATAGGATCCATTACCCTCATAGATAAATCATGCATATATTAACCAGAACTCAAATGCTGCAATAAAATCTTTCTCCTGCTTCTTACAAAGTCATTTAAAGGTGACATTTCTGCAGGAATATGGACACTATGTGGAGGATCTCTCGAGGAGGAGGCTAGTGTGATAGAAATGTGTACTACTGTACATACACTAGGTATTAATGTGCATCTACAAACAGTGGGAATTGAAGTCATATACTACGGGAGTTGGCTGGCCACTAGGCAAGAATGAATATAAGGGCTCATGTGGTACCTATGGGTTTACTGTATGTTATGGAACTGTAGGCAATCTAAGTGCCACAATATGGTACCTCTGCAAAGTTTCATATTCTTTCACTGAAGCATTGAAGAGGAGTGGGGAACTCAGAAATCCAGTCCTAATAATCATAGAGGGTGGCAGCAGTATTACCCTTCTACATGTAGGGCTATTCTTGCTGTCAAAAGGGATGGGATCCTCAATGGAACCCTCTAACGAAGGCACATAGGTATGAACAGAGACGTACTGATTGTTTCTATAGGTGACAATATATTTGGCATACAGCATAGCTACTATATGAGAATTTTACTAAGTTAATTAATTTAAGTTACCCATAAGAATACACAATTCAAAATAAAATAACCGAAAATATGCTGCTATGGCTTTATAATCAGAGGCTTCCAGATTATTTTGCAATTCATTAACAGATTATATGAATTTCTAGATTAACAGATGACAGAATAAAGGTACGTCTCTGTATCTTTTTATCCAATAACCCACACTTAGCAGTTACAGTGAATAGACTGTATTTTTTATTGGCAACATCAGGTCATGCTTGTAGAGGTTAAGTGTGTCCACAGTGTACAGCATATTAGTCAGACTCCTTCAGATGTACAGGATGGGTCTTTAAGATGCTGGAAACATATCGTTTGTCCTGGAGGCAGAAAGCTTAAGTCAAAGATCGACAGTAGCACACAGTTCAGCAAGAAGCGAGTGGCCTGCAGAACGACTGGTTTTGTTTTGCTACAGCTTCAGGTTTTACAAGAATAGAACCAATTAAAAATGGCTTAATGGTAAAAACAAGGAAAAACATACTCAGTAAAAGAAGATAAACTGACATGGCCTGGATCACTGAACTGCTGAAAGTAAAGGTATGAAGATAGATGTAAGATGATAGATAGATTGATCCAGGTGACTGAACTGCTGGAGTAAAGGTACACAAGTAGATAGGCATTGGCACAGGTTGTATTGGCATATCATTTGCACAGAAAACCTAAGTCTATGTGACTTCTTGAACCTGTCATACTGAACAAAAAGACCAGTTTTCTGGGTCTAGGAGCACGATCAACAGCGCCCTGGGGGATGAGGAGCCGTGTTAACTTCAAACCCTTTAATTACTGAGAGTAAATCAGGATCTCCATAGTAAACGTTACCAGTAGATGTCCCCTAATAATAACTCAACCCCTACTAAAACTGCCCTTCAGACAGAATGATAACCCATTAAATATGTCACTAGCTCAAGGTCATCCTCTTCTGACTCTGCACGATTGATCATTTTTCCTATTAAACATGACACCAGCATGGAATAACATTACCATGCCGTGTGTGATCTTCTAACCCTATTTCCAAGAAACAAACCAAGAGAAATAGATCCAAATCTCTCCTCATCAGCACATCTGTAGTAGAAAGGTTGTATGGTGTAGTGCATTCATACTGCTTCTCAATACATTTCTATGGGAGGTACAGAAACGGCTACCTCGGTACTCCCCACATCATTATAACATTTATTGCATATGCCAATGATAGGTGATAGATGTTAATGGTTGGAACAGTTGCGTACATAGAGAAGTAAGGGCCCCATAGCAAGGATCAAATCAGTCCCCCCTACACAGGACAGAAGGCTTTCTGCCTAAACCCGTTTTTAATGACCCTTGGGCCAAATACCTTCTAAAAAATAAAAGGCTGAGGGACTTTGCAAGTACAGACAGTACATAAGAATATAATAAAATACAGAGCTTATTTCAATTCTTTTCTGGTTGCCTCTGGAGACAGACAGCTTCATCTTTACTCTGTTGTCAGACCTGTAACATGTAACTGTCAACTGTGCTCCCACAATGATCCATTCCTATACTGATCATGCTGTGTGGCGTACAGATTCGCCGTAGACATGTCCTGTACTATTCTGATGAGTCAAATGTGTCCTCAATGTCTACTACCTAATACCTTAGAGACATAGACTATTTTGGACTTTAGGACATGCCAATTTTTCTTTGTTTTTTTTATCTGTGCAAAGCTATAACTTTTTATTTTAGTTTTTTGTTGATTAATCTGAAATGGTGGAAATGGTCGAAAGCAGATGGAGGATCCATGTTATTGATTTTTATGCTTGCTCAGCCCAAACCATGGTGGGGGTTTGTTTTAAAGGAAGTAGAATTTAAATTTGTTGAATTTTATTAAAAATTGCTCACCAGGTGTCTTTGTTGTGATCCCCAGTGCAGATATGGGCAGAACAAAAAAACTGAGACTGTGTTGAACCCGGAGAGTTCAGAAGATCGGAGGAGGAAGTAGAGATGTAGTGCTACTAGAGTTCTCCAAACAATTCCCAGTGTGTACAATGGAGGGACACAAAAAAAAACATGACCGCTCAAAAAGCACTAGGGAGGAGACTTATCGTGTCCCTGTGCCTTGGCGCATAACCTTGTGTAAACTTTGTATATATATATGTACGGAGGTGTATAAACTCCAATTTAAATGTGCCTGTTTTTCATCTTCAGGTCACATTTGGGTGCACCTGCTAGGCTTTGGGCTATATCAGTCAGTCTTGGGTAGGGCTCATAGACACCTCCCACCTCCCATTGCAAGCATGGCTACATGCTGGAGGCAACAGAGGAGATGTTTGTGAGTCGTCCTAATGCTCCTGTAATTGCCCACTGGCCCCTGATATCGCCCATATGGCGCAGGTAGGTGAGTGTTAGGGCCCACGGGCTACTTGAGAGACCTTGACGCTGGTGCCCGAGGCTTAAGACATGTCCTCCTAGTAGGATATGTCGAACTAACTCTCAATTTTTAACATCAATGTGAGGGTTTAGTGTGACGGCAGTGTGCACCTATCTCTGGTTCTGTGTTTGTTCTGAGTTCTTGCCACATCCACATAAATTTCATCTTATGTAGGATGTCCATTGTGGTACTTGTAGTCCGTTGCTGGCATCATCCATTGTATGCATTTTTAGCTGGTGATTGCCATTAGCAACGGACTACAAGTGCAGGATGTGCTCCCCTATAGAAATGCACAACTGCATATGGGTATGAGCGCATCCTGCTTGCTTATCACCACATTTTTTGATGGTTTATATATATATATGTACGGAGGTGTATAAACTCCAATTTAAATGTGCCTGTTTTTCATCTTCAGGTCACATTTGGGTGCACCTGCTAGGCTTTGGGCTATATCAGTCAGTCTTGGGTAGGGCTCATAGACACCTCCCACCTCCCATTGCAAGCATGGCTACATGCTGGAGGCAACAGAGGAGATGTTTGTGAGTCGTCCTAATGCTCCTGTAATTGCCCACTGGCCCCTGATATCGCCCATATGGCGCAGGTAGGTGAGTGTTAGGGCCCACGGGCTACTTGAGAGACCTTGACGCTGGTGCCCGAGGCTTAAGACATGTCCTCCTAGTAGGATATGTCGAACTAACTCTCAATTTTTAACATCAATGTGAGGGTTTAGTGTGACGGCAGTGTGCACCTATCTCTGGTTCTGTGTTTGTTCTGAGCTCTTGCCACATCCACATAAATTTCATCTTATGTAGGATGTCCATTGTGGTACTTGTAGTCCGTTGCTGGCATCATCCATTGTATGCATTTTTTGCTGGTGATTGCCATTAGCAACGGACTACAAGTGCAGGATGTGCTCCCCTATAGAAATGCACAACTGCATATGGGTATGAGCGCATCCTGCTTGCTTATCACCACATTTTTTGATGGTTTAAACTTTGTTTAAACACCAATTTTGACAAATTTTGTTGCAAGTGGCGGTTCTGCACCGTCGTCCTCTCCACTTTCTGTCAAGGGGGCATGGTAAGGATGCGGACTGGTTGGGGCTAGCAGGTCCACCACATTTATTTTTAGTTAGATAAAGACATAAATCGACAGCATCTCCGAGCTGCCATAGATTTCATTCTGGCACACAGACAGCCGGAGTATACGTCTAATTTATGACAAAGCCTGCACATCAGGGGTGTAGCTAAAGGCTCATGGGCACTGGTGCAAGAGTTCAGCTTGGAACCCTTCCCTCAGTGCTTTGTGGCCAGGGGCAGGGGAGCACATAGCCTTTGTGCTTACTGAGAAAAAAATTAAAACGGCACTCCCCCATGCCAAATTCTTGACCTAACCCTTTCCCTTCAGCCAGAAGTGTAACTTTACCAGCATGCACTTTCTATACCAGTGTTTTCTTATGCGGTAAAAAAGTCGTTGGGCCCCCTCAGGCTCCTTGGCTCGATAGCGACTGCTACCTCTTGCACCCCCTACGCCCCTGCTGCACATCATAAATTAGTCGCATACCCCGGCAGAGCAGCACCTTGATAAATCTCCTAGGAGTGTATTCTACCTGCGGTTCCGTATAGAGGGGAGAGACTATTTAACAACCAAGCTATTCTGTGTCCACGCATACAAAAGAAGTGGTGAGAACTTTTATCACCCTGTGTAATTTTCTTATAAAAAGAACTCCAGGACATTGATTTTATTTGCAGCTGTTTTTCCTCCTGGACCACAGTGACCCACTCTCCCGTGGAAGCTCATAGTAGATTCCAACACTATAAAAGAAAAAATCAGCTCCAGCACCAGATATGATGTTTAAAACCAGCTTCCTTTTATTGAGACGTGTTCACAAGCAGATACAATCCATTCAGTATGTGGCAAACATTGACGCGTTTCGGACAATACATCCTTAGTCGTAACCTAAGGACGTAACCTTACGACTAAGGACGTATTGTCCGAAACGCATTAACGTTTGCTGCATACTGAATGGATTGTATCTGCTTGTGAATACGTCTCAATAAAAGGAAGCTGGTTTTAAACATCATAGCTGGTGCTGGAGCCGATTTTTTCTTTTATACTGGATTACCACTGTGGCGACTCAACCCAGGCTCCTGGCACATGGGAATGTGCAACCAGGTTAGGTGAGCAGGACTACAAATATATACACGTAGATTCCAACACTGCCTGTTTATCTACATTGTATGATTTGTTTTCATGGCATGTGTCGTGCGATATAAGTAATAAAACAACTTTATTCTGCCACTTATCATGATTACGTCATTACTAATGTATGTTGTTTGTTTATGCATTTCTAGGTTTGCACAATAAAAACTTTTTTAGATTTTTTTTTGTCACCGGATTTAAAGACTCATAACATTATATTTTTCCATTGATTGAGTTGCGTGAAGGCTATTTTTGGGTGGGACAAATTGTAGTTTTCATTGGAGATATTTTGGGGCACATACATTTGGGGCTCTTTGATCTTTTATTGCCTTTTTCAAGGTGGAATGAACAAAAAAAACTGCAATTTTTTTTATCTTTTTCTATTTTCTTTATTATTGTTCACTGTACAAGTGATTTGGTCATTTTACTGGATTCTACTGTATTATGGGGGAACCAGTAGGGTGAAAGAGGGAGCCCCCTAATCACTTAAAAGCGCAAGGTCTAAGGTGTTAAATCACTGAGATTGGAGTTATCGCCAATCGGAACTGATCCCAACAGCTGCCATCCTCAAATGCCGGACACCGGCACCATCACAGCCCTGTACTTATATGGTGTTGAGCCTTTAACTAGCTACTTGCATCGACGTACTAGCCATTTCTTCAAGGAGGTAACGTGGCACAGACACACAATTTTCAGACAGACAGAGCCTTGCCCCTATATTCACTGCCTTAGGTGTTCCTGTTTTGCTGCATCAAAACCTGGAATTAAAATTAATTCAGTCATTCATGCATTGCTTAATTAAATAAAATAAATAAAACCCCTTTACTATGAAACCCCTAAATAAAATCTGGTACAATCTTCCAAAGTCACATAATTGAATATCTCAATAGGTTCCCCTGTGTGCAATCAAAGTGTCACATTTTTTGTCAACATGATGTGGGTATAAATCCAGCGGTTCTAAAAAAAAGGCCCCGAGTCTGGAAAACTCCTAAGTAAGTAACATAAAGACCAAGAGGCTCACCAAGTTAGAGACAAAGTTATGGAGAAGCATACATCAGGGTTGGGTAAAATATCTCAAAGTGAACTTCCCACAGAGCAACATTAAAACCATTATAACAAAATGGAAAATAAATATGGCACAACTACAAAGCTGACCATTGTCCTGGCGCTCCATGCCGCTGCTGCCTTGCATGGAAAGCCACTCTCCCACTGTCCAGCCCTGTCCTCGTCAACCAGTTCTGGTCATGCTGGCCTCCAGCATCTACGGCCTGCACACCTGGTCCTAAGGCCTCCAGGCCTATTTTTTAGGGATGCACATGCGCTCAGTCTTGTCCTCTTAAAAAGCCAATGAGCATGTCCAATTCCTTTCCCAGTCAATGGCTTGGTGACCCTGTGTATTTAAGGTGCCCTTTCCAGTAGTAGGGTGCCTGAGCTGTAGGTTTTCTAGTCTCTAGTACCCAGTAAAGGTGTTTTCTCTGTGTGACCCATGTACCGTACTACAGCCTGACTACCAACTTTGACTTCGAGTCTGCTAACCTGACTTTAGCCTGTTTTTCGTATTGCCCGACTGCCACCGGCCCTGACCTTGGACTTGTCTCATAAATACGATTGTACGCTGTCTGCCCTGACCTTGGCCTGTCTCCAGAATATGCATACTGCCTTATCCTTCGGTGCTTCACACTGGTGTCTCTGGCCCTGTTTGTCAGCCACCAACCAGACAGGACTTTCTCAAGTTGTAGCTGTCTGGCGGCTCCTCTGTAGAAAAGTCCAGATACTTGTAAAGGGGTTAAAGGAGACTACAAAGATAATGCCCTTGGAATTAGTCCTAAGCCAAACCGGTTGTCTGGTACAGCGGATCCAAACCCACTGCCCATAACACTAAAAGGCCACAAAAAGGCTGCCTGCCAAAACTAGAAACCAGGAAAGAAAAGCATAAGAAAACATGTTTGGAGTTCACCAAGCAGCATGTAGGACATTCCAAAACACATGGAAGAAAGTTCAGATGTTCAGATGAGACTGAGATTTTGTCCATCAGGGGAAACCTTATGCGTGGCACATACCCAAAACTTCCCATCACCCCAAGAACACCATTCCCAAAGTGAAGCTCGGTGATGGCACCTAGGATTGCCCACTAAAGCAGTCATGACCGTGTCCGCAGAAGTTAAATTACATCAAGGTCTTGCAATCTATCATACCAACATTATATTCCAAATTAAAGAATTATTTTGTAATTCCAAAGGAACCCTGTCGTGTTAGCATAAAGAAGGGCCACCAGATTAACTGGACAGCAAAAGTCTGTGTCAACACAAATATTACTGAATATTGAACATCTAGCTATCAAATCAAAGGTGTAATGTGTCTACTATTACACCATTAAATTAGGAAAATTTAGTTCCAAAAGAAATTGATGAAGCTTTAATACAATGATATGATTACTCCAGATATGACCCCATATTAAGGTAAGAAACATGGCCTAGTTAAAGCACAAAACCTTAATCCAATTGAGAATCTTTGGCATGACTTGAAGACTGCTGTATCGCACTGAAGCCCATCTAACTTGAGAGAGTTGGAGCAGTTCGGTGTGGAAGAATAGGAAAATCCCAGCGCCTAGATGTGTTAAAGGGGTTCTCCAGGAATTAAGAAAATGAAAATACTTAATTATTACTTTAGTATAAATATATTCCCAAATGCATTTCATTAGCTATAATGGTTCATTTTGTCTAGCGAGCAATCATTAGGAGAAATAAAATGGCCGCCGTCCTATTAGTACACACAAAACCTGTCCTAATCCCACAGCAGGACAAGTTACTTTACAACACTGAGCTAAAGAGCTGCCCCATCCTCTTCTCTGCTCTACTTGTCAAGGATTATGATCCTGAATATAGATGACAAGATCTTCAGTTGAATCTCTGTAGGAATGGAGTTCATGAGGAGACATAAAGTACAGAGAGGACGGACAGGACAGACTGTGGTAATGGAGACTACATACAAATGCTGCTGCTCATTATCTACACCCCCACTATCCTCTCTGTACTTCATGTTTCCTAATAAACTCCATTCCTTCAGAGATTCATCTGAAGATCATATTAAACTGTATTCAGGAATCAGGATCATAACCCCTGAAAAGTAAGAGAGTAAGGTGGTGCAGCTCTTTAACTTTTCGTCCTGTGTAATTAGGACAGGTTTTGTGTGGACTAGTAGGATGGCGGCCATTTTATTTCTCCTAATTGTTGCTCCCTGGACAAAATGAGCCATTATAACTAATGAAAGGTATTTGGTAATATATTTATAGTGAAGTAAAATTTAAGTATTTTGATTTTCTTAATTTCTGGAGAACCCTTTCAGCTAAAAGAGACCTATTTCAAGAGACTTGCACATGTAATTGGCTCCCAAAAGTATTGACTTTCAGGGGGTGAATCAAATCAAATGTTACAAACCCCCAAAAATCCATTTTAATGCGAGGTTGTAATGGAACAAAACAGCCAAACGCTAAGGGGATGAAGTCTTTTGCAAGACACTGTATATTTCCATCCTTTTAAATATAGGCATCCCCCCCAAATTTCCTTAGTGTGCCAAGGACCATATACCAGTTGGTCACAATATCCCCATAACACACACAAGATATTAGTTCCAACCACATGACTAGTGCACGGCATTGTATGAAAAGCCTTGTAAAAATCAGAATTTGTTCTTCTTTATCACTTCTATCTGTTTATAAAAGAGCATACAGTGAAATGTGATTAAATAAGATCACAAGAGGATGCATACCATACATTCCCAGATGGTATCTCTGTCTTCAGACCCCTGACACACTACCTAGTTTACCCAGTGTTGTATTATTATGGTGAGACCCTCACAGAGCAGTGAACTTACGTTAATCCTGGCCTGATATCTCTAATATACACTAAATGGAATGGAAATATTATTTTTAAAAACAGCTTCTCACAGGTCATAATGTCCAGTATTTAGGGGTTGTGCACCATTGGCGGGAGGGAGGGTTAGGCAAACCCCCCTCTTTGGAAGACCTGCATAGGGAAGCATATTTACCTATTTCCTGGCACTGGCTCCCAGCTACTTCTCTCCTCGGCTTTGGCCATCAGGTCCCTGCTTCACCGCTCCCCTGCTGCTCGTAGTTCAGCACAAGCAGGCATGATGTTGTGACATCATCATGCCTGCTGTGCTCAGCCGCGGACAGTACAGAACAGTGCAGGGTAGACAGAATGTAGGTAGGTAGGTATTCAAACTGGAATCACAACTATATGAGGGGGGGGGCATAACTGTGTGGGGCCATCTAAGGTGCACAGAAGTGAGGGGGCCACTAAATGTGGCATAGCTATGAGAGTGTATAACCATGGGGTGGGCAATCCAAAGGGGCATAACTGTATGGGGAGCCACCTGGCGGATAACTGTGTGGGTGCCAACTATGGGGCATAACTCTGTGAGGGGGCCAATCTAAGTGGTATAAAAGTGTAGTGGGCCATCTAAGGGGGAATAACTATTTGAGGGGGCATCTAAGGGGACATAATGTATGAGGGGGCATCACTATGTGGGGAGCCTGCTAAAGGGGCATAATCTATGAGGGGTCATCACTGTGAGGGGGCCATCTAAGGGTGCATAACCCTGTGAGGGGGCCATCTAGGGGTAATAACTGTGTGGGGACATGTGGGGGTCCTTAAGGGGCATCATACTGTGTGGGGCCACTTAAGAGAGCACCCTACTGTGTGGGGGGCACTAAATTGAGCATCATACTGTGGGGGGGGGGGACTTAAGAGGACCTTATACTGGGTGGAAGCCACCTAAAGGGGCATTACACTGTGAGGAAAACATTTAAGAGGACATCATACTGTGGATTGGGGGCACTTAGATCATTTTTGTCTGGGAGTAATGAAGGCGTCCTCATTAAGTGGGGGCCACTTAAAGGGGTTATCAACCACAAAAATGCCCGCCCCAAATGCCCAGGCATCTCACACAGATTCTACTTACCTCACTCCCCGGCACTCTCGTTGCTTCTGCTACGCGCACAGCCGCAGCATCTCCCTGTCGCGTGGATCAAAACATCCGACGTCGGGGAGATGCAGCGGCTGTGGGGGCAGCAGAAGTGACACGGTTGCTGGGAAGTGAAGTAAGTACAATCTGTGTGAGGGGCCCGGGCATTTGGGGGGGGGGCATTTTGGGGGTTGGATAAACCCTTTAAGGGATCATCCTACTGTGTCAGGGGCACAAAAGGAGCATCATACTGTGTCAGGGCACCAAAGGATCACCCTGCTGTGAGGGGGACATCGTACTTTGTGGGGGGCACTAAAAGAATATCATACTGTCCAAGGGGCAACCAGGGGAATCATTATTGTTAGGTGGCACTAAGAGTACATTATTACTGTGTGGACAGGAACTAAGGGGGCACTATTACTGTGTGGTCAGCAGAAAAGGGATTAGGTGGAATTAGAGCTGTGGTGTATTATTTAAAAAAATTGCTGCAACGCTACACACCACAGCTCAAACCTTCACTAGACAGCAGAACCAGGTGTGTGGACCTTTACAAAACGTACTTGAGTAATCCTCCTTAGAACTTTCAACTATTCCTCATTCTGACAGAACTCCACAGGAGCAACAATTGGATGGGGCAATCATAATACAATAAAGCCCCAAACATAACATACGCATCGACCTTGTGTCTTCAGGGAGGTTCCCACCATGTTGATCATTGCATTTGCCTCTTCAGAAATTTTTTTTAGCAAATGACATTGTGTTCCCTCAACATTTAACCTAACCATAAAACAAGAGTTCTTTCAAAATCACATTATTAAGGTGAGTACTGAAACACAACTAAGATTCCCAGAGTGCCCCCTAGTGTTAGGATGTGAAGGCTTCAACCTAAGCTTCAAAAGGCATTTCTAGCCATATGTATTTGACTAATGTGTTCAAGAGAAAGAAGATGACATAGGAAAGGCAGAATCCTTCCCACTGAAGCTCACAATCTGAAGCTGATAATGGTAATGTTATAATAGGTAGAATGACATAATAGAAACCGTGGATCAAGGATCTGTGAGCACAAAATAAGAGGGTTATAAAACATACTGCAGGATGAATCAGTGCAAGATCTAAAGTGGACGGAGGTGGAAAGACTATAGAAGCAGCAGAGGATGACGAATATAGCATTACTAATCTAAGGCTTTATAAAGTCCAAGGGCTGATGTAATAATGTTCTCCGGGTAGAATAGATAGATAGATAGATAGATAGATAGATAGATAGATAGATAGATAATCTGCAGGTCCAGGGTAGGTGATTCAGTTCAGACAGGCAATGACGAGTATTCAAGTTTTTATTTTTATTCATTCTTATATCAAGCACTTGACTATATGCAGTAGAATGGTATAGTCCAGTAGTGGTGGACCTATGGCAGCCCTCTCTGTGGGCACCCACACCCTGGTAAAAGTCTATAGTGTACCAATATCAGACATCCCAACCTGCGAAAACTCATTTCAGGGAGGTGCACTTCTCATTTCAGGGCGGTTTTCTTTTCTTTTTTTTTTCACAAACTTTTTATTACATTTTCCGAACATATGCAGAACATAACATATAACAAGGTTACTGTGCTGATGCAGTATAAAGGCAAGTATAACATGAACAAAACATATATGGGAACATAGTGAAACATTATATAATGTATGACCACAAAGAACTTTCTACTATGCCTGGGTGACGGCGCAATGAGGAGAATCGAGGCTTCTGACAGTGGCATGTGATGCCGCGCAGCCGCAGTAGTTTGAGTAAGACTGGCGCACGCGCAGTAGCTGCAGGTGGGCTAAAGCTCCGACTGGCGAATCATAGGACGTGACGTCACCAGTCGAAGGAGTTCTCGAGGAGTCAGAGGACCGGCCGAGAAGGGGACACTGCTACAGGTTGCCGGAAAGGTTTACTGTGAGTAAACCTTTCCGGCAGGGGTCAAGTCCTGGGAAAAAAAGTGGGAACTCACCCAAGTGCCTCCGCGTGACGTCACAGTGCGCGGCGTACGCAAAAGGCAGGGGAGGTCGGGAGGAGGAGCAAGAAAGTACCGTATTTTTCGCCCTATAAGATGCACCTAGGTTTTAGAGGGGGACAATAAGAAAAAAATATTTTTCATTACACCTCAGGTCAAACCACCAATCAGACCCCCAATGTTAATAAGACCTCAGCTAACAGCCCCAATAAGATCCCCAATGTTAATAAGACCCCAATAAGACCTCAGATCAGACCCCAATATGAATGACCCCCAATCAGACCTCAGATAAGATCTCCATGCCTCATAGAAGCCCCCAGTAACCTCATAGCAGCCCCCAGTGCCTCTTCATCAGCCCCCAGTGCCTCTCCATCAGCCCCCCAGTGCCTCTCACCAGCCCCCAGTGCCTCTCACCAGCCCCCCAGTGCCTCTTACCAGCCCCGTGCCTCTTATCAGCCCCCCAGTGCCTCTCATCAGCCCCCCAGTGCCTCTCCATCAGCCCCCCAGTGCCTCTCCATCAGCTCCCCAGTGCCTCTCATCAGCCCCCCAGTGCCTCTCATCAGCCCCCAGTACCTCTCACCAGCCCCCAGTGCCGCTCATCAGCCCCCAGTGCCTCTTATCAGCCCCCAGTGCCTCTCCATCAGCCCCCAGTGCCTCTCCATCAGCCCCCAGTGCCTCTTCATCAGCCCCCAGTGCCTCTCATCAGCCCCCAGTACCTCTCACCAGCCCCCAGTGCCGCTCATCAGCCCCCAGTGCCTCTTATCAGCCCCCAGTGCCTCTCATCAGCCCCCAGTGCCTCTCCATCAGCCCCCAGTGCCTCTTACTAGCCCCCAGTGCCTCTCCATTAGCCCCCAGTGCCTCTCATTAGCCCCCAGTGCCTCTCCATTAGTCCCCAGTGCCTCTCCATTAGCCCACAGTGCCTCTCACCAGCCCCCAGTTGTCTGTGCCTCTCACCAGTCCATAAAATATAAAAAAAAAAACACTTACCCTCTCCTGCTCCTGGACGCTCCTCTTCTGCTGCTGTTGGCTGTGCTGTGAAGGCTGCGCACAGCGTGACGTCACAGAGCGACTCACTCCTGTGCGCAGGCTGCAGAGCCGACAGACGAGAACCAGGGAGCAGTGAGTACAAAGCCTTCACTGCTTCCTGGTCGTTTTGCCCTGAACGGGAACGGCGTTCCTGCTGTGAAAAAAGGAATGCCGTTCCCACTAGACTTCAGCCCTGCTTTCCGGGATATATTGTTTCACATGCGGGCGTCAGGGAGCCACTATCCAATAGCGGGAGACACCCTGAACGTCCGGGAGACTTGAGATCCCTGAAATATACCTTAGACTTTTCCTGCTAATTATCAGCGCAGGGTGCACTATGAACAGCACAGGCAGCGCATTGGATGTAGCCAGGCTATTATAGCCAAATGATAAAGTATATGGAAGATATACTATACTGGACTGTAGTACTCAGGTTAAATTGCCCTGTTGGAACTTTGCGATAAAAGAGTGGGTTTTGGGTTGCAGTTTGGACACTCGGTCTCGGAATACTGTCTTTTTTGCCGATAGCAACCAATCAAATTGCACCTTTTATTTTTCAGAGCTCCTTTGGAAAATGAAAGGATAAATCAGATTGTTTGCTATAGGCAACAAAGACTGTTTTCCAATGCACCAGATAAATATCCCTAACTTGTGTATGCAGAGGCTAAGCACAATGGCCCAGATTTACTAACGTGTTTGCTGCTTACGCCTAAACTCTGTCTAAATAGTGGTGAAATTGGTGCAATTTGGAGCAACTAGGGTGCCTACATTTTTTTTCTATGTGCTCAAAAAGTGGCAGACTTAGCAGGAGGGGAGTGAATTTGTGGAAAGGGGGCTGGTAGTTTTCACTATTTGGTAGTCTAATGGATGAGTCTTGGTTTGGCGACCTCAGAACTCGGGGGCTCTGCTCTGTACCTTCCCATGATCTGTCACTTTATGGCTGAGTCGCTGTGGTTCCTAAACACTTCCACTTTGCAATATCACCACTCACAGTTGATGATGGAATATCTAGGCGGAAAGAAGTGTCATGAACTGACTTGTTGCAATGGTGACATCCTATTACAGTACCATGCTGGAATACAATGAGCTCTTCAGAATGAGCCATTCTTTCACTAATATTTGTAAAGGCAGACTGCATGGGTAGGAGATGGATTTTATACACCTGTGGCAATGGACTGAGTGAAACACAGGAATGTGATGATTAGAAGGTCCATAGCGTGTAAATATAAGAAAAAAGAAAGATGGAAAGAAGGAAGGCAAGCGAAAGAAAGGAAGGAAGGAAGGAAGGAAGGAAGAAGGGAAGGAAGGAGGAAAGGAAGGAAAAGATAGGAGGGAAGAAAGAAAAGTAAAAAAAAAAAAAGGAGGGAGGGAAGAAAAGGCAATGAAAATAAAGGAAGGAGGGAAAGGAAAACAAAAGAAAGAAGGGAAGAGGGAAAGGCAAGGAAAATAAAGAAGGGAAGAGGGAAAGGCAAGAAAAAGAAAGGAGGGGAGTAAGAAAGGCAAGGAAGAGGAAGGAAGGAAAGGCTAGTAGAAGAAAGGAAGGACGGAAAGGAAAGTAAACAAAAGGAAAGAAGGAAAGGAGAAGGGAGGACTGTGCAAACCACTGGTCACCAATGCAGGAGACTGCTGGCAGTTGTCTCAGGGACTCGCTGCTAGAAAGAGCAGTGTAAAGCAACTGCATGCCACGTTGCTAGGTGACACTGTCTGTTATTGTCTTTGCACCAGTTTCCTGGTCATTGGCTGATAAAACAGCAAGAACTTATATATGGACCCAAGCCTGAGATGTTTCAGAAGGGAAGCCCTATGTTAAATTAAGAATAATGCAGGTTTACGGGGTTAATATCTTCCTTGTTTTCCACCCAACTTACCTATGGGGATCATGGATCCCATGCAAATTACAACGCCTGGAACAATATTTACAAATAGAATAATGAATGAAATGTGACCTAATTTGCATTATTAACAGGTGCAATCAGAGTCTCAGCTATGTGCTGCAAATAGGAAAGTCTACTGCCCAGAAGATCCTTCAGTCTGTTATGGCAGAAGGGAGCACAGTGTGGAATGCTTGGCTGTGCCTGGTGTCTGGTGCCCTCTTGTGGTCAGCGCCAGAACTTCAGATTCATTACAAAAAAAAAGGAAACAGTCTAGTGAAGGTTCTGCATTATTGCACTAGGTTGCTCGATGGTCAGAACACAAGGTATTTACAGTAGCTTTGACTACGATAAGATGCAGAGTATGATGGCTTTCCTGTCCCTACTAGGCATTCTGAGCTTATAGACTGCGGTTCAGTTTTAAAGACCTTTTTATTCAGAGGTAACAGCAGTTATAAAGAGCGTCTCTTGCCTTTGAGGATCTGGTATACATGGACAGTCCATTGATTTCAGTAGATACCAATCCTGTGGTGGCGCTGCAGGGGAACTTGAGAACACTGTGAGCCTTGACATCCTTTAAACAGATTGTAAGCCCAGAATTGTCCAAAGAGGAAACCCTGTTGGGTTCTCCGGCCCCTCAAAATATCTCCAAAAATGCTCAGAGAAGGGATAAACCCCTCACTGATTTACTGATCCCATGCTTGTCCCCTTTTGCCACTTCCAGCATGTGACTGCTCAAGCAATCACTGGCCGCAGAGGCGACCTGGGCACCGTACAGCGGCACCTACAGTATGGAGCTGCAGGGCGTACTGCAGGGCGTACTGCAGGGAACGCTGCCGAAATAGGCTCTGCCATATGCATGGAGCCTAAAGACTTTGAAAGTAGCCAAGGATGTGGGGTGTCCATAAAATATTCTGCATATTTCAGTGGTGGGGTGCAACTATTGCACAAAGGGGGCATTTACTAATGAACATGTGCCAGAGTTGTAGCACAATTTTTGCACCAACAAAATGGCGTATATGCCTTATGCCAAAGTATTTTAGATAATTTTTCTGCCATGTCCGCACGGGGGCATGGCGTAGTGGAAAAGGGGGGTGATTTGCTTACAATGCACCAAAATGTGCCAAAATTTTCCATTAAGTAAGCTAATTTATCATTCAGCATTAGCCACAGTGATAAATCTGGTGCGTTTTAAGATATGGCACGGATTATGAGGTCAAAAAAACCTTTAAAATGGACAGCATTGGGCACTGGGCTTTACATACAACTGTGATGTGACTCCCCTAATGTGAGGAGAGGTAGGAGGCTTGAGCTGGCTCTGCAGCACTGTGTGTGACAGTGATGTCACTCAAGATAAAGCCTCTGAGCTGCTTCTCAGTCATATTCCATATTCCAGCCGACCCTCGCTTTGCATGACAAGCTAGCAGGCACGTCAGCATATTTTACACTCGCAGCCATAAAACAAGCAGTATAAAAACTGACAACTTTAAAGGCTCCAAACAAGAGACAAAAAAAAAAAAAAAGAAATATACAACGCAGTAAAACACGAGCGCCCATTAAGCCTTGTAATTCACACACATAAAACAAACAAGACAATTATTCCTTATGCATAAAAACAACTAAAGTAAAACAAATCTCCCGTCACCATCTGCTGGAAGGAGCCCTGTGCAATCCTCAGGAGCCGAGCTGCTTAATTCACACATATTCCGTTTATGCCCGAAGCCATGTGCCTGATTACAGTATACAGCAGTGGACTGCTAGGCCTGGCACACATTCCCTTGTAATTGGCAGGAAGGGGCAGAGGTTTCTAGTTTGCATTGTGTACTGGATGCATTATGTTCCCTGTGATTTTAAGCATGGAAGGAAAATAACAGAACGCCTCCTGCTGCTGCTGCCGGTGCCCGCGCTGAATAGGGTCATTTACAAATGAGTTTAATGACTCACACTGTGTGCTAAGGGCACTGGTGGTACGGAGATAGTTAGACTTATTACCATTACACAAACAGAACAGAACTGGTGCATAATTTGCCTGCTATTTTTGCCTTCATATCCAGGACCTTTACTCAGTGCTGCTGCAGTACACCAAAACAATGTAACGTAATGTGATGTGCAACAAGCATGGCATGGCATGGTTGGCAGAGACAGGGTTAACCACTCTATACCACCCCTCTAAGGAGGGGTGGGAGTTGGCTGGTCCTACTGCTTGAATAGAGAGACTAGCGTGAGTGTGTGAGGAAGGAGGAAGCAAGTCCATGTGGTCCTCCTGCTTAGGTCTCAGGATCCAGAGACTAACCGATCTCTCTAATAGTTACTGCTTCTGAGAAAGAAAAAGAAAGAAAGAAAAACTTAGAATCTGCATAGGAGTCAGCAAGGCAAGCATAGGAGTCAGCAAGGTAAACTGTGACTACAGCTAACCAGACTTTGCTGCTTGTGAGGGACTACAGTTAAAACACCCGTCACACTTAACTACGTTCTGGCCAGACGTGCTTCTAAAACCTGTATCCTGCAGTGAAGACTGCAGCCGTAATTGTCGAATTACAGTTACCAGCCAGAGATTCGAGAGAGAAAGAGACTTTAGTAAGATAGCATACCAAGAGTGCCATTAATTGATACTTTGCCAGCCTTCATTTCTTGATATCTAGGAAAAGGATTTGCATTGTGTACAGATTATTATTGTATGTACTACAACTCCTCTTTTGCACTCAAGTAAAAAGAGATGTTTATTCTTCTACCTCTGGCCTAGTTTTCTGACTCTTACCATACCATACAATGGTATGCTCCCGCTCCTGAATTTCATAGGGAATGGAGGTAGTTGCTAAAACAGATATGTCAGGAGAGATGACAGCTCCTCTTGAAACCTGTGTGCATTAGAACGAGTTTCCAATGCTTGGCTGCACATATTATGGGGAGAAACATACAAGAGGGTTTCTGGAACTATAATATTGATGACCTAGCCTTAGGAAAGGTCATTGATACCACATTGGTGGGGGTCCCACTCCCAGCATCCCCACCGATCAACTGATTAGAGAGGATACGGTTCTCTGGAACAGGAACAGCTCCGCACATTGTGCAGTGGCCATGAATGGTATTGCAGCTTGCTATACCATTCAAGCGCACTACACAATGTACAGAGCTGGATAGGTCATCAATATGAAAAAAAAAAAAAAACTTTAACTTTTTTATGCAGTTAATAGATGAAATTAACATGATCCACTACTCCCCAAGGTGGTGAATGGAAAACGTTACCTTTTCCTTCTTGGACTCATCTAACTACACAAAGAATTAGAAAAAGTGTTCAGGATATACTGTTTTACAAATCAGTGCTGCCTCCAGTGTGATAGATACAAGGAGATGGAATCAGAAATGATTAAAAAAAAAAACATTCCCCCGACTCCTGTTCCCCACTGCTTTCTGCAACGTGGTCTCTTCCAGGCTGTGGCCAGAGTTGCCGCAGGAGGTCTGATGACATCCCCACGGCTTTCTGCAATAGGTCTCAGGCGGTGTGATGACATGGTCACGAATGCAGGCGTACTGACATCTGTGTTCCTGACCACATCATCGCAGCTCCTGGGACCCCGCATAGGAGGTTGTAGTGATATCATCGCGACCTCCTGCACCATTCTAATGCCTCATAAGCTTTAGGCCTAGTGCCTAAGGTCTATAAGGCTGAACGGCGGGGATAGGCACCAGTTCCCATGGCCCACTGTAAGGTGGTCTCTGCTGCCTGTTGAAAAGCTTATCTCGCCTTATGGTCGTGTGTTTCAGACCCCTGCTCTGTTTGTTGGCTAGCTCACTAGATAATGGCAACTTTCTACTAGATTTAAAGGATAAGTTCAAAAGGGGATTTACAATCCATTTTTCGGATTGAACAACCAGAATGGAATACTGAGTGCTTTTTTTTTAGAACCTAAGCAAACTCCAGGTCACATGCATGGCCTACTTTTATAGAAGCTTGATTCTAGATGCTGCAAATAAATAGTGCAGAAGAAAGTGAAATATTGACTCACATAGAACATTAAAAAGTAAGAGATTGTGCACTACTGCCACCTGCTGGCTGTTATACAGCATTACATTTTATTTTAGACAAAACATTTTTCACTTTCGCTTCTTGCAGGATATATCATTCTTTTCTCAGCATTATACGGGTAAAAGAGACAAAAGTAATTTCTATTTCCCTTGTCTTATATGCTTCATACCCCAAGAAATAATCCTGTAATTTTCCCGAGCATAATAATATAAAATATGCACATCACTTAGGCTACTTTCACATCTGCGTTTTCAATTCTGCTATTGAGATCCGTCATAGGGGACAGAACTGAACTGAGCGAAACAGAATACACCAAAATGCATTCTGTTCCGTTTGGTTGCGTCCCCATCGTGGGACGCAAGCACAGTTTTTCTGTCCGCGATGTGGTGCAGCACAATAGAAAACGGATCCGTCCCCCATTGACTTTCAATGGTGTTCAAGACGGATCCGTCATGGCTATAGAAGACATAATACAACCGGATCCGTTCATGAATGCGGTTATATTATTGTAACGGAAGCTTTCTTCCAAATCCATGACAGATCATATACAATTATTAGCTACAGAGTTCTGGAACTCCAATGATTCATAGAAAAACTTCTCTACTACCTGTGTGTTGTGTGCAGAATCTCCAGTGTATCAAACTGCTCCTTCCTGCCTCCTGCTTGTAAAAAGAAACCTCATAGGAGGATGCAGAGGAGAGTAGTGTAAAGTAGAGTGAAGCTTTATCTCACAGGAGTACACTAAGACTCTGCAGTAGAGTTATGGGACAGAAGTTCCATATCACTGATCTATCATTTGCTGCACATAGAAAAGACTTGGCATAGTAAGTGCAGTGTAATGAGACTCTGAAGAGTCAGAGGCATAACAGAAAATGTAGGCTGCATTAAGGGAACCCTATAAGAGGGGAAAAAAGGGGCAAATGGCAGATATATACACTGAGTATGTAGAGATACCTTAACAAACAAAGCTAAAATTATCTGATAATCAGATGGATATATTGAGTCCCAATAAATTTAAAGAAAAAAAACTCGAAGAAAATGCAGAACCCTAAAACATTGATTTTTATTAATATCCTTAAAACGACTGTAGTGATCAAAAGTAACTAAACAATACAAAAAAAACTGACCATTTTCATCCTAGACCTCTGGTGGGGCTGGACGCCTGCTAGTAGATATCTAATTGAAGAACCCAGTCATCCTGATACTGAGTTTAATCCACTTCAGGTATTTCTGTATCTACCAGCCCCACCCTTTGGCTTCACTTTTTCTTTCCTCCTTTCCTTTAAGTCAGGAGGAGGTGAAGCTAGTGGTGAACCACGAGATTGGGGGAAACGCGTTGTGGTGATTGGGTACTTATAGTCTTGCTAGAGCAATCTAGGGCAATCCAGGGCAGGCACCCAGACGGAGGATCACCACCTTTAGGTGATGCCTTCGGACTGAGGACCAACTAGGATCATAATAGGGAAAAGAAAATTTCCCATACGGTTGTCTCCTCGCATATACTTACCCCTGGGCCCTTGATTGATCTGAATTAGTTTTTTTTTTGTGTGTTGTTTAGTTACATTTGACCACTACGGTTGTTTAAAGGATAATAATAAAAATCAATGTTTTAGGGTTCTACATTTTTTTCGATTACTTTATGTGTAGATACCTGCACATTATGCATGTGAAGAATACTATTGAGGTTTTCAGTCAGAGAAACTCCTTCTATCATCTACAGCAAAGCCTGTGGCTTAACTAGTAAAGCTTCTGCCTCACATACAGGAAATTCTGGGTTCAAGACACAGCAGAAACAATCTGTAAAAAAGAGCTAGCCCGCCTCTATTCCTAGAGGCTATTTTACCCTTCCGATGCATCTATAACAGGCATGCTCAACCTGCGGCCCTCCAGCTGTTGCAAAACTACAACTGCCATCATTCCCGGACAGCCTACAGCTATCAGCCTACAGAAGGGCATGGTGGGAGTTGTAGTTTTACAACAGCTGGAGGGCCGCAGGTTGAGCATCCCTGATCTATAATAATAAACTGGATAGTCTACCCAATTTTTTATACTGGTATAGGTTACTTGAGATGCTGTCCTGGTGGACTGGTGGCCCACCTTTCTCAGGGGCCCACTGGGGATTCCCCTGTTCCTCTGTGGGTCAGTCTGAGCCTGCATGTGGGAGTGCCATAGAATAGAGCAGGGACTCATTTAGAGCACAATTGAGATCAGCCTCAAACAGGGAAGGAGCTGAACTGTGACTCCATAGAGAGGAGGAGGACTCCATATAGCTTCCTTACAGTGCTGTTGTTCAGCCTGGCAAGCCCCATAGCAACTGTGTGGTCTGGATCTATTAATGGTAGGCCACAAACAGGATTTCTGTCACCATAGAAATGCAATGTAAGCTACGGGCAGCATGTTATATTGCAGGAGGAGCTAGGAAGATTCATATATAGTTTCATGGGAAAAGATTCAGTAAAACTGTAATTTATTCATTTTAATTCCTGCTCATTTTGGGCTTTGAAGTCCAGGAGGTGGTCGTATCAGTGATTGACAGCTATCTGTGTATGAACAGTCATAGAGGGAAGTCTAACAAGTTTTACAGAATCTTTTCCCATAAAACTATATATCACTCTGCTCAGCTCCTCCTGCTCTATAACATGCTGCCTTCAGATCAGACACAATGTTCAATGTTCCCTTTAGGCCCCTTTCACATATGCGTTTTTCATTTCCGTCCTAGAGTTCCGTCCTCGGGGCTCTAGGACGGAAAGATACTGATCAGGATTTCCCTAATGCATTCTGAATGGAGAGCATTCCGTTCAGGATGCATCAGGATGTCTTCCGTTCAGTATGTGAACATTTTTTGGACGTTGACAAAACTGCAGCATGCTGCGGATTTGTCTCCGTCCAAAAATCCGGAAGACATGCCGTAACGCCGGATCCGGAATTAATGCCCATTGAAGAGCATTAATCCGGATCCGGCCTTAAGCTAAACGTCATTTCGGCGCATCGCCGGATCCGACGTTTAGCTTTTTCTAAATGGTTACCATGGCTGCCAGAACGCTAAAGTCCCGGCTGCCATGGTAAAGTGTAGTGGGGAGCGGGGGAGCAATATACTTACCATCCATGCGGCTCCCGGGGCGCTCCAGAGTGACGTCATGGCGCCCCATGCGCATGGATCACGTGATCCATGCGCATGGGGCGTTCTGACGTCATTCAGGAGCGTCCGGGAGCCGCGCGGACTGTAAGTATACCACTCCCCACTACTACTATGGCAACCAGGACTTTAATAGCGTCCTGGCTGCCATGGTAATCTCAAAGCATTTCTAATGCTTTCAGGCGACTTGCGTTCTGACGGATCCGGCGGGACGGAAGTGCCTGCCGGATCCTCAGAACGCAAGTGTGAAAGAGGCCTTAAAGAGGTATTTTAATGAGAGACACTTATGGCTTATCCTAAGGATATGCAAAAAATGTCTGTAAGGTGGGGTAGGGTATTACCTCTAGGACCACACCTATGTGAAGAATTGAGGTCCTTTGAGCACACTGGTCTGTTTCTATTCCTCCCATAGAGTAGAGCAGGGATCAGCAACCTTCGGCACTCCAGCTGTTGTGAAACTACAACTCCCAGCATACTCATTTCAATTCTGTGGGAGTTCAGACAACAGCCAAGCAAGTGAGCATGATGGGAGATGTAGTTTCACAACACCTGGAGTGCCGGAGGTTGCTGATCACTGGACTAGAGTGTGTCCAGGCCTTACAGTTTCCAGTCTATGGGAGAAAAGTCTAAATGACAAGTTCAGCTCTGCTACATCTCCATAGGAATTAAATATTTAAATACTTAATGTGGAATCCAGCCTAAATTCATTTTCTCATGTGTGGGGAGTCGCTCTGGTAGACAGCGGTGCGGGTGCAGTTTAGAGGCAAAACAAGGAGTCCAGATGGTGCATCAAACAGTGTTTTATTCACACTTGCACGCCATAAAAGAAAAGCAGTCTCTTGGTGACAGTTCACACACAACGGAAATACTGTGGCAAAACAAAAACAGGCCAACACAGGGTCCAGTCACCTTGGGTGGTTTAGGTGCGGGTTCACACCTAGCAGTCGGCTCAGCCGCAGGCGATTCCACCTTCAGGTCGCAGGGAAACACCACCTTGCTGAGCTCCTTCCTCCAGGACAGAGAATTCCTCAGCCCTGTTTGCAGGCTCCAGGATAATCACACCCTCAGACACAGCTGCTGGCTGCGTTATATACCCAGCCCAAAACATGGACTGGACCGTGGGGAGCAGCCACCCACCCTACTCTTTAGCTGCTCCCAGTAAGAGCCGGCCCGGATCGGCTTTGCAGCCATGCTATTTAACAGAGCAGCACTAGCTGCTGCAGACCAAAAACCTCGGCTCTTACCTCACCGAGGCCAGCAACCTCGGTGACACGTACCTGCTATCAAATACAACACCTTGCACTCTCTTACACACCCCCTTTGTTCAACCCTGAGGGGTGAACACACGTGAGGCAGTGGACGCGGACAGGGCATCTGCGTTGCCCTGCAAGCGGCCTGCCCTGTGTTCCACAGAGAATTTGAAATTCTGAAGAGATAGGAACCACCTGGTGACCCGAGCATTCCTCTCCTTGGCCTGACTCATCCATTTGAGGGGGAATGGTCGGTCACCAGACGGAACCTCCTCCCTAACAAGTAGTAGCGGAGAGATTCGAGTGCCCACTTGATAGCCAGGCACTCCCTCTCCACTATACTGTATCTGGACTCGGCGGGATTGAGCTTACGGCTCAGGAAGACAACGGGATGTTCTTCCCCGTTGACCTCCTGAGACAGTACCGCACCGAGGCCTACCTCCGAGGCGTCGGTCTGTACGACAAACTCCTTGTTGAAGTCGGGTGTCACCAAAACCGGGGACCCACACAGGGCCGACTTCAACGCGGCGAAAGCCTCCTCCGCCTTCTCACTCCAGCTAACCCTCCCAGACTTTCGCCCCTTCAACAGGTCTGTCAACGGCGCTGCTATTGTGGCAAAGTGGGGCACAAACCTCATGTAGTAACCTACAATCCCCAGGAACGACTTTACCTGCCTGGTGGTGACCGGTCGGGGCCAGTTACGAATGGCCTCTACCTTGGTTACCTGAGGTTTGATGACTCCCCGCCCAATTACATATCCCAGATATTTTGTCTCCTCTAACCCTATGGAGCACTTCTTTGGGTTAGCGGTCAGTCCGGCTTTCCTCAGGGCATCCACTACCGCCTGCACCTTGGGTAAATGGCTTTCCCAGTCGGTGCTGTGGATGACTACATCATCTAAGTAGGCCGAGGCGCACCGACGATGTGGTCGCAGCACTATGTCCATTAACCTTTGGAAAGTGGCGGGGCGCCATGCAGGCCAAAGGGTAACACCTTGTAGTGATACAGGCCCTGCGGGTAACAAATGCGGTTTTTCCTTAGCCGACTCGTTAAGGGTACCTGCCAGTACCCTTTGGTGAGGTCTAGCACAGAAAAATAACGGGCTTGCCCTAAACTCTCAACAAGCTCGTCTACCCGGGGCATGGGATACGCATCAAACTTGGACACTTCATTTAACTTGCGAAAATCGTTGCAGAACCGCAACGTCCCATCCGGCTTGGGTATTAGGACTATGGGACTGGCCCACTCACTCTTCGACTCCTCAATGACATCGAGCTTCAACATTAACTGTACTTCCTCCGCGATGGCCCGTCGCCGAGCCTCGGGTACCCGGTATGGTTTTAACCGGATCTTGGCCTGAGGCTCAGTGACGATGTCATGTTGGATGAGAGACGTGCGGCCAGGGAGGTCCGAGAACACATCCGTGTTCCGACTGATGAACTCCCTGACTTCCTGAACTTGTTTGGAAGACAGGCTGTCTGCAATTTTTACCGTGGTTACTGCTTCACAGGCCTCGAACTGTGGGGCTGGACACTTTTCACCTAGAAGCCCTGGCCGGGGGCTGTGGTCGTCGGCCGTGTCCCTATCTTTCCAAGGCTTAAGTAAATTCACGTGGTACACCTGCTCCGGCTTGCGCCGCCCTGGCTGGTGTACTTTGTAATTTACTTCCCTACCTTCTCGATCACCTCATAGGGGCCCTGCCACCTAGCTAGGAATTTGCTGTCAAGGGTGGGTACCAGAACCAACACTCGATCTCCCGGATTGAAGCCCCGCACTCCGAGCCTGACGATTATACACCCTACTCTGGGCTTGTTGTGCTGCCTCCATATGCTCCCCGGACCAGCGGCAACACCCTTTCTATCCGTTCCTGCATCTGGGTGACATACTCAATGACACTTTTGTGGGGGACAGGCTGTTGTTCCCATGCTTCCTTGGCGATATCCAACAGGCCCCGAGGGTGTCTGCCATAAAGCAGTTCGAAGGGCGAGAACCCAGTAGAGGCCTGGGGTACCTCTCGCACTGCGAACATGAGATAGGGCAGAAGCAGATCCCAGTCCTTCCCATCTCTAGACACCACCCTCTTTAACATATTTTTTAGAGTTTGGTTAAACCTCTCAACCAGACCGTCTGTTTGCGGATGGTAAACGGACGTCCGTAGCTGCTTTATACGCAACAATTTACACAGTTCCCTCATTACTTTGGACATAAAAGGGGTCCCTTGGTCTGTCAGAACCTCTTTTGGCAGGCCCACACGGGAAAACATCTCCATTAACTCTTTGGCAATGAGCTTAGCTGAGGTATGTCGCAGAGGCACCGCCTCCGGATACCGAGTGGCATAGTCGAGAACTACCAGAATGTGTTGGTGGCCCCTGGCAGACTTTGGTACAGGCCCAATTAAATCCATAGCGATTCGCTCGAACGGTACTTCAATAATTGGCAGAGGTACCAGAGGACTACGGAAATGTGGCTGGGGGCTAGTTATCTGACAGGTCGGACAGGACTTACAATAATTCTCTACCTCCTTGAACACACTGGGCCAATAAAACCGCTGCAGTATGCGGTCCTGGGTTTTCTGCCACCCCAGGTGTCCCCCAAGAACATGTTGGTGGGCAAGCTCCATGACAAGCTTGCGATACGCTGTGGGCACCACCAACTGTTCAACAGGTTCACCTCGGATTTGGTTCACCCGATACAACATATCCTGCAGAACAATAAATCGTGGGAACATTAATTCAGCCCCTGGTTTCTGGGGTTTACCATCAATTTCCAGCACATTCTCCCAGGCCCTGGTTAGGGTTTGGTCCCGGTGTTGTGCGGTCCCAAAATTTTCCCCGGAGACATTGAGGTCTGCCAACTCAGGTCCCGGTGGCAAGTCCTCCGTGTCTCCCACCATTACACTCAGTGGGGTTGTCTCCCTCTACCGCTGGAGCAGTGGTCACCCCTACCGCTGGCCCTTCAGACTCGGGCTCCCAGGGTTCTGGCCTTCCAGCGGTATCAGGCCACTCTACTAGGGTCACCCCTGTCTCAGGGTCTCTCAGATCACCTTTATCTGCAGGCCACAGCGCCGGAAAACCGGGAAGTCTCTCCCAAGTATTAGTTCATGTGGGAGTTTAGTAGCGACAGCCACCTCGTGGGTCCACCTACCAGCCGCTGTGGACAAAGTCACTAGTGCAGTGGGGTAGTCTTTCAGGTCTCCGTGGATGCATAGGACTCCGACTTTACGGCCAGTATACTCCACAGGCCGTACAAGGGCAGCCCTTACCAGGGAGACTAAACTCCCGGAGTCCAGCAGAGCCACCGCCAGCGAATCTCCCACCTCTACCTGACACAGGTGGTTATGGTCTTGCACCTCACGGGTGCCAGTTGCGCACAGCTTCCGTGCATACAAGGAGTGGCGACCCCGTAGTTCACCTCCATCGGCTCATCCCGATGCGGACAGTCGGCCCTGATGTGGCCTGGCTCCTGACACCTCCAGCATACCACGGGAGGCGGACTCGCAGGGGGTATATTCCGTGCAGGCCGCTCTGTCGCCGGACGTCGGAACTGGGGCAGAGGCCTCCGGGTTTGACTGACCCCTTCCCAGCAAGACTCCCCTGCAGGTTTCTGGTGGCCTCGCATCGCTCCACCAGGTCGACCATCTCCAGGGCATTGGTGGGCGATACCTGGCCGATCCAGTGCTGGAGAGGGTAAGGCAAGGCCCTCCAGAAGACATCGGCTAACAGACGGTCGAGCATAGCAGTGGGAGTCAGTATGTCTGGCTGCAGCCATTTTTGCAACCGTTGTAGCAAGTCATAGTATTGTGGCCTGGCGGGTTCAGCCGGGTTAAACTCCCACTGATGCACCCGCTGGGCCCGGACCAAAACATTCACCCCCAGTCTTGCCAGGATCTCACCTTTCACAGTCGGGTAGTCAGCTGCTTGGTCACCTGGGAGGTCAAAAATACTTGCTGGGGTCCAGACGCCAGGAACGGAGCGACGACCTCTGCCCACTGGTCACGGGTAACTTTTCCCTCACGGCCACCTTTTCAAAGACCGCCAGATAGGTCTCAACGTCGTCCGAGGGGGTCATTTTTGGGATCGCCGCACGGACCGCTTTCCGGGCATCATGGACATGGTGGGACGCTCCTGCAGCTTGTAAAGCCATCACCTGCTGAAGTAGTAGCTGGTTGGTCTCCTGCTGCTGCTTGTTGGCCTCCCGCTGCTGCAAGTTAGCCTCCACAAGGGCTTTTACAACCGCCTCCATTTTGTCCGGGATCACAGGCTGCAACTTTGCCGGCCTAATATAGGACATCCACTTTTGCTCAGCAAACAAAGTTCGGCGTTCACGCCAGCCTCACTGCGCATGCCCGCATCCTCCACCAAATGTGGGGAGTCGCTCTGGTAGACAGCGGTGCGGGTGCAGTTTAGAGGCAAAACAAGGAGTCCAGATGGTGCATCAAACAGTGTTTTATTCACACTTGCACGCCATAAAAGAAAAGCAGTCTCTTGGTGACAGTTCACACACAACGGAAATACTGTGGCAAAACAAAAACAGGCCAACACAGGGTCCAGTCACCTTGGGTGGTTTAGGTGCGGGTTCACACCTAGCAGTCGGCTCAGCCGCAGGCGATTCCACCTTCAGGTCGCAGGGAAACACCACCTTGCTGAGCTCCTTCCTCCAGGACAGAGAATTCCTCAGCCCTGTTTGCAGGCTCCAGGATAATCACACCCTCAGACACAGCTGCTGGCTGCGTTATATACCCAGCCCAAAACATGGACTGGACCGTGGGGAGCAGCCACCCACCCTACTCTTTAGCTGCTCCCAGTAAGAGCCGGCCCGGATCGGCTTTGCAGCCATGCTATTTAACAGAGCAGCACTAGCTGCTGCAGACCAAAAACCCCGGCTCTTACCTCACCGAGGCCAGCAACCTCGGTGACACGTACCTGCTATCAAATACAACACCTTGCACTCTCTTACACATGTCATACAGAGTGGTGAGAAAACAGAGGTAGATTTGCCTTCATCTGGAGAAAAGATTCAGTTCCATTCTCTAGTTCTGGATTTAACTACATTAGCATTGCTGGTACTTTTCCCCTGGCATCCAAGGCACAGTCCCTGCCAGCCGCCACCTTAGACACACCCCTTCAATCGATGACATTGTAGGGGGTCCATGACTTATGACCTGTTCTAGTTTTCCAAATAAAGAAGCCACTGCACTTTATAAAAAGTTTTTAAAAATGCACCCTTTGATGCTGCACAGAGCCGTCTGAGACTGGCATGGTTCTCTGGATAGGTCTGCAAGTGATGTGTCTGATTGTAATCTTTGCTGTGCTTATGAATGGCTAATAAGCATATGTAATGCCTACACAGAGTTTTTTTAAAAAGGTTTGCAGTATGACTGTGCTTCTTTGTACAAGAAACAGTTATTTTTAGGCTTCCCTAAAGTCTTTTTCAACCTAAGTATTCCCTTATTCAGCTGCACGGCTAGATGCATTTCTCTTACAAGCAGGGGGATTCTCCCTTTTGTGGAATCTGCCAGCACTGTACTGCTGTGATCTCCTTTCCATTACTTCCCACTATGTTTGTTTTCAGCTCCAGAGCTCACAAAACAGATAAGGAAGTGGAGATCACACTTACAGAAAGGGAGGAGGCTCTTGTGATGTTCAGAAGCTATATAGAAGCAGTTCTTTTATCAGGTTCACGATCTCAGCTAGCTCTGACACGCCCCCACTTCCTCTCAACCATCTTCTGTGTCTCTGTTACTAAGGACAGATATTACCTGACAACAGGCAGTGGACTGCAACTTAGATGGAAGTGAGACCCATAGTGGCCATGACTTTACAGCTTTTTTTCAGGATGATGCAGGCAGATTTTTTAAAATGAAGTGATTTAAAAATTTGCTAGTTGCACCATTTTCTAAATGAAATGAAATTGTGTGAAAGTACAGTGACTCTTCAAGGCTTCATGAACATGGCTGTGTCCATATTTCGGTCTGCAAACAATGCATTTCATATTTTTCTCTCTCCAATCAATAGAAAGGACTATTCTTCATGCAGATAGCACATCGATGAAAAATCCGGTCGTGTGTCTGTGGCCTTAGCCTTGAATTCCCATAGAGAGTGCTGCACTTAACATTAATGACCCCCAATGTCAGAGACCAATCCAGATAAGTGTTTTTTTTTTTCAGAAAGAGCTCACAAGAGTTTTTAACCAAAGATAATGGGAAGACTCCGGCTGCATATTAGCAAAAGCTCCAAATCTATGCGCCAGCGCTCCATATAGTAGCAATGATTTCTGTCACTTGTGATTTGTGCTTCCCAGACATGCCAACATTTTATGCGATCACAGCTTTATAAATAAACACAACTGGCAAAAGTGCATTGTTAGGCACTTTCCAACTTTCCCTTAATTTTCTAATCATTACCATAAATCTCTGGTGGCCGCAAAACACAGCACAGGTTTATAACAATGAGACTGAGAAAGCTGCATCACAGCGACATCTAGTGGTCGTTCTAGCTAACTACACATGATATAAGAACCGGTATATATCGCATTTTTGCTTTATAAGACACACTTTTTCCTCCCAGAAGTGGGGGGGAAATGGCCGTGCGTCTTATAAAGCAGATACTAGTGAGTGTCGCAAGCGCTTGTAATACTCACCCTCCCGGTCTTCATTCATGGGGTCGGCGCTTCACTGTCTTGACCGCGTACTATGACCTGACACTGCACGCAGTCAGGTGACAGAGCAGCGCAGGCCGGGAAGACAGGGGAGCGCGACTTCTGCCAGAGGTGGAGAGGAGCCGCAGTGTAGGACAAGTAAGAGATGTTTTTGATCTGAGGTCTGATGGGGGTCTTACTATGGGCTGATAAAAGGTCTAGATGGGGGTCTCACTATGTTGACTGATCTGAGGTCTGATGGGGGTCTCACTATGGGCTGATATAAGGTCTGATGGGGGGGTCTCACTATGGGCTGATATAAGGTCTAGATGAGGGTCTCACTATGTGGGCTGATCTGAGGTCTGATGGGGGTCTCACTATGGGCTGATATAAGGTCTAGATGGGGTTTCACTATGTGGGCTGATTCGAGGTCTGATGAGTTTTCACTATGGGCTCATATAAGGTCTGATGGGGGTCTCACTATGGGCTGATATAAGGTCTAGATGGGGGTCTTACTATGTGGGCTAATCTGAGGTCTGATGGGGTCTCATTATGGGCTGATATAAGGTCTGATGGGGGTCTCACTATGGGCTGATATAAGGTCTAGATGGGGGTCTCACTATGTGGGCTGATCTGAGATCTGATGGGGGTCTCACTATGGGCTGATATAAGGTCTGATGTGGTCTCACTATGGGCTGATATATGGTCTAGATGGGGGTCTCACTATGTGGGCTGATCTGAGGTCTGATGGGGGTCTCACTATGGGCTGATATAAGGTCTGATGGGGGTCTTACTATGGGCTGATATAAGGTCTAGATGGGGGTCTCACTATGTGGGCTGATCTAAGGTCTGATGGTGTCTCACTATGGGCTGATATAAGGTCTGATGGGGGTCTCACTATGTGGGCTGAAATAAGGTCTGATGGGGTTTTGATATGAAGGGCTGATGTGATGTCCTGATAAGGTGGTCAGATGTGATGTCCTGATATTTATGGGGGTCTGATCTGTTGTCCTGATACTTATGGGGGTCTGATCTGATGTCCTGATATTTATGGGGGTCTGATCTGAGGATCTGATATGAGGTCTGATGAAAAATGTTTTCCCCCTCTGAAACCTGGGTGGGTCTTATAAAGCGAACAATACAGTAAGTAATTTTATTTATTAGAATACATGTCAATGGACATTTCCTGTAACATTTCTGTAAATATTATTTGGATAGACATCAAATTCTAAGGCGAATGCAAAAAGTGGTCTGTCACATTCACTTTTGAAGGAAGTTCCCTCTCCTATGCCATCCAATGACTGACTACCGTGTAGTGCTTAGGTACCGTATTTTTCAACCTATAAGACGCACTTTTTCCCCCAAAAGTGGGTGGAAAATGGCAGTGGGTCTAATGAGGTGAATGCTGCAATTTACACTGATACATCGCCGACCGCGATGCTACACAGCGCGGCCGGCGGTGTATCAGCAGGGAGGGAGGAGGGGATGGGGGCCGGCATGTGGGCATCTGGTGTAGGAATGGCAGCGGGGCCCGATGCAGTCACTGTATTCTATTACACCGGGCCCCGCTCACTGTAGTATTAATAGGTAACGTGTAGGCATGGGCACTGTTTTAAACTATAGTAATCCTCTGCAGCATAGAGAAATCCATGTAGTGCAGTACTCACTTGAAACCCCTGTAGGCAGGCCGGGCGGGCAGCGGCAGCGTAACGTCATTCACTACGTCATGCGCCTGCTCCTCCTGCTTCATTCATAAAGTGGGAGGAGCAGGCGCGTGACATAGTAAGTGACGTTACGCTGCTGCTGCTGCCCGCCCGCACTGCCTACAGGAGTTTCAAGTGAGTACCGTACTACATGGATTTCTCTATGCTGCAGAGGATTACTATAGTTCAAAACAGCGCCCATGCCTACACGTTACCTATTAATACTACAGTTAGCGGGGCCCGGTGTAATAGAATACAATGACTGCACCGGTGTTCTGCCAGATTCCTATACCCTGGCAGAATGCTATACCCGGAAGTGACGCGGCCGCACCGGAAGTGACGCAAGGCACCAGAATCAGCTGGAGGAGGGTGTGTGCGGCGCTGCGCAAGCGCACATTCACTAGGTTAGTAAAAATTATTGCACCGCCGCAGAAGCAACCACTATATGCGCATGCGCGAAACCGTACTTTGCGGGTGCACACTCAGGGGTAGTTAGATTTTTCAGTGCAAAATGTTACATCAGATCTCTCTAGCCCTGAGTGCGCACGATATGTGGTGAGGCCAAACTGCTCCTGAAGATTTGCGCACTCAGGGGTAGGGAGATCTGATGGAACATTTTGCACTGAAAAATCTACCTAACCCTAACAGTGCCATCCACAGATCCCCCATAAAACTGTCATTCACAGATCCCCGATAACAGTGCCATCCACAGATCCCCCATAACAGTGTCATCCACAGATCCCCCATAACAGTGTCATCCACAGATCCCCCATAATAGTGTCATACACAGATCCCCATAACAGTGGCATCCACAGATCCCCATAACAGTGTCATCCGCAGATCCCCATAACAGTGTCATCCACAGATCCCCATAACAGTGCCATCCGCAGATCCCCCATAACAGTGCCATCCACAGATCCCCCATAACAGTGCCATCCACAGATCCCCCATAAAAGTGTCAATCACAGATCCCCGATAACAGTGCCATCCACAGATCCCCCATAACAGTGTCATCCACAGATCCCCCATAATAGTATCATCCACAGGCCACCATTAGTTCAAACCCCACTAAAAGCACACCTTTTGGTTCAAAATATTTTTTTTATTATTTTCCTCCTCAAAAACCTAGGTGCGTTTTATGGGCCGGTGCGTCTTATAGGGCTAAAAATACGGGTAAGTTGTAATACATGACACTGCCCATGTACAAGAGTGGTGCTATTACTGGAATATTGGAAGCAGCCCTGTATTTCCAATCTCACATTCTTACCAATTCTGCAATTGGTAAATTTGGGACAAACAGGCCCACTCCAGGAACACCCAACAAACCGTCCAGGACCACCTAGTCTATATTTGCACACAACCTCTTTAACCCCTTCCCGCCCTGTGCCTAAATAGTATGTTATGGGAAGTACATACTTCCTATGAGCCGCTGTACTATTACAGTACAGTAATGTCGTGGGTCCAGAAGCTGTGCCCCCACCAAGACTTGGTTGTGTTTGCTGTATTATATAACTAACATCCCGCTCTCACTGCTGGGGATCTAAGTTAGGGCTCCTTCAGACGACTGTATCAGACGACTGTCCGCATCCGTTCCGCAAAATTGAAGAATGGGTGCAGACACGTTAATTTCAATGGGGGCGCAAAAGATGCGGACAGCATACCACTTGCTGTTCGCATCCTTAGTTCCTTGTCCCCGGAAGAAAGATCGACAAGGATAGTCATTTCTATCATAGTGCTGGCCATGTGCTGACTGCAAAATGCAGAACAGTATCCAGTGGTATCTGTGTTTTGAAAGAGCCCTTAATATGAATCCCAGCAGTTTAATCCCTTAGGTGCTGCAGTCAATACTGACAGCAACATCTAGGTGGTTAGTCTTTCTCCATCGGCCACTTTGCAATACAACTGTGGGGTGCTGAGAAGCTGAAATGGCCTCCAGGCCTGCCATGTTTGCGTTATAGCAGTGAGTGGGGAACCACTGTGTCAACCGACTGCTTTGACTTTGGGCTTAACGTAAGGGTGTTACCCTGGCAGTCCCCTGGTATTCATCCTTTAACCCCTGTACAGGGATCTGGACTTCCCTGCAGGGATGCCACCAAATCGCTAGCACTTGGAGTACTCTCGGTGTGGTTGGCAGCGGACCCTCAGGGTTAAGAGACACTGGTCAAAAAAAGAGAGAGAGAAGGTTCGCCGAAACGCGCGTCGGGGTTGACGCCATCCTGGTCCCTAACTTCTACTTTCTTACTGGTAAGTACCCTTCCGGGTTCTGCTCTAGTTTGCCTCGTACCATTAACATTATCTATATACAAAGATACTTGTCCCTATTATTGCTCCTTCACTGCGGACTTTTTGAAGGCTACAGCATTAGCAAGGCTTAGATATACCATACTTAGTCAACAACACAGCCTTTGACTTTCTGTTATATTATCTTCTAACGATGCTAGATACATATATATTTTTGTATATCTTGTTATAGGGTCCAGGGTGGCGTCTATGCTCTTTTGTTACCTCCTTCTATGATTCATAATTTTTAATATATGATTAATAAAATCTTTTTGATATTTTTCTAAACACTGCTGCATGTTGCTTTTTGTTCTTTCCTTTTTTAGAGACACTAGTGCAGAGCACTGAAAGATCAAGCAAGACTCATGGCAGTAAAGAGCAGAGGTCAGAGTTTATGCGAATACGTGGAACAGGTCCAAGATCATGATTGGCTGCAGAGGATCACATCAGTAAACAGGCAGAGGTTGGGTCAGGCAGCAGAGAGTCAGAATGCAGAAAACACTCAGAGGTCGGTACATGGGCAGACAACAGAGAACAAACACCATAGCAAGGTACTAGCAAGCTAGGAATCTAATTGCTCAGGCAAGTGGTATGAGAAACAGCACAGCATATATTGTAGAGGCTAATTAGCAAATTGGAAACAGCCTAGTAGCAGCAGCACACACATCCAAAGAGGGTATTAACTCTTGCAGTTCTGCAGAAGGAGGTGAGGTTTAATAAAAAGACACAGGGTGAGTGGAGAAGTGGCCACAAGAAACAACAGGGCAGTAACGGGCACAAGCTGCCAACGTAACAGTATGGATACCTATTAGGCCCTGTCAAATGTACTGTAACTGACATAATGCATTGCAATACAGAAGCATTGCAGTGTATTATATGGGCAATCGTAGGATCGCATGTTTAAGATTAAAAAAATTTATAGACAAAAATTTTTTTAAAAGAAAAACAAAAATATGCCTTTTCCCTTTCAAATAGCTTTATCTTTATTTTTTTAAAAACTATACAAAATGTCTGTACAATAAATTTAACACTTCCTGTATAGTGAACATTGTATTAAAAAAAGTATTAAAAAAAAACCAAATTCATATTTAAATGACCTCCTAAAAAAGCAAAAGAGAGTTTTTCTGCACTTAACCACGCCAGGACCGCCTAATGCGTTCGGCGGGCAGGCGGGTTATTCTGGGTGGACCCATCGGCGCGTCATCTCGCGATAGGCGGGATTTCCTGTGAACGCGCGCGCGCGCGCTCACAGGAATCGCGTCGGGAGGAAGGTAAACAACAGCCTTCCAGTGCTGATCATGAGCTGGCAGGCTGTAGTAGTTGAAAAAAATCGCGTATCGGACGGTGTTTTATTAACAGCGTCTGATATGCCTGCTGCCTGCTCCTCTGGTGCCCTTTTGCTTGGGACCACCAGAGGAAACATATGTAAGTGCACCAATCACCACACTGACCCCCCCAACCAACCCCCCCACCACGCCCCCCCCCGGTCACTGATTAACCCCTGATTAACCCCCGATTAACCCCTGATCACCCCATGTCACCCCCCTGATCAACCCCTGTCACCACCCCTGTCACTAATCACCCCCCTGTAAGGCTCATTCAGACGTCCATATGTGTTTTGCGGATCCACGGATCCACAAAACACGGACACCGGCAATGTGCTTTCCGCATTTTGCGGATCCGCACATTGCCAGAACTATATAGAAAATGCCTTTTCTTGTCCGCAACTGCGGATAAGAATAGGACATACTCTATCTTTTGCGGAGCTGTGGCCGGATGTTTGGGAGCCGAAACCCAGAAGTTTGTGGCCGCAGCTCCGCAAATGCTGATGCGGTGAGCACATAGTGTACTCTCCGCATCACCGCCGGCCCCATTCACACTGAATGGGTCCGCATGTATTCTGCAGAATTGCGGAATAGATGCGGACATTTTTGCGGACGTGTGAATGGGGCCTTACTTCACAAGCACGCCTATGTCCTTTCTCCTCTTTTTTTTTTTTGCACAATTTTTGGCAGAGATTTTTTCATCCACATTGATCGATGCGAATGAATAAATTTGTGCCGTTCATTTTTTCTTTCAGCCAAGAGGCTGAACGTAAAAAAAAAAATCTCATTACCCGTATGCTCAATATAAGGAGAATAGCAGAAACTCCTAATGCTGGCCATACATGTAATGATTGCGGAGACCCTCAAATGCCAGGGCAGTATAAATACCCCACATGTGACCTCATTTTAGAAAGAAGACACCCCAAGGTATTCCGTGAGGGGTATGGTGAGTTCATGTAAAATTTTATTTTTTGTCACAAGTTAGTGGAATATGAGACTTTGTAAGAAAAAAAAATTCCGCTAACTTGTGCCAAAAAAAAAATCTTATATGAACTCGCCATGCCCCTCACAGAATACCTTGGGGTGTCTTCTTTCCAAAATGGGGTCACATGTGGGGTATTTATACTGCCCTGGCATTTTAGGGGTCCTAAAGCGTGAGAAGAAGTCTGGAATCCAAATGCGTAAAAATGCCCTCCTAAAAGTTACTCATTGGAATTTGGGCCCCTTTGCGCACCTAGGCTGCAAAAAAGTGTCACACATGTGGTATCGCCGTACTCAGGAGAAGTAGGGCAATGTGTTTTGGGGTGTATTTTTACATATACCCATACTGTGTGTGAGAAATATCTCTGTAAATTGACAACTTTGTATACATTTTTTTAAAGAAGTTGTCATTTACAGAGATATATCTCACACATAGCATGGGTATATGTAAAAATACACCCCAAAACACATTGCCCTACTTCTCCTGAGTACGGCGATACCACATGTGTGACACTTTTTTGCAGCCAAGATGCGCAAAGGGGCCCAAATTCCAATGAGTACCTTTTAGGAGGGCATTTCTACGCATTTGGATTCCAGACTTCTTCTCACGCTTTTTTTATACAAAGTTGTCAAATTACAGAGATATTTCTCTTACCCAGCATGGGTATATGTAAAAATACACCCCAAAACACATTGCCCTAATTCTTCTGAGTACGGCAATACCACATGTGTGACACTTTTTTGCAGCCTAGGTGCGTAAAGGGGCGTAAAGTCCAACGAGTACCTTTAGGTTTTACAGGGTTGCTCACAATTTAGCCCCGCCCAAAATGCCAGAACAGTAAATACACCCCACAAATGACCCCATTTCGGAAAGTAGACACCCCAAGGAATTCACTGAGGGGCATAGTGAGTCCGTGGGAGATTTTTTATTTTTTTTGCCAGAAGTTAGCAGAAATGGAAACTTTATTATTTATTTTTTTTCCTCAGAAAGTGTCATTTTCCACTAACTTGTGAAAAAAAATGAAATCATACATGAACTCACCATGCCCCTCCGCGAATACTTTGGGGTGCCTTCTTTCTAAAATGGTGTCATTTGGGGGGTATTGATACTATCCTGACATTCTAGCACCTGAAGAAACATGACAGGCGCTCAGAAAGTCAGAGCTGCTTCAAAATGCCGAAATTCACTTTTTTGCACCATAGTTTGTAAGCGCTATAACTTTTACCCAAACCAATAAATATACACTTATTGGATTTTTTTTTTATCAAAGACATGTAGAACAATAAATTTAGAGAAAAATGTATATAGAAATTTAGTTTTTTGTTTAAAAATTTTACAACAGAAAGGGAAAATGTCATTTTTTTGCAAAAATTTCGGTCATTTTTGATTAATATCAAAAAAAGTTAAAATGTCAGTAGCAATAAAATACCACCAAATGAAAGCTCTATTAGTGAGAAGAAAAAGAGGTAAAATTCATTTGGGTGGTAAGTTGTATGACCGAGCAATAAACCGTGAAAGTAGTGTAGTGCAGAATTGTAAAAAGTGGCCTGGTCATTAAAGAGAACCTGTCACCAGGAAATTCACTGATATACCAGGCATGCTGCATTGTAGGGCTCACTCTGCTGAATATAATGATACCTTTCACTTGGTGATCTGTTGCTTTATTGTCGAGAAATAGTACTTTTAATCCATATGCTAATGAGCTGATATGAGTCCAGTAGTTGATATGAGTCCAGCATTTTTTCTATTCAGAGCTCTAGCCACTCCCCTATTCACGTCTTCAGTTGTAAAAGGGGCGTGGTTTAAAAAAATGACCTGCATTATAGCCAATACAAGGCTTGCTGCCTTTCACTTTAAAGCCTAACTGCCATACCCACGGCGACATGTCCCTTATCAGCCATCATGTGTTTATCACCCCATGAACAAACTAGCCCTTATTATAATTACTAACTTCAATAGTATATTCCTCCCCTTTTTTAATATAATACCTTAGCATTCCCTGTTATTCATTTTCCCTCTAATTATTAAAATGAATGAATGAATGATGTAATAAACCACGCCCCTTTTGAAACTGAAGAAGTTAATAGGGGAGGGGCTACAGCTCTGAATAGAAAAAACACTGGACTCAAATCAGCTCATTAGCATAAGGATTAAAAGTACTTTTTCTCCACAATAAAGCACCAGATCACCAAGTAAAAGGTATCATTATATTCAGCAGAGTGAGCCCTATAACGCAGCATGCCTGCTTTATCAGTGAATTTCCTGGTGACAGGTTCCCTTTAAGGGTGTTTAAGCTAGGGGGGCTGTACCAGTGGCGTAGGGATCACCATAGCAGTGGCTATGGGGCCCTACGCCACTGGGGGCCCGCTCGCGCCTGTTGGTGTTTTTTTTTTTTTACATACACTTGCTGAACCGTCCGTGGGCGGTCCGCGGCCTGGGCCGGCTCAGGCCTGGCTGGGGAGAAGGAGTCAGGAGAGAGCAGGGCAATGAGGGCACAACGGGGCCGGGCAGCAGATGAGATAGGCTGCGGTGGAGGGGGTCGGGCCGCGGTCACGAGGTGTGTACTACCAGGTCCTGGAGTCTAGGAGGGAGTGGTCTCGACTGCCGGAGCGGCACCAGTCAGATTCTCGCCGCAGCAGTGTCTGAGAGTGTCAGTCTCACTGCTGCCAGCCTGTGCCTCAGCTCAGCCTGCCTGCACTGTGGTGGGACCGGTGACCGGTCTGAGTCCGACCTTTCTCCAGTTTTCCAGCTTTCTCCTTTGCTCCCGGCTGGTGCTCCTGCCTCCTCCTCAACTGGTCAGTGGCCTGCAGTCCGGCGTCCACTCCACTGTGAGCTGCCTCTGTGGCTGCCCAGTGCCTGCTGTTGCTGTTCTGACTGTGCCAGTGTGCCTTTCCGCATTTTGAGGATCCGCACATTGCCAGAACTATATAGAAAATGCCTCTTCTTGTCCGCAATTGCACATGTTCTATATTTTTGCAGAACGGAAGTGCGGACCCGGAAGTGCGGATCCACAATTCCGGATCCGAGCAGGACAAAGTCTGTCCCCATAGAAATGAATGGGTCCGCAATTCCGTTCCGCAAACAGAATTGCGGACGTGTGAATGGGGCCTAAAAGTGAGTGAAAAAGAATTGTGAAAACTTAGAACTAAGAAGATTATGATGATCAGTATCGTGATGATGTTGATAATGATGATCTGAATTTTGAAGTTAAAAAGAGCTGCCTGCAGACCTAGGAGGGCGCGGCGGGCCCCTGCCCCTTTCCTTCTCTTGGGGCCCCCGCGCCCTCCTTATCATTGCAGGTATGCAGGCAGCTCTTTTTAACTTCAGAATTCAGATCATCACACTAATTACAAATTTACAGCACACACCCCTGTAGTGTCCACCATCAGACAGGGGAGGGAAGAAACCCCAGAACTAGAGTGTGCCCCCCAAAAGAAAGAAGGGGCGCCCTCCTTATCACTGCTGGCATCTCTTTTTAACTTCAGATCATCTGACTCTCACTTACTAATTACAGCACACACCTCTGTAGTGTCCACCATCAGACAGGGGAGGGAAGAAACCCCAGAACTAGAGTGTGCCCCCCAACTGGGGTTTCTTCCCTCCCCTGTCTGATGGTGGACAGTACAGAGGTGTGTGCTGTAATTAGTGAGTGAGAGTCAGATGATGTGGGGGTGGGAGATTGGGAGGTGGGCGGGGGCCCATGAAAATTTTTTGCTATGGGGCCTATGCATTTCTAGCTACGCCCCTGTCCTGTACACAGAATAGGGGATAACTATTGGATCAGTTGGGGTTGTACCGCTGGAACCCCCACTGATTACACGAAAGGAGACCTTGTAACCCTAGGGTCTCCCCCAAATGAACGGAACAGCAGGTTGAGCATGTGCACTGCTGCTCCTACTGTTCCCGGCAGTAGGACCCCCACATATCTTATAGTTATCCTCTATCCTCTTTAATTGTATCTGTGTCCCCAGGATGTAGATACAATCGAGAAGTTGCCAGCACTGGCAGAAAAAGACAGATACAGACAGAGCGTGTGTGGCATTTTCTGCATGGGTCACAGAAGGGATGACGCTATATATTGAGAGAATAGAGTCAGTGTGTAGCACCCCAGAGGGGGCACTTCCATTCTTACACCTAGCTACCGTCTCTAATGGATAGCAGAGAATGTCATCAGTGTATTTAATTCCAGGCCCTCTGATACTGTGCCTTAAATGGGTCCTCTTTAAAAAGGCTGTCCAGGAATTAAGAATATGAAAATACTTTAATATTACTTTATTAGGGTGGGTTCACACTAGCGTTATTGATTCCGTTATTGCTTTCCGTTATAACATGGTTATAACGGAAAATAACGCAATGCCCAGACAGAATGCAAAACGGAAGCCTTTAAAAGGCATTCCGTTTCCTTTTATGTCATAATACAGGTCTATGAGAAAACATAACGGATCCGTCTGGCTCCCGTTATGCAAGACGGAAAACAAAGTCCTGTCCACAGGACTTTGTTTTCCGTCTTGCATAGCGGTAACCAGACGGATCCGTTATGCTTTCCCATAGACTTGTATTATGAAAGAAAGCAAACGGAATGCCTTTTAAAGGATTCCGTTTTGCATGCCGTCATAATTGAAGTCTATGGGCAAAAGAACGGATCCGTCCTTCCGTATTATGGATTCCGTTATGTTCCGTTATAATGGAAGGCCATAACGGAATGCATAACGCTAGTGTGAACCCACCCTTATAAATATATTCCCAAATACCTTTCATTAGTTTTAATGGCTCGTTTTGTCTGGGGATCAATCATTAGGAGAAACAAAATGGTCACCGTCCTATTATTACACACAAAACCTGTCCTAATCACACAGCAGAACAAGTTACTTAACAGCACTGAGGTAAAGAGCCCCCTCATCATCCTCTCTGCTCTACGAGTCAGGGATTACGATCCTGAATACAGTTTAATATGATATTTAGCTGAATCTCTGTGGGAATGGAGTTCATGAGGAGACATGAAGTACAGAGAGGACAGACAGGACAGACTGTGGTAATGTGGGGCTGTGGTAATAGAGACTGCATACAAGTGATGCTGCTCATTAGCCAGATCCCCATCTCCTCTCTGTACTTCATGTCTCCTCATGAGCTCCAGTCCTACAGAGATTCAGCTGAAGATCTTACTAGCTGTATTCAGGATCATAATCCCTGACTAGCAGAGCAGAGAGGAGGATGAGGCAGCTCTTTAGCTCAGTGCTTTTGTTATGATTAGGACAGGTTTTGTGTGAACTAATAGCACGGCGGCCATTTTATTTCTCCTAATGATTGCTCCCTAGACAAAACGGGCCATTATAACTAATGAAAGGTATTTGGGAATATATTTATAATAAAGTACAAACCGGATTCCAAAAAAGTTGGGACACTAAACAAATCGTGAATAAAAACTGAATGCAATGATGTGGAGGTGCCAACTTCTAATATTTTATTCAGAATAGAACATAAATCACGGAATAAAAGTTTAAACTGAGAAAATGTACCATTTTAAGGGAAAAATATGTTGATTCAGAATTTCATGGTGTCAACAAATCCCAAAAAAGTTGGGACAAGGCCATTTTCACCACTGTGTGGCATCTCCCCTTCTTCTTACAACACTCAACAGACGTCTGGGGACCGAGGAGACCAGTTTCTCAAGTTTAGAAATAGGAATGCTCTCCCATTTTTGTCTAATACAGGCCTCTAACTGTTCAATCGTCTTGGGCCTTCTTTGTTGCACCTTCCTCTTTATGATGCGCCAAATGTTCTCTATAGGTGAAAGATCTGGACTGCAGACTGGCCATTTCAGTACCCGGATCCTTCTCCTACGCAGCCATGATGTTGTGATTGATGCAGAATGTGGTCTGGCATTATCTTGTTGAAAAATGCAGGGTCTTCCCTGAAAGAGATGTCTGGAAGGGAGCATATGTTGTTCTAGAACCTGAATATATTTTTCTGCATTGATGGTGCCTTTCCAGACATGCAAGCTGCCCATGCCACACGCACTCATGCAACCCCATACCATCAGAGATGCAGGCTTCTGAACTGAGCGTTGATAACAACTTGCGTTGTCCTTGTCCTCTTTGGTCCGGATGACATGGCGTCCCAGATTTCCAAAAAGAACTTTGAATCGTGACTCGTCTGACCACAGAACAGTCTCCCATTTTGCCACACTCCATTTTAAATGATCCCTGGCCCAGTGAAAACGCCTGAGCTTGTGGATCTTGCTTAGAAAAAGGCTTCTTCTTTGCACTGTAGAGTTTCAGCTGGCAACGGCGGATGGCATGGTTGATTGTGTTCACTGACAATGGTTTCTGGAAGTATTCCTGAGCCCATTCTGTGATTTCCTTTACAGTAGCATTCCTGTTTGTGGTGCAGTGTCGTTTAAGGGCCCGGAGATAATGGGCATCCAGTACGGTTTTATGGCCTTGACCCTTACGCACAGAGATTGTTCCAGATTCTCTGAATCTTCGGATGATGTTATGCACAGTTGATGATGATAGATGCAAAGTCTTTGCAATTTTTCGCTGGGAAACACCTTTCTGATATTGTTCCACTATCTTTCTGCACAACATTGTGGGAATTGGTGATCCTCTACCCATCTTGGCTTCTGAGAGACACTGCCACTCTGAGAAGCTCTTTTTATACCCAATCATGTTGCCATTTGACCTAATTAGTGTTAATTGGTCATCCAGCTCTTCGTTATGCTCAAATTTACTTTTTCCAGCCTCTTATTTCTACTTGTCCCAACTTTTTTGTGATTTGTTGACACCGTGAAATTTTGATTGAATATATTTTTCCTTTAAAATGATACATTTACTCGGATTAAACGTTTGATCAGTCATCTACGTTCTATTACAAATAAAATATTGACATTTGCCATCTCCACATCATTGCATTCAGTTTTTATTCACAATTTGTTTAGTGTCCCAACTTTTTTGGAATCCGGTTTGTAATATTTAAGTATTCTCATTTTCTTAATTCCTGGACAGCCCTTTTAAAAAGGACCTTTCATGGGTCCAGACATTATGAAATAACTAGCAGGTTATGTAGGGCACTGTGCACGGATGTAATATTGCTTACTAGTTTGTCTGGGCGCTGCTCTGATTGCCCGCTGTGCCCCCCTGCAGTTTACCCGGCTGGTATGCTAATGAATAGCATCGGTACAGGGAGGAGGAGACTGCCCTGTTTCTCAGTGGGCGTCTCCTTCTCCTTGGCTGTAGCGCCAGGTACAAACTAATAAGCAATATTACATCCGTGCACAGTGTCCTACGTTACCTGCTAGTTATTTCATAATGCCTGGACCCATGAAAGGTCCTTATTAATAATAATGTTATGCAACTCTTATTACATATAATGTGCCTGGCTGTCTAGCAGGTGGCAGTCAATCTGGCAGAGAGCACCTTTAGATAGAATGGAACTTACCATTCCATTTTCCCCCTTTTGGGCAGAAGTGGGTGAGTTCTGTTTCCTACCAAGGGAGGGGTTGGGGGAAGCTTTGAGAAGTGGAGTAAAGAGTTGAATTGGAGGCAGTGGCATGCCCAGTGGGGGCGGGAAGGGGGGATTCCGCCCCGGGTGCCGGTACACAGGGGGGTGCCAGAACAGAAGTAATGAGCGCTTTCATCAATACAGATGGAAGCACTCATTGCTTTTCCCTTTATAAGATGCAGTGCATCTTATAAAGGGAATACCAGTGAGCGCTTCCATAATGGAAGCGCTTACTAGTCTGCAGGAGGAAGGGGAGAGAAGCGCTGTGAGCACTGTACAGTACTTACACTGAGGTCTGATATGGAGGTCTAATGGGGGGTCAGGAGGTCTGACTGGGGAGGTCTGGAGGTCTGACTGTGGGGGTCTGGAGGTCTGACTGGGGGTCTGGAGTGGTCTAATGGGGAGTCTGGAGGTCTGACTGGGGGGTCTGGAGGTCTAATGGGGGTCTGGAGGTCTGACTTGGGGGTCTGGAGGTCTGACTGGGGGTCTGGAAGTCTAATGGGGGTCTGATTGGGGGTCTGGAGGTCTAATGGGGGTCTGGAGGCCTGACTGGGGAGTCTGTTGGTCTAATGGGGGTCTGATTGGGGGTCTGGAGGTCTGACTGGGGGGTCCGGAGGTCTAATAGGGGTTAGATATGGGGGTCTGGAGGTCTAGTGGGACTCTGGAGGTCTAATGGGGGTCTGGAGGTCTGATATGGGGGTCTGGTATGAGGTCTGATATGTGGGTCTGGAGGTCTAATGGTGGTCTTATCTGAGGTCTGATATTGGGTCGGGCTTTTACATGGAGGTCTAATGGAGGTCTGATCTGAGGTTTAAAACGGGGGTCTTATATGAGGTCTGACATAAAGGTCTAAAGGTGGTTTGGTCTGAGATTGGGGGAACTCATTTAGGGTTTTATATGGGGGTCTGATCTGAAAGGAAGGTGTGTTTTTTATTAATAGCGCACAATATAAAGGGGTGTTTTTGTACTGACGCACTATCTGTGTGGTACCAGTATTTTCAGGGAGACTGTTTCTGCAGGAAAGTATTGGAGAGCACAGTGGACACAGTATTGAGGGTGGCAGGATGAGTTGTTGAGAAGGTGGGAGGATGATCAAAAAGTAGGAAAGTAAGATGTCTATTTATTAGACTCTGCAGAGACAAGGCGCGGCTAAAAGAAGTCACCATGGCGGTCTGGTCTAACAGGAGAAGAAGTGGAATGAGAATGTCTACATCAGAGAAGAGAAGTCACTGGATGTAAGAGGTATGTGGCGCTGTATGACCCTGTATGTTCTGTAGGTCTGCATGTAATGTTTTCCTAGTATGTCTTTAAAGGGGTTGTCCACTTTTTTGTTTTTTTGGATGAGCAATGCCTTCTCTGCTTTGATCACCTGCTCATCACTACAAATGCTACAGCAAGCAGGTGAACAGAACAGAGAAAGCAGCTCTCATATGAGCGCTGCCCTCTCTTCAAACAGCTGGGGGCACAGAGGGCATTATTACTATGGAGGGGGGCACAGAGGACATTACTAATGTGAAGGGGTCACAATGGGCTTTTCTACTATGAAGGGAGAACAGAGCCAGAGGGCATTACTACAATGAAGGGGGCAAAGTGGGCATTATTACTGTGAAGGGGGCACAGTGGGCATTATTAAGAAGAGGGCACAGTGGGCCTTATTACTGTGAAGGTGGCACAGTGGGAATTTCTACTATGGAGGGGGCACAGAGGGCATTACTAGCACAGTGGGCATGACTACTATTAAAGGGGCACAATGGGCATTATTACTGTGAAGGGGCAAAATGGGCATTATTACTATAAAGAGGGGCACAATGGGGATTGTTACTATGAAGGTGACACAATAGGGATTATTACTGTGAAGGGGGCACATTGGGGATTATTACTGTGAAGGAGGCACAATGGGCATTATTACTGTGAAGGGGGCACAAAGAGGGCATTACAACTGTGAAAGGGGCACAGAGAAGGCAATACTACTGTGAGAGGGTACAATTTTTTTAAAGTATTGGGGTGGGGGTGCCAGAGAAAGGACCCACGCCGGGTGCCAAACATCCTAGGCATGCCACTGGTTGGAGGGGAAAGTATGTGGTATGAAGACGAGTATCACCCTGTGAAGGGGTATCCCAGGTTGACATCTCTGCTAATGAACTTAAAGATATCAAACATATATACAGTGCCTTGAAAAAAGTATTCATACCCCTTGAACTTTTTCAAATTTGTTCAGGTTACACCCATAAACCTAGATGTATTTTATTGGGATTTTATGTGAAAGACCAACACAAAGTAGCGAGTATGTGTGAAGGGAAAAGAAAATAATACATGGTTTTCAAAAAAAATTATAAATAAAAATCTGGAAAATGTAGCATGTAATTGTTTTCAGCCCCCCTGAGTCAATACTTTGTAGGATCACCTTTCGCTGCAATTACAGCTACAAGTCTTTTGGGGTATGTTACTATCAGTTTGCACATCTAGAGGCTGAAGTTTTTGCCTATTCTTCTGTGCAAAAGATTCTCAATTAGATTTAGGTCTGGACTTTGACTGGGACATTCTAACACATGAATATGGGTTGATCTAGATTCTAATCCATTCCATTGTAGCTCTGGCTTTATGTTTAGGGTCATTGTCCTGCTGGAAGGTGAACCTCTGCCCCAGTATCAAGTCTTTTGCAGCCTCTATCAGGTTTTTCTCCAGGATTGCCCTGTATTTAGCTCCATCCATCTTCTCATCAACTCTGCCCATTTTACCCGTCCCTGCTGAAGAAAAAATTCCCACAGTATGATGCTGCCACCACCATGAATGGTGTGTTCAGGGTGATATGCAGTGTTAGTGTTCTGCCGCACATAGCATAGAAACATAGAATGTGTCGGCAGATAAGAACCATTTGGCCCATCTAGTCTGCCCAATATACTGAATACTATGAATAAGCCCTGGCACCTCCCTCTTTCTACTGTTAAAGCCTCTCCCTATACACCCAAGCATTCTGCTGGCATTACCTGCTGCTCTATGACATTGTCTGCCCACCTTTAGGTCGTCTGATATAATGACCCCTAAATCCCTTTCCTCGGATACTGAGGTTAGTACTGTATCACTGATTTTATATTCTGCTCTTGGGTTTTTACGCCCCAGGTGCATTATCTTGCACTTACCGACATTACATCTTAATTGCCAGATTTTTGACCGTTCCTCTAGTTTTCCTAAATCCTTTTCCATTTGGTGTATCCCTCCAGGAACATCAACCCTGTTACAAATCTGTGTGTCATCAGCAAAAAGACACACCTTACCATTGAGGCCTTCTGCAATTTCGCTGATAAAGATATTAAACAATATGGGTCCTAGAACAGATCCCTGAGGTACCCCACTGGTAACAATACCATGGTCTGAATATACTCCATTGACTACAACCCTCTGTTTTCTGTCCTTCAGCCACTGCCTAATCCATTCAACAATATGTGAGCTCAAGCTCAAAGACTGCAGTTTATTGATAAGCCTTCTATGTGGGACAGGATCAAAAGCCTTACTAAAGTCCAGATAAGCGATGTCTACTGCACCTCCGCCATCTATTATTTTAGTCACCCAATCAAAAAAGTCAATAAGATTAGTTTGACGTGATCTCCCTGAAGTAAACCCATGCTGTTTTTATCAATCAACCCATGGGTTTTTAGATGTTCCACAATCTTCTCCTTGAGTATGGTTTCCATTAATTTCCCCACTATTGATGTCAGGCTTACTGGCCTATAGTTGCCCGATTCCTCTCTACTACCTTTCTTGTGAATTGGCACAACGTTTGCTAATTTCCAATCTTCTGGGACGACACCTTGTACCAGTAATTGGTTAAATAAATCTGTTAATGGTTTTGCTAGTACACCTCTAAGCTCTTTTAATAGCTTTTAATAGCTTTAATAACTTGCTTGGCCTCTCTCTGCCTCATATTATAGATTTCCCTGTCATCCCTGTCATAGCGTTTTGCATTTAGGCCAAAAAGTTAAACTTTGGTCTCATCTGACCAGAGCATCTTCTTCCACATTTGCTGTGTCTCCTACATGGCTTGTGGCAAACTGCAAACAGGACTTCTTATGACTTGCTTTAAAAAATGGCTTTTTTTGCCACTCTTCCATAAAGGCCAGATTTGTGGAGTACACCACTAATAGTTGTCCTGTGGAAAGATTCTCTCAAATGAGCTGTGGCTCTCTGTAGCTCCTCCAGAGTGACCATGGGCCTTTTGGTTCTTTAATTAGTGCTTTTCTTGCCTGGGCTGTCAGTTTAGGTGGACGGCCATGTCTTGGTAGGTTTGCATTTGTGCCATACTCCTTCCATTTTCAGATGATGGATTGAACAGTGCTCCGTGAGATGTTCAGAGGGTAACTATTCAGCCTGCCGGATCCGTCCTGCCGCAAGTACCCGTGCACTGCCCCTCCGTCCCCATTGACTATAATGGGGTGGGGGGCGGAGCTACGACGCAGCACGGCAGTGCACGGCTAGAGATCGCCAGACTAAAAGTCTTGCATGTCCGACTTTTCAGTCCGGCGTTCTTTGCCGTGCACTGCTGTGCTGCACTGTAACTCCGCCCCCCACCCCATTATAGTCAATGGGGACGGAGCGGCAGCACGGCAGTGCACGGGTACTTGCGGCAGGACGGATCCGGCAGGCTGAATAGTTACCCTCTGATCAACCCTCTGAAAAGTACCCTAACTTCTTCTGCAGCTCTAAGCACCAATGCAGATGTCAGAGACTGATGGTGCCCTCAGGTCAGAGTGTTTCTACCTGTCATCACTATTAGGCCCCATTCACACGTCTGTAGTGTGTTGCGGATATGCAAATTGCGGATCTGCAACACACCTTGCTGCCAGCCGCATAGAGATGCCTATACTTGTCCGCAATTGTGGGCAAGAATAGGACATGCTCTATATTATTGCGGAGCCGCCGGCAGGAAGATCGGCAGGGCGCTACGCAAATGCGGAGAGCACAGTGTGTGCTCTCCACATCCATCACGTCCCCAATTAAAATGAATGGGTCCACACCCGTTCCGCAAATTTGCGGAACGAGTGCGGACAAACTTTGCGGACGTGTGAATGGGGCCTTAGCTGGGTTCTCTGAGACTGGGAACTCCTTTAGATATTGTCAGGCAGGATACAGGGAGTGAAAAAAAAAAGACTCACTTTTGGTGCTCCGGTTCCAGCATTGAACTCCATTCCCCCTTCTCCTCCACTTCAAATCCCTGCTATACCTGATGTGTGGCGCACTTTCTACACACGTCACTGCTGCCAGCGAATCAATACCCTCAGAGGTGATGTGTGCTGCCATAACGTGACCACTGCCACCGCTGAGGGCATTCACGGCGCATCACACTTCTGGTTCAGCGGGGAACCAGAACACTGGTGACAGGTTGAGTTTTTTTTCTATTGCTGCACCCTGCCTGGCAATATCAAAATAAGGTTTGTGATCTTGGAGAACCCATTTAACCTCTTACCGACCGCCTAACGCAGGATTGCATCCTGCGGGCGGTCGGTTTGTTCCTCCTAGACGCGCGGGCGCGTCATCTCGCGAGACGCGCGATTTCCTGTGAACGCGCGGCGCGGAGAACTTTAACGAGTGTAAACTCATTGGTTTTAGGGCCCCTTTGCACATCTTGGCTGCAAAAAAGTGTTACACATGTGGTATCGCCGTACTCAGGAGAAGTAGGGCAATGTTTCGTGGAGTGTATTTTTACATATACCCATGCTGGGTGAGAGAAATATCTCTGTAAATTGACAACTTTGTATAAATTTTTTTTAAATGTTGTCATTTACAGAGATATTTCTCACACCCAGCATGGGTATATGTAAAAATACACCCCAAAACACATTGCCCTACTTCTCCTGAGTACGGCGATGCCACATGTGTGACACTTTTTTGCAGCCAAGATGCGCAAAGAGGCCCTAAAACCAATGAGTACCTTTAGGATTTCACAGGCCATTTTTACGCATTTTGGATTCTCACGCTTTAGGGCCCCTAAAATGCCAGCGCAGTATAAATACCCCACATGTGACCCCATTGTGGAAAGAAGACACCCCAAGGTATTCCGTGAGGTGCATGGCGAGTTCACAGAAATTTTTTTTTTTGGCACAAGTTAGCGGAAATTGATATTTTTTTTTTTTTTTTGTTTTTTTACAAAGTCTTTTATTTCACTAACTTGTGACAAAAAAAATTTTTTTACATGAACTCACCATACCCCTCACGGAATACCTTGGGGTGTCTTCTTTCTAAAATGGGGTCACTTGTGGGGTATTTATACTGTCCTGGCATTTTAGGGCCCCTAAAGCGTGAGAAGAAGTCTGGAATCCAAATGTGTAAAAATGCCCTGTGAAATCCTAAAGGTACTCATTGGAATTTGGGCCCCTTTGCGCATCTTGGCTGCAAAAAAGTGTCACACATGTGGTATCGCCGTACTCAGGAGTAGGGCAATGTGTTTGAGGTGTATTTTACATATACCTCTGTTGGGTGAGAAATATCTCTGTAAATGACAACTTTTTACATTTTTTATACAAAGTTGTCAGTTTACAGAGATATTTCTCTCACCCAACATGGGTATATGTAAAATACACCCCAAAACACATTGCCCTACTTCTCCTGAGTACGGCGATACCACATGAGTGATACCTTTTGCAGCCTGGGTGCAAAGGCCCAAATTCCAACGAGTACCTTTAGCTTTTACATGGCGGCTCACAATTTAGCCCCGCCCAAAATGCCAGAACAGTAAACACACCCACAAATGACCCCATTTCGGAAAGTAGACACCCCAAGGTATTCACTGAGGGGCATAGTGAGTCCGTGGGAGATTTTATTTTTTTGCCAGAAGTTAGCAGAAATGGAAACTTTATTATTTTTATTTTTTCCTCAGAAAGTGTCATTTTCCGCTAACTTGTGAAAAAAAATGAAATGATACATGAACTCACCATGCCCCTCCGCGAATACTTTGGGGTGTCTTCTTTCTAAAATGGTGTCATTTGGGGGGTATTTATACTATCCTGATATTCTAGCACCTGAAGAAACATGACAGGCGCTCAGAAAGTCAGAGCTGCTTCAAAATGCCGAAATTCACTTTTTTGCACCATAGTTTGTAAACGCTATAACTTTTACTCAAACCAATAAATATACACTTATTGGATTTTTTTTTATCAAAGACATGTAGAACAATACATTTTGCGAAAAATTTATATAGAAATGTAGTTTTTTTAAAAAAAATTACAACAGAAAGTGAAAAATGTCATTTTTTTGCAAAAATTTCGGTCATTTTTGATTAATAGCAAAAAAAGTAAAAATGTCAGCAGCAATAAAATACCACCAAATGAAAGCTCTATTAGTGAGAAGAAAAGGAGGTAAAATTCATTTGGGTGGTAAGTTGTATGACGGAGCAATAAACTGTGAAAGTAGTGTAGTGCAGAATTGTAAAAAGTGGCCTGGTCATTAACCGCTTCAGCCCCCCTAGCTTAAAGAGGACCTTTCACCGATTTAAAAACTAAAAACTACCTATACCTGCGGGCAGAGCGGCGCCCAGGGGTCCCCCTGCACTTACTTGTATGTCTGGCGCCGCTCCGTTCGCCCGTATAGGCTCCGTGTCCGAGCTCCTCTGTTGTATGGGGCGGGGACTTTGTATCAGGCGTGTCCCTGCTGCAGAGCTGGCCAATCACAGCGCACAGCTCATAGCCAGGCTATGAGCTGTGCGCTGTGATTGGCCAGCTCAGCAGCAAGGGGCACGCCTCATACAAAGTGCCCGCCCCATACAACCAAGGGAGCTTGGACACCGGAGCCTATACCGGGCGAACGGAGCGGCGCCCAGGCATACTAGTAAGTGCAGGGGGACCCCTGGGCGCCGCTCTGCCCGCAGGTATAGGTAGATTTTAGTGTTAAAAGAGGTGAAAGGTCCTCTTTAAACACCCTTAATGACCAGGCCACTTTTTACAATTCTGCACTACACTACTTTCACAGTTTATTGCTCCATCATACAACTTACCACCCAAATGAATTTTACCTCCTTTTCTTCTCACTAATAGAGCTTTCATTTGGTGGTATTTCATTGTTGCTGACATTTTTACTTTTTTTGCCATTAATACAAATTTAATGACATTTTTGCAAAAAAAAATATGACATTTTTCACTTTCTGTTGTAAAATTTTTCAAAAAAAACTACATTTCTATATAAATTTTTCTCTAAATGTATTGTTCTACATGTCTTTGATAAAAAAAAAAAAAGTCCAATAAGTGTATATTTATTGGTTTGGATAAAAGTTATAGCGTTTACAAACTATGGTGCAAAAAAGTGAATTTCGGCATTTTGAAGCAGCTCTGACTTTCTGAGCACCTGTCATGTTTCTTCAGGTGCTAGAATGCCAGGATAGTATAAATACCCCAAATGACACCATTTTAAAGAAGACACCCCAAAGTATTCGCGGAGGGGCATGGTGAGTTTCAACTTCTGCTAACTTCTGGCAAAAAATAAATAAATCTCAGACGGACTCACTATGCCCCTCAGTGAATACCTTGGGGTGTCTACTTTCCGAAATGGGGTCATTTGTGGGGTGTGTTTACTGTTCTGGCATTTTGGGCGGGCTAAATTGTGAGCCGCCATGTAAAATCTAAAGGTACTCGTTAATTTGGGCCTTTATGCATTCAGGCTGCAAAAGTGTCACTTATGGTATCGCCGTACTCAGGAGAGTAGGCAATGTGTTTTGGGGTGTATTTTTACATATACCCATGTTGGGTGAGAGAAATATCTCTGTAAATTGTCAACTTTGTATAAAATTTTTAAAAGTTGTCGTTTACAGAGATATTTTTCACACAAAGTATGGGTATATATAAAACTACACCCCAAAACACATTGCCCTACTTCTCCTGAGTACGGCGATACCACATGTGTGCCACTTTTTGCAGCCTGGGTGCGCAAAGGCCCTAAAACCAATGAGTACCTTTAGGATTTCACAGGGCATTTTTACGCATTTGATTCCAGACTTCTTCTCACGCTTTAGGGGCCCCTAAATGCCAGGACAGTATAAATACCCCACATGTGACCTCATTTTGAAAGAAGACACCCCAGGTATTCCGTGAGGGGTATGGTGAGTTCATGTAAAATTTTATTTTTGTCACAAGTTAGTGGAATATGAGACTTTGTAAAAACAAAATAAAAAAAATATCAATTTCCGCTAACTTGTGCCAAAAATAAAAATTCTGTGGACTCGCCATGCCCCTCACGGAATACCTTGGGGTGTCTTCTTCCAAAATGGGGTCACATGTGGGGTATTTATACTGCCCTGGCATTTTAGGGGCCCCTAAAGCGTGAGAATCCAAATGCATAAAAATGGCTCAGAAATCCTAAAGGTACTCATTGGTTTTAGGTCCCTTGCACTCAGGCTGCAAAAAGTGTCACTTATGTGGATCGCCGCATCAGAGAAGTAGGCAATGTGCTTGGGGTGTATTTACATATACCCATGCAGCGTGTGAGAAATATCGCTGTAAACGACAACTTTTTACATTTTTTATTCAAAGTTGTCAATTTACAGAGATATTTCTCTCACCCAGCATGGGTATATGTACAAATACACCCCAAAACACATTGCCCTACTTCTCCTGAGTACGGCGATACCACATGTGTGACACTTTTTTGCAGCCAAGATGCGCAAAGGGGCCCAAATTCCAATGAGTACCTTTTAGGAGGGCATTTTACGTATTTTTCTTCACGCTTAGGGCCTCTAAATGCCAGGGCAGTAGAAATACCCACATGTGACCCCATTTTGGAAAGAAGACACCCCAAGGTATTCCATGAGGGGCATGGCGAGTTCATAGAAGATTTTTTTTTTGGCACAAGTTAGTGGAAATTGATTTTTTATTGTTTTTTCTCACAAAGTCTCCCTTTCCGCTAACTTTTGACAAAAAGTTTAATTTTTCATGGACTCACTATGCCCCTTAGCGAATACCTTGGGGTGTCTTCTTTCCAAAATGGGGTCACATGTGGGGTATTTATACTGCCCTGGCATTTTAGGGGCCCTAAAGCGTGAGAAGAAAATGCGTAAAATGCTCTTCCTAAAAGGTACTCATTAGATTTGCCTTTAGATTTGGCTGCAAAGCACTATGGGTATCGCTGTACTAGGAGAGTAGGGCAATGTGCTTAGGGTGTGTTTTACATATACTCATGCTGAGTGTGAGAAATATCTCTGTAAATTGACAACTTTGAATAAAAAAATTTAAAAAGTTTTCGTTTACAGAGATATTTCTCACACCCAGCAAGGGTATATGTAAAAATACACCCCAAAACACATTGCCCTACTTCTCCTGAGTACGGCGATACCACATGAGTGACACTTTTTTGCAGCCAAGATGCGCAAAGGGGCCCTAAAACCAATGAGTACCTTTAGGCCTCTTTCAGACGGGCGTTGCGGATGCACTCCGTCAAACAGTGCAGGTGCGTTGCGGGAATCGCCGCGATTTTTCCCTGCGAGTGCAAAGCGCTGTCATGCGTTTTGCACGCGCGGGAGAAAAATCTGCACTTTTGGTACCCAGACCCGAACCTGCACTTCTTCACTTCACAGAAGTGCATGTTTGGGTCAGAAATTGTCCCGCTGGTATTATTTCACATTATAACATAGCTATAATGTGAAATAATACCCTTGGCCATCTTCATAATGTTGAACCCGGTGCTGAATGGGTTAAAAATAATAAACTAATCATAACTTACCTGGTCCATTTGATCGCGAAGCCCGGCATCCTCTCCATTAGCTTGCTACTAGGTAAAGGACCTGTGATGATGTCACAGCATCACATGGCCCAATCACATGCTCCATCACCATAGTGATGGAGCATGTGATTGGGCCATGTGATGTGACGTCATCACAGGTCCTTTAGATCATAGATGCTGCAGGGAAAGAGAGGACAGATCGCGACTACGCGATCAAGTGGCTAAGGTAAGTTAACTTTATTATTTTTAACCCCTTCCTCATCATTTAACAATGCATTCTTTATTAAGAATGCTATTATTTCCCTTATAACCATGTTATAAGGGGAAATAATAGAGATTGGGTCCCGCTGCTAAGCAACAATGCGGGAAAATCGCAACGCATCCGCACTTGGTTGCGGATGCTTGCGATTTTCCCGCAGCCCCATTCACTTCTATGTGGCCTGCGTTGCGTGAAAAACGCAGAATATAGAACATGCTGCGATTTTCACGCAACGCAGAAGTGCTGCGTGAAAATCACCGCTCATGTGCACAGCCCCATAGAAATGAATGGGTCCGGATTCAGTGCGGGTGCAATGCGTCCTCCTCACGCATTGCTCCCGCGCGGAAAACTCGCCCGTGTGAAAGGGGCCTTAGGATTTCACAGGCCATTTTTACGCATTTAGATTCTCACGCTTTAGGGCCCCTAAAATGCCAGGACAGTATAAAAACCCCACAAGTGACCCCATTGTGGAAAGAAGACACCCCAAGGTATTCTGTGAGGGGCATGGCGAGTTCACAGAAAAAAAAAATTTGGCACAAGTTAGCGGAAATTGATTTTTTATTTTTTTTTACAGTCTCATATTCCACTTGTGACAAAAAATAAAATTTTGCATGAACTCGCCATACCCCTCACGGAATACCTTGGGGTGTCTTCTTTCTAAAATGGGGTCACATGTGAGGTGTTTGTACTGCTCTGGCATTTGAGGGTCTCCGCATTCATTACACGTATGACCAGCATTAGGAGTTTCTGCGATTCTTATTATATTGAGCATACGGGTAATGAGATTTTTTTTTTCCGTTCAGCCTTTGCGCTGAAAAAAAAATAAAAATGAACGGCACAGATTTTTTCATTCGCATCGATCAATGTGGATGAAAAAATCTCTGCCAAAATCAGTGACTGCGGTGCGGTGGGCTGGGCGCTAGCTACCTAACAAGTAGCTAACTAACTGGCGGTGATAAGGGACCCTTATGCCCCATTCACACGTCCGAAATTCTGTTTGCGGAACAGAATTGCGGACCCATTCATTTCTATGGGGACAGACTTTGTCCCACTCGGATCCGGAATTATGGATCCGAGCTTCCGGGTCTGCACTTCCGTTCCGCAAAAATATAGAACATGTCCTATTCTTGTCCGCAATTGCGGACAAGAAAAAGCATTTTCTATATAGTTCTGGCAATGTGCGGATCTGCAAAATGCGGAAAGCACATTGCCGGTGTCCGTGTTTTGAGGATCTGCGGATCCGCGGATCGGATCCGCGAAACACATATGGACGTCTGAATGGAGCCTTACAAGGGGTGTGATCAATGACAGGGGGGTGATCAGGGGGTCTAGATGGGGTGATCAAGGGGTTAATAGGTGAGGGGTGGGGTGGGGGGTTAGTGTAGTGTTTGGTGCAACTTTACAGTGTTACCTGGTCCTCTGGTGGTCGATCCCAGCAAATGGGACCACCAGAGGACCAGGTATTAGGTATATCAGACGCTGTTCACAAAACAGCGTCTGATATAGCTGTTTGATGCGATTTAATTCGCATCTACAGCCTGCCAGCGATGGATCATCGCTGGCAGGCTGTAGCCGAACTGCCGAGACGCGCTTCTCTGTGAACGCGCGCACGCGCGCGCGTTCACAGGAAGTCTCGGCTCTCACGAGATGACGCGCCGATGCGTCATCTCAGAGCTACAGGACCGCCCGCAGGACGCATCCCTGTGTTAGGCGGTCCTGTAGCGGTTAAGGGTGTTTAAGCTAGGGGGGCTGAAGTGGTTAATGTCAGCACTTTGGCACTCCAATAGATGAGAATTCGTATGGACCTAAAAGGGATGCCCAGCACTATGAACCCTAGTCATTACTGGTGGCTTACAGAGACAGGGCAGATGTGTTTTTTCCATTTTAATTCTAAGGCCAGTTGTACACGAGTGTACTGCCCGGGAAACACGCTCCATATGACACCCGCATTCCCCGAACCGAACACTACTCCGGTGAAGCCAACTTACAGTGATTTATGATGCTGTGAGTTCCTGCCTGTCCGCAGTACTGTACTGACATAATGCCGTTGAGTACAATATGGAAGACCCACAACCAGGCAAGAGTTCACAGCATTACAAGTCGTTGTGATACTATGAGTTCGGGTCAGAGGAGCAGTGTTCGGTCCGGGAAGTGCAGCAGTCACACAGAACGTGTTTCCCGGACCAAACACACTCATGTCAAACTGGGCAACTCCAGGCTCTCTCCATACTGAGGATGACTGGTTTCTGATGACATGAGAGAACTATTTCTGACTACATCAGTATGGCGCCCGTACACTGTAAAGTATCCCCGACGCAAGATATTGGGAGAAAGGTCCGATGTTCCCTCAGGAGGCGTCTTGGAGCAGCTTATACCTCTATGCATAAGAGGTATAGAGGCCAGCCTAAGGCTACTTTCACACTCGCGTTTGGTGCGGATCCGTCATGGATCTGCACAAACGCATCCGTTCAGATAATACAACCGCATGCGTCCGTTCAGAACGAATCCGTTTATATTATCTTTTACATAGCCAAAACTGATCCGTCTTGAACACCATTGAAAGTCAATGGGGGACGATCCGTTTTCCTATTGTGCCATATTGTGGCTACTTTTCTTCAGCCGCGTTTTGGTGTCCTCCTCCGAAGCGGAATGGAGCCAAACAGATGCCTTCTGAGCAGATCCTTATCCATTCAGAATGCATTAAGGGCCAAACTGATGCGTTTTGGACTGCTTATGAGATCCCTGAACAGATCTCACAAACGAAAACCAAAACGCCAGTGTGAAAGTAGCCTAATGCTCGTTCAGACCCACAGTTATCTGGAGTGTATGGGCACTTTAAAGGGGTATTCCCTTCCACAGGATATATCATAAATATCTTATCCATGAGGGTCCTATTACCCCGGTTCCACTTCTCGTCCATTGAGTCAGCCATTGGGAACGTAGAGATGGACTGAATGCTGGGACCCCCACCAATCTCTAGAAAAGGGATCCCAGCAGTCTGGACAGGTTTTATAGGGAACCAGAACACCTAGGCTAGTCCACTGTCCTTGGGTCCGGATTTATAAATCTGATCATTATACAATAATGGCTCCTGAAGGGTGTACCACTGTGTAAGCAGCACATTTACCAGTCAGAGGTCTGAGAGAGCTGAAGCTATAATATAAACTTTTAACAATTAGCTTTTATTACACCTTGAAATTATATATAATAAACTATACCTGTACATTGAGTAATACGTCACTTATTACACCACTGTAATCAGACTCCTCCCCCTGTCACCATGTGCCAAGAGCAGCACGGAAATAGCTTGGCGCGAGGAGTGCTGGGTATGGTAGTCTTTCCGAAGAATACACTCAAGCCGGAAGGATCATTTCAGACTACGATTCCCAAGGTGCAGCGCATCAGGGAACGGCGAATAACTTTCTAGTTTAGTGAAGGACAGGAGTTACGCATGCGCAGACGGCTGCGTGTCTCATGTGGAGGTCAGAGCTGTGAGGAGGTGAGTGCGGGAACCCGAGGCCGAGAAGCCCGTGTACCGGTGACCGGGAGGCAGGAGCGAGTAAACCGGGAGGGCGGCGTGTGGACGTGTCTGTGGGAGAAGAGTAGAAATTAGTGGAGGAAAGGTTATGGAGGGGGAGTCTCATGTTGGGGGAGGTCAATGAGGAGATGACAAGGGGGTGCATAATACAGATATAGGACTAGTATGGGGCTGTCCGGAACCACGCTCCTTCCCCTGAAAAAACTAGCATGAGCCCTAAATGGAGTTAGGGCCCTTTACAGGAGTGGATGCTGTGTGGGTAATCTGCTGCGTGAAAGACAGCCAATCCCTGTTCCATCAGAAAATCTTACCTCTTCAGATTCCCTTACCCCACATGACTTCTGGGGGTGTGCGCCTCCGCGCAAGCGTACTACCACGGGTGCGGAGGGGGTGTGCGCCTCAGCGCAAGCGCACTACCACAGGTAAGCTTAAGGGAAAAATACAGGGCGAATCGGCCACCTACTGCGCATGTGCGCAAGGACGTGCGGCAATGTAAGCCAGCACAGCCTGAGTTGTGGATACCGCGCGTGCGCGCTCAGGAGTAAGGAGATCTGATGCTCTTTTATCTTGTGAAATCTCCTTACCCTCACACTGTGCACGCGCGGACACAGCAATGCAGCTGAAGTGGTGGCTGTGTCCGGGTAAGGAGATTTCACAAGATAAAAGAGCATCAGAACACCTTACCCCTGAGGGCGCACGCGCGTTACATTATACAAATCGATTATTCCTGTCATTTTCCCTTAAGCGTACCTGAGGTAGTGCAATTGTGCTGAGGCGCACACCCCCTCTGCACCCGTGGTAGTGCAATTGTGCTGAGGCGCACACCCCCTCCGCACCCGTGGTAGTGCGCTTGTGCTGAGGCGCACACCCCCTCTGCACCCGTGGTAGTGCACTTGTGCTGAGGCGCACACCCCCTCCGCACCCGTGGTAGTGCACTTGTGCTGAGGCGCACACCCCCTCCGCACCCGTGGTAGTGCACTTGTGCTGAGGCGCACACCCCTCCGCACCCGTGGTAGTGCACTTGTGCTGAGGCGCACACCCCCTCCGCACCCGTGGTAGTGCACTTGTGCTGAGGCGCACACCCCCTCCGCACCCGTGGTAGTGCGCTTGTGCTGAGGCGCACACCCCCTCCGCACCCGTGGTAGTGCGCTAGTGCTGAGGCGCACACCCCCTCCGCACCCGTGGTAGTGCGCTTGTGCTGAGGCGCACACCCCTCCGCACCCGTGGTAGTGCGCTGTGCTGAGGCGCACACCCTCCCGCACTCCGTGGTAGTGCGCTTGTGCTGAGGCGCACACCCTCTCCGCACCCGTGGTAGTGCGCTGTGCTGAGGCGCACACCCTCCGCACCCGTGGTAGTGCGCTTGTGCTGAGGCGCACACCCCCTCCGCACCCGTGGTAGTGCGCTTGTGCTGAGGCGCACACCCCCTCCGCACCCGTGGTAGTGCGCTTGTGCTGAGGCGCACACCCCCTCCGCACCCGTGGTAGTGCGCTTGTGCTGAGGCGCACACCCCCTCCGCACCCGTGGTAGTGCGCTTGTGCTGAGGCGCACACCCCCTCCGCACCCGTGGTAGTGCGCTTGCGTGGAGGAGGGCACACCCCGGAAGTCACGTGGGGTAAGGGAATCTGACGAGGTAAGGTTTTCTGACAGAACACCAGACAGCAGAGACACGGAGCATTAACATGATTGACAATGCTCCATGCCTCTCTGTGATCTTTTTACTATAAAATCACAGTGAGATAAAGTTGTCACAGAGGCAAAGAGCATTATCAATTATGTTACTGCTCTGTGTCTCTGCTCTCCAGAGCGGGGCTTGGCTCTCTTTCAGGCAGTGGATTACCCACATGGGATCCGCTCGTGTGAAAGAGTTTTTTTTGTGGGGCCGTGGAATGGAACAAAGGATGCAGACAGCACACGGGGTGCTATCCGCATCTTTTGCTGCCTCTTTGAAATGAATGGGTCCGCACCCGTTCCACAAAATTGCGGAACGGATGCGGATCCATTTATACGGCTGTGTGAATGCACCCTAAGTCTGATGCTGGTATTGTAACTATAGTTTCCTGTAATCCCCCCAACCCCCCCTGCTGTCAGTAATTACCTCTGTTTTGTGTAACCACAGGCCCGTGTTAAAGAAAATGGCAGCAAAGTTGTTTGAATCAATTGGAAAGCTTGGTCTGGGACTGGCCATTGCTGGAGGAGTCGTCAACTCTGCCTTATATAATGGTAAGTTCTGTCTGCAGCTATCAGGGCCTGCTGGGGGTAGTAGTCACATGAGCAGGTGGACCACAGTTTGAGGAGCTGTGATATACTGCAATGCTAGCTATAGCAGCTCCACTATAACCAAGTTACACTGCAGGAATATATTCTCTTTTGGCTTCCACACTGTGACCAGCGGTACACCATGGACAGAGGCGATCACCCAGTATTCTAGCCTGGATGGTGAAGCTATAGAACTAGGCAGAATTGTACTTCAGAACTGTTAAGGCTGAGTTCACACTTCAGTTATTTTCATCAGTTATTCTGAGCCAAATATACCTTCTCTCAAGACCCCTGGAGGAGCTGTAAGGCTGACTCTAGTGGTTGTCACCAGGCTTTTCCAGAAGTGAATAGAATTAGAAACCTACATAAAGCTTCTATGACTTCATAGGGGATATAATGAGCGGCTAAAATAACATGTTAATATGCTTCATTCCATTCCTCGCCATTTTCAGGATCTGCTTGGTCAGCAAATGTGAATCATAATCTATAAAGATGGAAAACATGTCCAGATGTGAACAACTGATCACTACAGGTCCAGGGCCCTCATTTGAACAACTGAGCACTAGAGGTCCAGGGCCCTCATTTGAACAACTGAGCACTAGAGGTCCAGGGCCCTCATTTGAACAACTGAGCACTAGAGGTCCAGGCCCCTTATTTGAACAACTGAGCACTAGAGGTCCAGGGCCCTAATTTGAACAACTGAGCACTAGAGGTCCAGGGCCCTAATTTGAACAACTGAGCACTAGAGGTCCAGGGCCCTAATTTGAACAACTGAGCACTAGAGGTCCAGGGCCCTAATTTGAACAACTGAGCACTAGAGGTCCAGGGCCCTCATTTGAACAACTGAGCACTAGAGGTCCAGGGCCCTCATTTGAACAACTGAGCACTAGAGGTCCAGGGCCCTCATTTGAACAACTGAGCACTAGAGGTCCAGGGCCCTCATTTGAACAACTGAGCACTAGAGGTCCAGGGCCTCATTTGAACAACTGAGCACTAGAGGTCCAGGGCCCTCATTTGAACAACTGAGCACTACAGGTCCAGGGCCCTCATTTGAACAACTGAGCACTAGCAGGTCCAGGGCCCTCATTTGAACAACTGAGCACTAGAGGTCCAGGGCCCTCATTTGAACAACTGAGCACTAGAGGTCCAGGGCCCTCATTTGAACAACTGAGCACTAGAGGTCCAGGGCCCTCATTTGAACAACTGAGCACTACGAGGTCCAGGGCCCTCATTTGAACAACTGAGCACTAGAGGTCCAGGGCCCTCATTTGAACAACTGAGCACTAGAGGTCCAGGGCCCTCATTTGAACAACTGAGCACTAGAGGTCCAGGGCCCTCATTTGAACAACTGAGCACTAGAGGTCCAGGGCCCTCATTTGAACAACTGAGCACTAGAGGTCCAGGGCCCTCATTTGAACAACTGAGCACTAGAGGTCCAGGGCCCTCATTTGAACAACTGAGCACTAGAGGTCCAGGGCCCTCATTTGAACAACTGAGCACTAGAGGTCCAGGGCCCTCATTTGAACAACTGAGCACTAGAGGTCCAGGGCCCTCATTTGAACAACTGAGCACTAGAGGTCCAGGGCCCTCATTTGAACAACTGAGCACTAGAGGTCCAGGGCCCTCATTTGAACAACTGAGCACTAGAGGTCCAGGGCCCTCATTTGAACAACTGAGCACTAGAGGTCCAGGGCCCTCATTTGAACAACTGAGCACTAGAGGTCCAGGGCCCTCATTTGAACAACTGAGCACTAGAGGTCCAGGGCCCTCATTTGAACAACTGAGCACTAGAGGTCCAGGGCCCTCATTTGAACAACTGAGCACTAGAGGTCCAGGGCCCTCATTTGAACAACTGAGCACTAGAGGTCCAGGGCCCTCATTTGAACAACTGAGCACTAGAGGTCCAGGGCCCTCATTTGAACAACTGAGCACTAGAGGTCCAGGGCCCTCATTTGAACAACTGAGCACTAGAGGTCCAGGGCCCTCATTTGAACAACTGAGCACTAGAGGTCCAGGGCCCTCATTTGAACAACTGAGCACTAGAGGTCCAGGGCCCTCATTTGAACAACTGAGCACTAGAGGTCCAGGGCCCTCATTTGAACAACTGAGCACTAGAGGTCCAGGGCCCTCATTTGAACAACTGAGCACTAGAGGTCCAGGGCCCTCATTTGAACAACTGAGCACTAGAGGTCCAGGGCCCTCATTTGAACAACTGAGCACTAGGAGGTCCAGGGCCCTCATTTGAACAACTGAGCACTAGAGGTCCAGGGCCCTCATTTGAACAACTGAGCACTAGAGGTCCAGGGCCCTCATTTGAACAACTGAGCACTAGAGGTCCAGGGCCCTCATTTGAACAACTGAGCACTAGAGGTCCAGGGCCCTCATTTGAACAACTGAGCACTAGAGGTCCAGGGCCCTCATTTGAACAACTGAGCACTAGAGGTCCAGGGCCCTCATTTGAACAACTGAGCACTAGAGGTCCAGGGCCCTCATTTGAACAACTGAGCACTAGAGGTCCAGGGCCCTCATTTGAACAACTGAGCACTAGAGGTCCAGGGCCCTCATTTGAACAACTGAGCACTAGAGGTCCAGGGCCCTCATTTGAACAACTGAGCACTAGAGGTCCAGGGCCCTCATTTGAACAACTGAGCACTAGAGGTCCAGGGCCCTCATTTGAACAACTGAGCACTACAGGTCCAGGGCCCTCATTTGAACAACTGAGCACTACAGGTCCAGGGCCCTCATTTGAACAACTGAGCACTACAGGTCCAGGGCCCTCATTTGAACAACTGAGCACTACAGGTCCAGGGCCCTCATTTGAACAACTGAGCACTACAGGTCCAGGGCCCTCATTTGAACAACTGAGCACTACAGGTCCAGGGCCCTCATTTGAACAACTGAGCACTACAGGTCCAGGGCCCTCATTTGAACAACTGAGCACTACAGGTCCAGGGCCCTCATGAATCATTTGTTCAACGCCGTTTCTGGCCAGACATTTCCTCCTGCAGGGTAAATCTAGTTTAGGGCAGTGATTGCTAAACTCCAGCTGTGGTGAAACTACGACTCCCAGCATGCTCCATTCATTTCTCTGGAGTTCTGAAAACAGCTAAGCAAGTGGGCATCTTGGGAGTTGTAGTTTTACCACAGCTGGAGTGCCGGAGGTTAGCAATCACAGGTTTAAGGTCTATTCTCATGATCATGTCTGTTTGGCGGACTGCACACTGCTGATTCCCAAAACATGGACACCGGTCTTGTGCCCCCCACATCAGGGTGTGGACTCGCTGCCTTTAACGGGTCCCCAATCCGCATGCTGCGGCCGAAAATAGCACATACCCTATCTTCTGTGGTGCAGCAACATGGACCCAGAAGCAAATAGAAGCCATTCCGTGTGCTTCTCGGTCTGTGCGACCACGCCGCAAAATATGGGACCCATTGAAGGCACTGAGTCCGCATTGCGAAGCAGGGTGTCCTTGGTTTGTGGTCCGCAAAATAGACACCATTGTTTTATTCATTAGACAATCCCTTTAATAGTAACTAGGCCTGCACAATATATCGCGAAAGCAATCGCAATCAATCGCAATCTGCTGACTCAAAAATGCTGCAATTATATTACCGTATTTTTCGCTTTATAAGACACACTTCCCCCACCCCAAAAGTGGGGGGGGAATGGCAGTGCGTCTTATAAAGCGATGGTTGACTTTCTACGCGACACTGTATGTCCAGCCGCTATGCTGCACAGCGCGGCCGGCAATACATCAGTTACAGTGCGGGGAGGGGCTGGTGGAAAGTCGTTATTTTAATGAACACATGTTCTTATATCTATTTTATTTATCTGTTCTGTGCAGCGCTATTAAGAAAATGGCAAGTTCTGTATTCTGTACTTTTGCAGTAATGCAAATATGTATTTTATTTTGAAAAACACTGTGCATTTCAGTTCTTGAGCTCAGCATATCTACATTTCACATTATCAGTCATCTGTGTGTGCTTTTACCTTGAAAATCCAAGCAGATAGACCTCTAGCACAATTCCCTTAAAATATCGCATCGCATATCGTTATCGCAATTTTTAGGGCCCTAATCGCAATCGCACAAAATTCCCATATCGTGCAGCCCTAATAGTAACTTCTAGAAGTATATTGTATGTGAACAATTAAAGGGGTTATCCAGGGAAATATATTTACGACTTATCAGGATAGGTCATCAGTATCAGGTCTGCAGGGGTGTAACACCTGGGACCCCACCGATCAGCTGTTAGAAAAGGCCTTGAGCTCTGCAGTCTCTTCCTAGGCCATGTGACCACTGTACATCTTCATGTGGCCTAGTTGAAGCTCGGCCCTATTCCAGTCAATGAGGCTGAACTGCAATACCAAGCACTGCCACTATACAATGTAAAGCTACCGGGAGCCTGCATCACTCGCCATATCTATAGTGAGCGCAGCCGCTCCCTGAAACAGCTGATCGGCCGGGGGGGGGGGTCGACTTGGACCCCACTGATGTGATACTGATGACCTATCCTGAGGATAAGGCTGGCTTCACACGTCCGTTAAACCCGGACGTGAGCAGTCCGTGGTTATGCGGGCTGGATTTGTTCTTTACAGCCGAATCGCTCGGCGTCATTGGTTGCTATAACGCTATGCGCTCTGGCTGTAAAGAACAAATTCAGCTTGCATTCCCACGGACTGCATATTTTTTGGCAGAGATTTTTTCATCCACATTGATTGATGCGAATGAAGAAATCTGTGCCGTTCATTTATTTTTTCAGCCCAGAGGCTGAACGGAAAAAAAAAATCTCATTACCCGTCTGCTCAATATAAGGAGAATAGCAGAAACTCCTAATGCTGGCCATACATGTAATGATTGCGGAGACCCTCAAATACCAGGGGAGCACAAACACCCCACAAATGACCCCATTTCAGAAAGTAGACACCCCAAGGTATTTGCTGAGGGGCATATTAAGTCTATGAAAGATTGAACTTTTTGTCACAAGTTAGCGGAAAGGGAGACTTTGTGAGAAAAAACAAAAAAAAATCTATTTCTGCTAACTTGTGCCAAAAAAAAAAAAATCTTCTATAAACTCGCCATGCCCCTTAAGGAATACCTTGGGGTGTCTTCTTTCCAAAATGGGGTCACATGTGGGGTATTTATACTGCCCTGGCATTTTAGGGGTCCTAAAGCGTGAGAAGAAGTCTGGAATCCAAATTCCTAAAAATGCCCTGTGAAATCCTAAAAGGTACTCATTGGAATTTGGGCCCCTTTGCGCATCTTGGCTGCAAATAAAGTGTCACTCATGTGGTATCGCCGTACTCAGGAGAAGTAGGGCAATGTGTTTCGGGGTGTATTTTTACATATACCCATACTGTGTGTGAGAAATATCTCTGTAAATGACAACTTTTGTATAAAATTTTTAAAAAAGTTGTCATTTACAGAGATATTGCTCTCACCCAGCATGGGTATATGTAAAAATACACCCAAAAACACATTGCCCTACTTCTCCTGAGTACGGCGATACCACGTGTGACACTTTTTTGCAGCCTGGGTGCGCAAAGGGGCCCAAATTCCAATGAGTACCTTTAGGTTTTCACAGGGCATTTTTACGCATTTGGATTCCAGACTTCTTCTCACGCTTTAGAGACCCCTAAAATGCCAGGGCAGTATAAATACCCCACATGTGACCCCATTTTAGGAAGAAGACACCCCAAGGTATTCCGTGAGGGGTATGGTGAGTTCATGTAAATTTTTATTTTTTCTCACAAGTTAGTGTAATATGAGACTTTGTAAGAAAAAAAAGAAAAAACAATCAGTTTCCGCTAACTTGTGCCAAAAAATAAAATCTTCTATGAACTCGCCATGCCCCTCACGGAATACCTTGCGGTGTCTTCTTTCTAAAATGGGGTCACTTGTAGGTTATTTAGGGGCCCCTAAAATGCATGTGCAGTATAAATACCCCACAAGTGACCCCATTTTAAAAAGAAGACACACCAAGGTATTCCGTGAGGGGCATGGCGAGTTCATAGATTTTATTTTTTGGCACAAGTTAGCGGAAACTGATTATTTTTTTTTTTTTTTTTCTTTTTTTTCTTACAAAGTCTCTTATTCCACTAACTTGTGACAAAAAAAATTAAAAATTTACATGAACTCACCATACCCCTCACAGAATACCTTGGGGTGTCTTCTTCCTAAAATGGGGTCACATGTGGGGTATTTATACTGCCCAGGCATTTTAGGGGCCCCTAAAGCACGAGAAGTCGTTTGGAATCTTCTAAATACGGCGATACCACGTGTGCCACTTTTTTGCAGCCTGGGTGCGTAAAGGGGTGTAAAGTCCAACGAGTACCTTTTAGGCTTTACAGGGCTGCTCACAATTTAGCCCCGCCCAAAATGCCAGAACAGTAAACACACCCCACAAATGACCAATTTCGGAAAGTAGACACCCCAAGGTATTCACTGAGGGGCATAGTGAGTCTGTGGGAGATTTTATATTTTTTTGCCAGAAGTTAGCAGAAATGGAAACTTTATTTTTTTGTACCATAGTTTGTAAACGCTATAACTTTTGCGCAAACCAATAAATAAACACTTATTGGATTTTTTTTTATCAAAGACATGTAGCACAATAAATTCTGACACAAACTTGTATAGAAATGTAATTATATTTGAACAATTTTACCAGAAAAAGTTAAAAATACACTTTTTTTGAGAAAATTGCGGTCTTTTTTGATTAATATCAGAAAAACGAAAAATACCAGCAGCAATCAAATACCACCAAAAGAAAGCTGTATTTGTGAGAGGAAAAGGAGGTAAAATTCATTTGGGTGCCAAATTGCATGACCGAGCAATAAACCGTTAAAGTTGTGAAGTGCCGAGTTGTAAAAAAGGGCCTGGTTACTAGGGGGGTATAAACCTGTGGTTAAAGTGTTATGATGCCTTTATTTTATTTTGATGGGTGATTTGTTGTCCACTGATCAGCTGTGACATTAAAGGGGTTTTCCAACTTTCTGCACTTTTGTAAACAAGCATAGCCTACTGTACCTGCTAATAAAATATACTTTCCTACTCTCTACTGCTTAGTTCCAGGTCCGTTCTGCGGTCTACCGGTCCTCATCCTAACAACTTGCAGACAGGTAGTCATGTGCACACGTGACCTTGTCTGTCCCGAAGTTAACAGCAAGGGGACCACAGCGCCCCAGATGGCCAATGCGCCTTAAAATTTGCAAATGGCGACAAGACTTTTTAGCCCCTAACGGGGCTAATAGTTAGTGACTAAAAAGTGTTTAAAAAAAACACAACACAAACACCAAAATATTGAGTATAAATCGCCCCCTTTCCCAATTTTACTTATACAATATAAAAACAATATCGCCATGTCCGAAAAGTCTAAACTATTAAAATATTAAAAAATATCTCCTATGCAGTGAACGTCGTAAAAGAAGAAAAAAAAATCACCTTGTCCCCCCAAAAATAGGATAGGGCTGTTTTATTATGCGCCGGACATTCCATAAAATGCGGAATGGTGTGTGTTTTTGCATGGTATCGAGTATCGCAATACTTTTTTATGGTAAACCGAATCCAAATTTTGGTATCATGACACCCCTAATATGCGGTGCTGGCTCATTACTGTGACCTGCGTCTCATCTTCTCTAATTTTTTATTTTTTATTTTTTTATTACACTTATATATATTTTTAATTTGGCTCCTAAATTTTTCAGTTTAGGAGCCAATGGCTCCTGTCTGCAGGATCCCTATTTGGATTACTGCTTGTTGCCGGGCTGCCCCTAATCTTGCCATTACTGCCATTGCCATTCAAAAGGATATATTCGACAACAAGAAGACGAGACATTCTGTGTATATGAACCAGGAAAAATGGGCAAAGGTAAAGATCTGTGCGAAAAAGCCAAATTGTGATGGCTAGACAGCTGGGTCAGAGCATCTCCGAAAGGTCATGGATGCTGCGATCCAGTCCCACAGAACTGCTATAGCACAGATTGCTGGAGAAAAGTTGTCTGTGTATGGGGCCATGCAGCCACATTGCGGTCAGATTGCTGATGGTGGTCCTTATTTACCTCTAAAAGCTCCTACAATGTTCACATAAGCATCATAACTGGGCCATGGTATAAGGGAAGCCTGGACTGATGAATCACATTTTCTTTATAAGATATGGATGACCCAGTACGTGTGCGTCACTTACCTGAGGAAGAGATGGCATTAGGATGTACTATAGGAAGGCAAGGCAGCAGAGGCGATGTGATGCTCTGGGCAATGTTCTCTGGGAATCTTTGGCTTCATAAGGATGGTACTTTGACGCATACCACCTACGTAACATGGCAGTGGTCTCGTTGGGCAGGATAATGACCCTGCCATGCTGCAAAATTGTTCAGCAATGGTATAAGAAGAAATGGCAAAGACTTTATGGTGTTGACTTGTCTCAAAGTTCCCTGGATCTCCAATTTTAGTCCGATCAAACATTTGGAGATTGTGCTGGAAAAACGGGTCTGATCCGTGGAGGCCCCATCTTGCAACATAAAGGGTCTGCTCTCTTGATGCCAGACTCTGAGGGTCACAGCTATCTTGTTGGCACAAGGGGGCTACACAATATTGGGCAGAGGGTTTAATGCTATGGTTCATTTGTGTATGTTTAGCTCGTAACCTCACTTATTCCTGTGTTTTGTGATCTTCTAGTGGACGCAGGACACCGTGCTGTCATTTTTGACCGATTCCGAGGTGTTCAGGATCTGGTAGTAGATGAAGGTACACACTTCCTTATCCCTTGGGTCCAGAAACCAATAATATTCGACTGCCGCTCACGTCCTCGCAATGTCCCTGTAATAACAGGAAGCAAAGGTGAGAATCAAGCCTCAGCACCATATTGCACCTATAAGATTGTGATATAAAGGGGAAGTATACTGAACAGGTCTCTCCTTCCACAGATCTGCAGAATGTGAACATCACCCTGCGTATCCTTTTCCGGCCCATCACCAATCAGTTGCCACGGATCTTCACCAGCATTGGAGAGGACTATGACGAGAGAGTTTTACCGTCCATTACTACTGAGATCCTGAAGTCAGTGGTGGTGAGTATTCATAGTAATTTAATGTGAATTGTAGACGCAGAGAAAGTATGGCATTACATGGCTACTAAGTGGCTTCCTCCTATGGCTAATGGACCATCCCACTAGCACGAACATATGCCTCAATAAGGCTTAAAGGGTATTCCAGGATTTTAATATTGATGGCCTATCCTTCTCAATATTGATGGCCTATCCAAAGACCAGGCCTTCAATATCTGATAGGCAGGGGTTTGACACCCCACACCCTCACCAATCAGCTGTTTTCAAGTAGCTCCTGTGCTGCCATTCAAGAACAGCTGATCAGCGAGGGTACAGGGTGTCAGGGACCTATGGATCATACATTGATGGCCATCAGTATTAAAATCCTGGAATGCCCCTTTAAGGATAGGGGGTATCCTGATGGAACAAACCTTAAACTGCCACAGGTATGATTGGTGCTTGATAAACTAGCATCTCCTAGAAGCCCAATGCACAGCCCCCTCAAACCAAAGTTTAGCTGTGCTGTTCTTCTATTTTACAAGGGCATATATATGTGTTTTCCCATAAATGTTGAAAAGGGCGGGCATGCAAAGCAGCTGCTTTGCCACCAGTTGTAATTGATGGTACTTTCAGATGAGAGCCTGCTGTTCCCCAGTTAAAACCTTTGGCAGTGCCCGCTTGTCCTTTGCAGAACATCGTATTAAATAAATAATCTGTTCTCTAGACCCTTATTTGTCTATTAAAATGTAGCCCCCAGCACGGATTTTGACCATTTCTTCATAAATCCAGTAGGTGAAAGCACTCTTGGGAACTGTATTTGTCATGACATTGCTCAGACTCTTCAATACTTGTCTATGACAGGCACGGTTTGATGCAGGAGAACTGATTACCCAGAGAGAGTTGGTTTCCAGGCAGGTCAGTGAGGATCTGACAGAGAGAGCGGCCACGTTTGGACTCATCTTGGATGACGTGTCCCTGGTAAGTTCATGTAAAGAGCCTATAAATAAAGAACTGCTGTCTGTTATGTCAGGGGCTCCTAAACTGAAAAGTGTCTGACCAAAAAGTAAAATACAGTAGAGACAAGATACGGACCTTCCCTTTAATTATGGTCTCCCTGATGGCACGTCATCACTTCCACTCTGGCTTTGATAAAGTGAGTGACAATTTCCCGGTATTTTTTTTACTCCCCTCCTTTGTCTCTACTGTATTTTACTTGCAAGCTTTTTCTTTTTATTCAATAAAATAAAAACAAAAGCAAATTTGCATATAGGCTTCATAAGTCTGTCATTTTGTGAATACAGCTCCTATCTAGGCCTATGTGTCTCCATAATTGCAGACTACAAACCAATCCTGTGTGTAGTCTGATGCTTCAGTCATGCTCCCTTTCTGTAAGAAAAGCGCAGCTATTATGTCATTGTTCTGGGGGTTTGTACAATTACAGTGATCCTCCATTTATAGTTCTTTTGTTTTACAATTTTTGGCCAATAAAATATTTTTTCTTGTACATTTTCGTGTCTGCATTTTAAGTCAAATTTTATTTTATTTTTTTCTCATCCGTATTATTGGGGGACACAGGCTTGACCATGGATATACTGTTGCCACTAGGAGGCGGACACTAAGCACAAAAGTGTGAGCTTATCCCTTCAGCCATACCCTTTCTAATTTTCTTCCATATGTTTTTTTTTTTTTTGTTTTTTTTTTTTTTTTAGCGGTTTTTCAGGCAGTCCTAGCTGCCTGCATTCCAACCCAGGAGACGGGGGACCAGGGGGTCTCCAAGCCCGCTGCTCCTTCCCGGTCTCCAGAAGTCAATGAGGACCAGAGGTTCCTAAAGTCTCTGCATCCCGCCAGCCTTCAGATCACCACGGCCGTCCACTACAAGTCCCCTCTGTTCCGGTGTAGCAGCCCTCCCCAAGCGGCCGCACACCGAAGGTGGTGATTCGGCTGGAGCCAAGGGTCCAGAAGACGCCAGACGCATGATTATTTCTGGCCCCCAGATTGCTCCCCTCCTCCCTCCGCTTCTCGGGTTACCTTGAGCAATTTTTTTTTTCTCACAGAGCCCTTTTCTCCTCCATGCGCCTTTTTCCTGTGGAGGGTGGGGTGGGGCTGGAGAAACCTCCCGTGCGCAATTTCCCCTCTCCTTCAGGGCCCTTCCTCCTTCTCTACGTTCCGGTCCTCTGCTCCACCGGAGCCGCAGGTAATTGAGGCCCCGGCTTCTCTGCGGCCTACTCCCGCATCGGCTCCCCGCAGGTTCTACTCTCCCGGCCTGCATCTCCGTTCGGACAGGGATTTAGCGACGGCTCCGTTATCCTGCGGGGGCGAGGCGGAGGCCTCTTTAGCAGGGACGGCAAAAGGGTTTGGCCTGCACTTCTCTGCAGTTTCGCCGGGGACCGACTCCATTTTGGCGGCGGGTATGACGTTCTCCTCCCGCTCCTTCAGCTGTATCCTGAGGCGAATCTTGGTGCCTTTTCTGCCTCCGCCCACATCCTGTTTCAAATGCACCTCGGCGGGACTCTGGCTCAAGGCACCTCTGGACAAGCTGCATTGAGGGACACAGGCCTGGTAAGCTCTGTCTCCCCTTCCTACAGGGTTTAACCAACCCCTCCCAGTCATCCTCCCACTTGTCACTACAGGGTACTCATGTCCGAGCCCAGGCCCCAAAACAGGTGGTCACTTCTGTGCACATCCAGTCAGTTAGATCCCCACTGCTCTTTGTGCTCTGCTCCACCGACGGATTCCCCGTTCGTCATTCCAGAGGGGCCGAGACGAGGGCTGACTGCGTCTAAAACTTCTATTTCCCGATGGATTTGTTTGGCCATTGTGGAAGCATACCGCGTCAGTGACCGGGCCCCACCCTTCCGGGTTACTACTCATTCTGCTCCAGCAGTGCATCATGGGGCTTCGGCTCTTCGGGTATGTAAGGCGGCTACCTGGTAGTCTTTGCACACCTTTTCAGGTTTTACAGACTGCAGTTCTCTGGCCAGAGGCTGCTCTGTAATGTCCCATGGTCAAGCCTGTGTCCCCCCCAATGATACGGATCAGAAATCCAAGGCTAAACCTCTGACTTCTGCCAGGGTACAGATTTAGCTTCTTAAGATAGGTGTAACCAGACACCTTCTGTGGTTTCTGCAATGAGCTTGAAAATAAAATGTGGCTGTTTCTAGCTACTGGTTTTTGATATGTCCTACAGATTAGACGTGATTGATGAATCCAAAAATTCCACAGTAACTACTACACTGTAGAGTAAACTCATTTATGGGATTTTATTTATACTGTCAATAAATCTTCCCAGTTCTTCTTTCAAATATGACACACAAAAAAAAATCGATGTAGCACCGCCGTAGTTTCAGGCCGTCCCCCAGCTTAGGCGAGATGTTGTTCTTCTCCCAGTGTGCTGTAAACAAATGTACATAGCTTTGGGCAAACGTGGTATCCAATTTAATCACTTGTGTAGTATCCTTTGAAGCGGTTGTCCACTTTCTGGTTATTGTTGACTAAAGTGTATATAAAATGACTATATGGCACTTAGTAATATAACCTTTGAAATTCTGCACCATTTTCTATTTTTCATAAGGTACACAAAGTCTATTGTGCTGTTCACATAGATGTCTTGTCCATAAAATGGCTGCTGATGGAGGGTCACGTGACTAGGTAAATCACCTCCATGTGACGTCTCCTCCATTCATACTAGGGTTGTTGCGATACCAAAATTTTGATTCAATTGCGATACCATAAAAAAGTATTGTGCTACTCGATACCACGCGAAAAATATAAAATGCCAAAAAGGCCGCGTGCATTCCGGATTTTATAAAAAGTCCGATCCTATATTTTGGTTATTTATTTTGGTTATGGCATTCACCGCATAGGGGAGATTTATTTTTCTATATTTTCATAGTTCACAGTTTTTTGGGCGTGGTGATATGTAATATGTTTATTTATATTTTATATGTAAAATTGGGAAAGGGGGTGATTAACTGAATATTTTGGTGTTTGTTTTTAACTTTTTATTCAATAACTACTAGCCCCTTTAGGGGGTATAACCTGGGATATAGATCTATTAGGGTGAATAGGACTTCCCACTCTCCTTGCTGCCCTGTGCATAGTACACACAGTAGCAGGGAAATTACCATGGCAGCCAGGGCTTCAGTAGCATCCTGGCTGCCATGGTAACCGATTGGAGCCCCAGGAATACACTGCTGGGGCTCCGATCAGAAGCTGCCACTGCCACCAAAGAGGAGGAGAGGGGACCCTGTGGCCACTGCCACCAATGATTATAATATTCGAGGGGGGGTGTACTGTGCAACCAATGTTTTTAGTAGTACTGGGGGAAAGGGGGAGGCTCACTGCGCCACCAATAAAGATAAGTAACCTTTTAATACAAATACAGGAGGCGGGTGCCGGCGGTAGAATTACATAGCCAGCACCCGACCTCTATGATAGGGCGCTGCGATCTGTGGCAGTTAACGCCTGTATTTGTAATAATGAGTTACTTATATTCATTGGTGGCGCAGTGGCCACAGCCACTCCTCTTCCCCTCTCCCTTCTCATTGGTGACAGCGGCAGCACAGGGGGGAGGGAGAGAGAGACTCCTTCTCCCCTGTGCTGAGAAGAACATGGAACACGCTGAGAGCAGCGAGGGCCATGTTCTCTGATACTAGGCTATGCAGTAGCGCAGCCTAGTATCGGTAAATGTCAAATCCCGCTATCGATACCGGTACAAGAGTATCGATTGCAAAAGGATTCCTACAACCCTAATTCATACTCCCTGCCATCTGCACTTGTTCTGTTTGGAGTTAGTGTAGGTGCAGTGTGTTTGGATGGAGGGGACATCTCATGGAGGTGACTTGCCTCCATCAGCAGCCGTTTTATGGACAAGATCTCTGTGTAGACAGCACAAAAGACATTGTGTAGCTTACAAAGCACAGAAAATGGTGCAGAATTTCAATATAGACTTTATTAGTGCCATATAATTCTTAAATACACATTGGTCAACCATAACCAGAAAGTGGCCAATCCCTTTAAGATATGTAGGGGTCTGTACCTGAAATTATCGGACTTTGTGGGGGCTGTACAGGATTCTTATGTATTTTGGGTATACACAGGGGCGTACATAGAAATCACTGGGCCCCATAGCAAGAATCTGAAATGGGCCCCCTTAACCCCACCCACTACCCACCCCTGGCCCCTCCCACCTCCCCTTAACCCCGCCCTTTCATCTCCTGTCCTGTCTCCTCCCATGCCACACCCCCATTAAATAAATTTATACATGACCTACTGAAACTGTTAGAGATAAACATTTTTATTTTATTTTATTATTAACCAACTTTGTTGCAGTAACGTATAAAATGTACATGTATTTTCCAATAATGATTTGTTCTGTGAAAAAAAACATAAATGAAATATTATAGCTAGCTATTTTTAAAATAATTATCAAAAAAATAAATAAATATTAACTTACTTTGAAGATGACTTGTTTCCGCATCTGAAAGTCCAAGTCAAAAGAAGTATGGTAGAATGGCAGGGATCAGAAAATAAACCTGAAAGAGTAAAACATAATGCATATCACATGAGCTGTTACAACTTATTCAATACATTTGTTGTCAATAGTAATATTTGATTTAACGCCTGTTATTAGCCAAAACAGATGACCCTGGCAAGTTTTGTGTTCCAATTTAAAATTTTATGTTTTAAAAAAGATTTCCTTAACACACTAATTTTACACAGGATGAATGCTATATGTGTGCTGTCCACATCTATATGTCCATTCCACAAAGGATAGAACTTGTCAATGGGTCTACATCAAAATGTGGATGCCAAATAGACTGCAAAATACATAGTGTTTGTATGAATGCACCCTTACACTCAGAATACTTACAGTATTTACTGGTGAATTTTCATATATAAACCAGGTGACATTTTTCATCCAGAACCAACTAAACAGCTTCAGATTTTCCAAATTCAACAAACTTTGATAACTTTCAAACAGTAAAACGATCGGCCAACCTGTAACATAATTAAGATATATTAGGTTCTTTTCTCAGGTTGGTATTTTTGTTCCAATGTTATATGTACGGCTGCTTTATTCCCTATAATGGAAGACCTTATTATTGATAGGTCTTATTGCCAATGTATTCTGTTAGATCTTACATTGATAAATTTGTGAATACATTTTAGTCAGGCCTCAAAACCAAGAACTCATTTTTAATTAACAGGCCTGGAATTTTTATGTGTAATATACAAATTGAAAAAATGGTATTAATCAATGTAATTAGTGGTATCTAGAGATTCATAAATTTAAGAGCCTGATTTATGTGAATTATTTATTTTTAGATTGTTATTTCACATGCTACAAGCAAGGGCATATAGTTATATGAAATAGGGCATACATCAGCTGTAAACATAACTGGAAAAATATAACATTTAAGGGCTGCAAGGAGCAGAACAACGAAAATAACGCAAAAGCTGGATAGGGCACATACAAACATACTGACACAAACAAAGCTGAACAGATTCCACTGACTACTGTTTCCAGTCAGTATCCTGTATTTTACTGGAGAAAAAAGTCCTGCATGCAGGATTTTTCTTTCCACTGTGTCTAACTTACTATGTGTCTGTCTGGAAGGCCCCAAATGAAGCCTCCAACGCAGACATAAAGAATCCCTAAAAGTAATATGATAAAGAACAACTTCATGCAAACATCATACAACTGATAGAACGAAAACTAATAAACTTTCATAAATAGAAATGGGTGAATTGATAATAACCGTTAACATTTTCTGGTAATCTGGTTGGTATGCATCTTAAATAATGAAAAAAACACAATTTGTAATGCATAACATAATTGAACCACTCTGCCAGGTTTGATCTATAACCAATTCAAATCCTGGCAAATACTTAGTTAGTAGAACCACTTAGTCACCCATTTCTGTAAGAAAAACTTTTCCAACCTGCATACTTACAGTGTACCTTCAATTTCAGAACGGTTGTCTACGTGCTTTGCTTTCTGCAAAAGTGTTGATTATATGGTCTATATCTAACTGTTTTGCCCTGGCATTTTCAATGCTTAGGATAGCAAGGCCAGAAAGTCTTTGCTCAGACATTGTACTTCTCAAATAATTTTTGATCAACTTCAGTTTTGAAAAAGACCTTTCAGCAGAAGCCACAGTAACTGGTAGAGTTAGGAACAAGAGGAAAGCTATGCACACATCTGGCAGATGGGATGAAAGTGCATTGTTCTCCACGAAAAGCAAATCAGCAAGGTCTTTCACAGAAGATGACTTTGCAATTTCAGGTTTAAGTGCAGACCTAAAGCTAAGGAGCTGCCCTGGAAATTCTGGCGACAGATCTTTTTCATATTTTTTTCTGCAGATTTGATGCGGCTTCAAACAAAGTGTCATCTGATACGGCAGCCAGAGCTGCTGGCTGAATGATATGAAAACGCTCCACAACCTGATTCATTCCTGTAAATCTGTTAGTTAGCTGATTTATGATGATGTCTAAGCAGTTGTAAAAAACTGTGACTTTGAACCTCTCTTCCGGATTTCGCAATCTGTGATCAACACAAATCTCATCAAAATGACTTTTCATCTTGGGAGTACGTTTGTTGTCAAAATGTGGAGAAATGTTCCAAGTGCTTGCTAGTGAGACAGCACTTTCTTTGGCCATTTCAAAATTGTTTCTGTAGCTTGAAAGTTCATCAGCTACATTCTTTATCAAATTAGTTGCTTTCGAGAAATCCATGCTTTTAGCTTGGAGCATGATAGACAGAGCATTAACACTCTGAAAAACTTTTGTTTGAAGGACAATCATGAAAACAAAGTTAAATGACTCCATTTTCTTTTTAAGTCTCATTGCCTCATCTCTTTCACTTTTTTTGGAGGAAGTAAGAATGAGTTTTGCCAGGGATTTCAAAACGTCTGGAAAGCGAAAACGAAGGGCAAGCAATGCTTCATACCGAGATGACCATCGTGTTGGGCATAATTTCTTTAAAGTTATAGAAGACTGGCTTTGGAACGAAGAAAGAATTTCCCAACGCCTTATACTTTCCCCAAAAAATTTGTACAATGCTTGTACCATATCATTAAAGCTGGACATTTCTGTGATGTCAGAAACGGCATCCTGCAGGACTAAATTCAAATTATGGGCTGCACAATGAACATAGAGAGCATTTTTTTCTCTTTTGTAAAATGCGAGTCTGCACACCAGAGTAGACCCCACTCATTGTGGCCGCTCCATCATATCCCTGACCACGACACTTATCTAAAAAAAGACCATGCCTATCAATACATTCTAAGATTTATTTTTCTATACCAGCAGCGCTCTGGTCATGCACTGCCTGAAAGCCAAGAAAACTCTCGTGGATACAAACTTCTGTGGCTCTTATGTTTTTATCTCTCTCTATAGATACATATCTCACCACCTGACTCATCTGGTCTATCTTCGCAATGTCTTGAGTTGTGTCAATAATCAGGGAATAAAAATGCGATTGCTTCACATCCGATAAAATCTGATGTTGAACCGTTTTTGATAAAATATCTATTAATTCATTTTGAATTCGGGGGCTTATGTATTTTGCTGTGCGCTCTGGTAATTGTAGCAATTGTTTTAGGAGAGGATCATACTCCGCTAGTAACTATGATTGCAAGGAAATTACCACTGTTGCCTTCTCCAACTTTTTTTCTGTGACCACGAAACGCCATATTTGCCATTGTCAAGGTGACATTAACAACGCGTTTTAAAACTTGCCTCCAGAAGTTTTTTCTTTTCTAATTTGGCTTTCAGTTTCCTGGTCAATTGTTCCCTCCTGTCGCCACTGATCATAAACCACACAAGCGTCAATATGAGTCTGTGAACTTTCATGAATCTGTATTTTGGTGGATAAGCCTTTCCAATTTTGTATCCCTTTGGCCCAAGCTGGGTTTAACCCCAATTTCTTGCGATCTCCAAAGAGCCAACATGGCTCACAGTAGGCTGCATTTAATTTTGGAGAGTAACATAGCCAAGTAATTGGAAATTTGTGACCAGTCTTAGTTACTCTTTCATAGTAGGTCTCAGAAAAGCACCTTTTTTGCTCATCTTTATCTCTTGGGAAAGGTCCTGGAGGTCTACAAGGACCATTGGTAATAACAAATCTCTTCACACTGGCATCAGTAATAGTTACTGGGAAGTTTGCTCTGTCTGTCACATATTTTTCAGAAGCCAAATCTGTTTATACCAGTGGCATCAGCACCAGTGGCTAAATCACTGCTAGATAATTCAGCGTCATCAGAGACACTTGGCTCACTTTCACCTGGTTCTATAGTATTTAATTCAGGAATACTGTGCAAGTCAGCTGCAGTACTGGGGTCACTGACCTGTACAGACTCCTGCACTATGGCAGCTGAGGGGGTAAGACTTTCTGGCATGCCTTCTACATTCTGGGTGGGTTCAGTAACAGAAGAACTTTCACCACAGCTAGGAACATTAAAGAAACTAGTCATTTTTGGAAGTTTTCCAGTTTTTTGGCTTTCCTCTCTCTTTTTTTTGCGCTTCTGAGCGCCACTGAGATGTTGGTAACTTGACATCAGGACACTCTGTAGAAACAGTATAAATAATCTTTAATGTTTACTAACTATCTCATAACTTTTGTTAATGTGATAAAACAGGCAAATAAAGGACACTTTGTAATATATACTCTGTATATTCATGAGAGAATGACCCTATTTCCAATTTTCAGCTCCTTTCTTCAATCCCTCACCTCCTAAAGGCATCTGGGGGGGAAACTGAGTTGTCATATTACAGGTAACATAGAGGTCTATGGAGAGGTGAGGGGGCATGTTGAGTGAACAGTCATGGGCAGAGTAAGACACATATACACTGCAGCACGAAATAGTTATATCTTGCTGCCAAGTTAGTTTAATTAAAATGGTTCAACTTCCATGCTACATGCAACGTTTTTTGACTTGCCGTTTCCTGGCATTATCTGCCAGAATAGCCGAGCCTGCAGGTGGTTGTGCCACACTTAGGAAAGTAGCCTTAGGAAGTCTATTTCTCCTAATTTGTGTGTGTGTGTTGGTGATGTATATAGCAGATCAGGCACATCACATAATCTGACATAGAGACTGCCGAAGGGATGATAAATAAATGCCATATGCAAGACATATAATGTTCGGACACAAAATCATTACTAGGCTTCTCAGAAAAGTGATTTTAAAGGGATTGTCTCACTTTAGCAAATGGCATTTATCATGTAAAGTTAATACATGACACTTACTAATATATTGTGATTGTTCATATTGCTTCCTTTGCTGGCTGGACTTTGCTTCCATGGTTATGACCACCCTGCATTCCAGCAGCGGTGGCCATGCTTGCACAATACAGGAAAAAGCACCAGCTTCCCAGGTGGCCAGAACTGAGGCAGCAGACATTCCCCACCATTTTTTTCCTATAGTGTGCAAGTATGTCCACCGTGGCTGTATTGCAGGGTGGTCATAACCCCTGGATAAGAGCAGTGTAAACTGTCATGGAAAAATGAATTCAGCCAGCAAAGAAGGCAATCAGCCAGTCATCACTCCTAACTTGTCTGTTATAATAAATGTATTTTCCATTAACTAACTCTGGGACTTCTTTTACTCTATGTTTTGCTGTGCCTCTATTATTCCTATTGGTAAATTTAATGCCAACTGGTTGTTATCAGCTAGTGGTGTTTCCCTATACAGATTGACATTCTCCAATCAGTGCTGCCAATGGCATGCTGTGTAAGGACCCTCCCTCCACTCACCCCAAGCAGTAACATCCAGTTGGCATTAAACCGACAACCGTCTAATAGAAATAACAGAGGAACCACATAAGTCATAGTGAATTATAGGAAAAGATAACTTAGAACGACTTAATTGAGAATCCAATTATTCCCCGTTCTGGAAGTCATGGTCTTCCCTCTGCCTAGCCAACAAGTTATAGTAGGACAGATGTGGGTGCCCAGTGCTGAAGTCAGCTGTACTTACGTGGTCAAGCTTTTTCTTTCTGTGCTGAGGTCACTACTAGCGTCCTCTTCTCCTCTTCTTGCTTTTCTGACAAACGTCTTCTGTGCTGTGCTGCTCAAGGGTATATTCAAAATGTGAATCTGAGGAAGGATCAAAACACAGTCAAATCAGGAAAATATTTACTATGTGGCAACATTTCCATTTTCCACTTTTAACGTGTCTATTCAGAAAACAATAATTTTTACTGACCTGGCGTCAGTGTAAAAAATCATGGAGACATGCACTATTTTGGTCTGTAATGTAAATCTAGCATGCCCATTATAGTATATGGGTTCATAAGAAAACACATACACGACAACATCCATATTGCAACTGCGTTGGTCCATTATTCACTGACCACTAATAAGAGAAGCTCTGGAAGTTAAGATGTGTTACTGCAGGGATGGGCAAACTGCAGCTCTTCAGCTGTTATAAATCTAGAAATCCCATCATACCCTGCTGTAGGCTGCACCAGTTTTGCACCAGCTGGAGGTCTGAAGTTTGGACATCACTCCGATGTTGAAGTGTACCTAAACTTTTTTTTTTAAAAAAAGTCTATTAACCATTTGGCTACCGGAGTTAAATTTTTTTGCGTTTTTGGTTTGCGCTTCCTGCCTTCCAAGAGCCATAACTTTTTATTTTTAGGTTCTTATAGCCATATGAGGGCTTGTTTTTTGCGGGACAAGTTGTACTATTTAACACCACCATTTAATATTACATATGATGTAGTACGAAGCGATAAAAATCTTGCTTCCAGTTTTACAGCGTTTTTAAATTTACTGACGTTCAATTTGCGATAAAACTGACTAGTTACTTTTATTCTACAGGTCAGTAGGAATCCGGCAATACCCTATATGTATAGGTTTTCTTGCGTTTTGATAGTGAAAAAATTCAAAATTGGGAAAAATCAGTTTTACTTTTTTGTTGCCATATTTTGACCACTATAACTTTTTCTTATTATGTATATGGAACTATATGGGGGCTCAACATATTTTGCGGGCGATCTTAACTTTTCATTGATACCATTCTGGGGTGTTTATGACATTTTGATCACTTTTTATTTAATTTATTGTGGAAAATGAAGCGACCAAAAACAGCAAATCCGCCTTTTGGACCCTTTTTTCCGTTTTGCTATTTGCCATATGGGGATGGGGAATATTTTTTTATATTTTTATACAATGGGCGTGTCACTTGCCAGGCTTGCCAGAGTGGGCACAGATGGGCTATGTCACTTGCCAGGCTTTAGCAGAGTGGGCACAGGACAATGGACACAGGGTGCAATATGTATGCGAGCACAGCTGAACGATTGCAGGGCAGGAGCCCGCATACATATCACTCCTCCTGCCTCTGTCCACTGTGCTAAAGCCGGACGTAGGCCATCCCCCACATCTTAACCCCTTTGCTACTTGCGTCATTTTGTCATCACTTCTCTTACCCCAAACGATTGCAATACACCACAGCCCAAACCCCTTTAACCCCTTGCTGCTGATGCTGCTGTTTGTATGTGTGTGGGGGGGGGGGGGGTGGTTTGGCTGGTTGGTAGAATATCATTTGGTGGTGGCTATGTGCACACTCAGCACTAACAGCAAGGAGTTAGAGGGGTTAATCCACCCCCTAATGCCCTCCAAAATGCCCGGGGGTAGGGGCGGGGGGTGTTAGGAAGGAGTAGGTGTAGGAGGAAAGCACACTGTCCTCTATGAGGCCCCCCCCCAAACCCCTAATGCTCCTCAAAATTCTTAGGTCAGTGTGCTTTCTTCCTACTTCTCCCCCATGGGCATTTTGAGGGGCATTAGGGGTTGCTGGTAGGGCTCATAGAGAACTCCGAGGAGGTGGGGCTAATAGAGGACAGTGTGCTTTCCTCCTACTCCTCCCCACCTGGGCATTTTTGTAGGGGCTTTAGGGGTTGGGGCTCAGAGAGGACTCCTACTACTTACCCCCCCCCCGGCATTTTGGGGTGGGGGCATGAGGGGGTTAATGCCTTACTGGGCATTTTAGGGGGCATTGGGGGGCTCATAGAGGACTCAGGAAAGGGGGGGTCATAGTGGACCTGGGGGGAAGGCAGGTGAGTCTCACACTGTATGAGTACAGCTTGGCACTTTCCTGACTGTGGACAACAGTGGACTCACACCTGAATCCCCCCCCCCCCCCCCTCTTGGGCATTTGGGTGGCATTTTGGGGCAGCATGGGGCTCATAGAGGCAGGCAGCTTGCCTGGGGCAACTTCCTCCACAGACACACATAATTGACGATGTCAGTCTCAGACCCAGAGACAGAGAGTGACTCAAGTGTCTTAGTTACATACCACACACACTCTCTGCTGCTCTCTCACTGAGCCAGAGCAACCTGTTCACCATGTGCCGCCAGCAGCTCGGCTCCCACCCCAGTGCATCTATCCTCCTGCTCCTCTCCTCTTGCTGGTGCTGGCTGCGGGCCCGGTGCGGGCGGCTGTTCTGCCTGGGATTGGGTCCGACTCCGACGGTGACGCTGAGTTAGTTAACTTTCAACTTGCTGGCTGACTTGATCCTGTTAACACAGGTCAGGATCAGGTCAGCGAAGGTCAGCAGGGAACTTGAGGTGCCGGGGGGGGGGGGGGGGGCTGGGTTGGTGCCGATATGGATATGCATCCTGATCCTGGTGACTGACTCGATGTTAATTTATTTTCCACAGTCGATTGTGAGGGGGTGGGGCCAAATTGTGTGGGCGGGGCCTTCCAAGCGCTCCGGGCCCCCCTGTGCCGCGGGCCCCATAGCAGTGGCGTACCCTGCCTATATTGGCAGTACGCCACTGGGTATACAATAATAGACCAGCAAACGTCTTTCTAGAACTATAATAAAATCGGATACTCGTTTAACAACTGCTTTTTAAGTTTTACTCGGTGTAAATTTTAATCTGTTGATTAAGAGCGTCAGTGAGTTGTATTTTACGTAGATTATCGATGATTGTATTCCTGGTAGGTCTTGTTTGCCCTCATCCTTGGACTTTGCTCTTCCTCTATTGGCTTCTGTGTATCCTCTTTTTCTGGTGAATTAGTTGCTCCCTTCCTTGTCTGATGACTGACGTGCCTAAATTGGAGCTTCCTGATATCTAGTGCATGCTGCCATTTTTATTTTTTTTATATATAACTCCTGCTGAAATGTCCTATCCCGGGTGTGCTGTCTGCATCCAACCCACAAGAAACACAGATCGGATACGAACCAAAACTGCAGCTGTGTGAATGAGCACTTAGGCACAACAGGGAAGGGAACAACCAATTCACCAGAAAAAGAGAATAAGCTGAAGCCAATAGGGGAAGAGCCAAGGATGAGGCCAAACGAGACCTACCAGGGATACAATCATTGTATTTAGGTAAAATACAACTCGCTAACAACACTGTTATTAATCAAAGGATTAAACATTTTTTACCAAGTAAGACTTTAAACAAATTTGACAAATATATAGGAGTAGAGGAATTTGTAAGAAAGGTTTATTTAATGAAATATCATGTGAAGAATCCTTTAGAAATGAGCAATGATACTAATATGACCTCCAGGTACCAACACTCTGATTTGAAAACCCAAGTCAAAAACTTGTCCTAAACAAGAAGTAGCGGAATTTAAAAAAACCCTTCTAGATCTGCACCGTTTGCAGATTCCCACATTCAAAAAGGCAATTTTGACACACAAAAGAAATACAAGCCAGTAAAGAACTACAGAATAAAAAAAATATTACGATTCGCCCAACAGACAAAGGGGGAGCAATAGTTCTTTTACATTCAGATGATTGCAATAATGAATGCCTTAGACAAGTTTCAGATGCCACCACATTTATCCAAAGATCCCAGAGAACAATACAATAACGAGTTCATAGAGTTGTGTAGAGGAGCATTAGAACAAGGAATTTTGTTTAAAGTGAGAATACGATTTCATTTTAGGTACAGAAAGACATTTGCTGGACTATTATTGTATACCCAAAATACATAGGAATCCTAGACAGCCCCCAGGAAGGCCGATAATTTCAAGCATAGGGTCCCTAACATGTAATATATCCCAATATATAGACAATTTATTGAACCGTTTGTTAAGGAGATCCCTACATATCTTAAGGATACTACACACCTCCATTATTGGATATTGGGAACACTAGACATTAGTTTCTTATATACAGTCATTAGTCAGGTTCATGACACATATGCACAGACTGATAAATTGGTATCTGAACAATTACATTTTTTATTGGAAAGCATTAAAGAGGTTATCCAACCCCTAAAATGACCCTCCCCTATCCTTGGGCCCCTCATATACACTATTCTTACCTGCTCCCCAGCACCCACGTCACTCCGTATCCCTGCACGGCCGCCACTGCATCTCCTTGTCAATAGCAGGCCGCGACGAGGACTAGCGCTAGCATCACAGGTGACACTAGGGAGGCTCGCTGGAGATGCAGCAGCAGCCGTGCAGGGATCCGGAGTGACCTGAGTGCCGGGGAACAGGTAAGTACAGTGCATACGAGGGGCCCAGGCATTGCAGGGGTTAGATGGCCCCTTTAATTTTATTCTAACTCAATTATTTTTATAATACAATTATTTACAGTGTAGGGGCACCAGCATGCACCATACCAGGTTTTCCCCCAGCAATTCCCATTTGTTTATGGCACATTGGAAGCAGAACAATATCCTGCCAAAGCTGGGGGAGGACCTGGCACTATGGCGGGCCTACATCAATATTTATTTATTTTTAATGTGCCAATATTCGGAAGAAGAACTGGGAAGATTTGAGAGCATAAATAATAATCTCATGAATTTGAAGTTTACTCTGCAGTCCAGTAGTTACTGGGGAATTTTTGGATTCATCAATCACTGCCTCTGAATCGCATCTAATCTGCAGGACATATCAAAAACCAGTAGCGAGAAACGGCTACGTTTTATTTTGAAGCTGTCATTTGCCTAGATGTATGTGGATGAACTATGGCATTAACGATCACTCCTCCCCATACTATGGAGGAGATCGCTGCATGTAATGGCAACGGTCTCCTCCACAAAAAGCTGGCGATTGTCGGGAAGGAGTACTTCCCTCCCCAAAATCGCCTGCAAAATCTCCTAATGCAATACAGCCTTTACATGCGCACTTGGCAGCTGAAGGCATCTGTGTTGGTCTCATGTTCATATGTGCCTGCATTGCTGAGAAAAATGAAGCTTAGATGTATGCAAATGAGCCTCTAGGAGCAATGGGGGTGTTGCTGTTACACCTAGAGGCTCAACTCTCTTTACAACTGCAGCTCCTTCTGCACTTTGACAGGGCCAGGTGTTATGACATCTTCACTACCTGAACCTGCCCATCAAAGTGCAGAGGGCGCGGCAGTTGCAGAGAGAGCTGAGCCTCTAGGTGTAACTGCAATGTCCTTTTGCGCCTAAAGGCTCATTTGCATATATTAAAGGGAGTCTGTCGCCTACTCTGAGCATTTTAGCCCACTCAGATCGCGTTAAAGAATGTTTGCCCCCCCAATTAAAATTGTATTTTGCTTGTGTCTGTCGCATGTAGAGATCCTGAAAAAAGTACTTAAAATTATGCAAATTTATTGTATTTCTTCTCAACTGAGAGCAATTGAATAGCTTTATACCGTCATGACTTTGCAGGTAATTTAGGATTTACAAAGAAGGATTTGTAGGGGTCCCGAGGCCCCTTAACTGAAGGTACAACTACTTTGATACGCCAAAGTCTGACATAATTCTAGAGAAGGGAAAGAAGTTCTCCCCTCACTAATGCATGATACGGCGGTGATACCTTTTGGCCCTCAACTCTGTAAAGTCTTCCGACGGCAGACTGGAGCACAGATCAATAAGTGCCAGGTCTCCACAGCAGAATGAAAGGAAAAGACGTTTAGGTTTAATCCATAATTGCAATCCGGCACAGATTGTTGCAGGAGCTCTAGGGAGTCTGCTCATTAGTGATGGGTGTTACAACACTGGTTTCATCGACAGTTGTCCCGTTAGATTAGCTTCCAGAGAGAGCCAAACTTTGGACGTATCAATATGCCACCAATACCTGATTTGGGATTGCAATTGCGGCATTGAATCAGGATTTTTTTTTCTAACTTGGAATTGGAAACTGGTGGCTCCATGGGATTTAGTAGGCCTTCTGCATACAAAATACACTGGCCATATTATCGGCCGATATTCATGATTTGCACAGTTATCAGTATCGGCCCCTAACCAGGCCGATATACCGATAACTGTGCTATCACAGAACATGAGCGCGCCGGTCTCACCGCGGCCATGTTCCCTCAGCAGCACAGGGGAGAAGGAGGCAGTGTCTCTCCCTCCCCCTGTGCCGCGCTGCCAATGGAGAGGAGGAGGGGCTGAGGGCGCACTGGCCACCAATGGAGAGAAGAGGAGGAGGAGGGGCTGAGGGCGCACTGGCCACCAATGGAGAGAAGAGGAGGAGGAGGGGCTGAGGGCGCACTGGCCACCAATGATAATAAGGTTTTAGATATTACAAGCACATTGCCCAGACCCTGCCTCTAACAGTTCTGCGATCTGTGGCAATTAACCCCTCAGGTGCCGCATCTGAGGGCTTAATTGCCGCAGATCGCAGAACTGTTAGAGGCAGGGTCTGGGCAATGTGTTTCTAATGCCTGTGTTTGTAATATCTAAAACGTTATCATTGGTGGCCAGTGCGCCCTCAGCCCCCCCTGTCCACAGTATAAAAAACATTGGTGGCCAGTGCGTCCTCCCCCATCCCTTCAGTATTAATATCATTGGTGGCAGTGGCCACAGGGTCCCCCACCTCCTCTCTTCTGATCGGAGCCCCAGCAGTGTAATGCTGGGGCTCCGATCGGTTACCATGGCAACCAGGACGCTACTGAAGCCCTGGCTGCCATGGTCGGCTCCCTGCTGCTGTGTGCACAGGGCAGCAGGGAGAGTGTGAAGTCCTATTCACCCTGATGGAGCTGTATCAGGGTGAATAGGATGAAAATGATTCCAGGTTCTAGCCCCTAAGGGGGAAATGGTAATTAAATAAAAAGTAAAAAAATTAAAAATAGTAAAAAACAAAATATTAAGTATAAATTAACCTTTTTCCAATTTTACATATAAAATATATAAACAATAAATAAAAAAAACATATCGCCGTGCTCAAAAAGTCCAAACTTTATTTTTTTTTTTTTAAAAAGCGTTGAGCGCTGTAACAGAAAAAAAAAATTCCAAAAATTAAAATGTGCAGAATATCGGTATAAAATATCGGCTATCGGCCTGAAAGTTCACAGAATATAGATATCGGCTCTAAAAAAATCAATATCGGTCGATCCCTAATGGATGCCCCCCCAAAAAATATTATTAGGCTGGGAGAAGGTATGTTCCTCTATAATAAATGAAAAATGTTAAGAAATAAAGTTCCGATTGATGCATAAGGCAACCTACGCCTTTGACTTACCTTACAGAGATCCACGTGCGAGAGAAGTTTGATAAACATTGCGCTATGAGTGTCTGAGGTCAGGAGATGAGAGCTACACATGAGCAGTCAGATGACCGGATTCAAAGGAGGAAAAAAAAAAGGCTGTGACAACTTTCAAACAGACTGATTTTTAACCCTTGTGTCTCAGAAATGGCTGAACATTTTTAATAAAGACTAATCAAAAAAATGTTTACCCCAAAATGAGTAAAATGCAATCATAAAAAAAAGTGCACCGAAGGTGTCCACAGCCTTTAAAAACTTACAGAAGCTTTTCAATGCACAAGGAAGCTCTAAAAGACGCACTGAAAAACGGCATAGTGGACTCAAGCCCGATCATACACCTTATGATTTTAGGTCAAGAATACTTGGAGTTATGGGAGTTGGCGTTACATTTCAAAACTGAGATAATTTGGTACATAAAGGTAGATTATTAGGACAATTTCAAGCTGTGACGTGCATGAGATGTAATGTGTAGTATTGTTGGAGATCTTTTCCTGATCTTTTTCTGTTTTGTAAGGTTTTCTGTGTACCTGGAAAAACTATTAAAAACTCAGAGGAAAAATAATTCAATGCTGTGCCCTGTCCCACCCCAGACTGCATGGTGTGACTGTAGGGCAGGGGTGCACAACCTGCGGCCCGGGGGCCACATGCGGCCCTCGATACCATTTTGTGCGGCCCCCAAACATCTGGTAAAAGACATGTAAATCTATGTCTTATGGCTTCTTACATGTATATTTCATGTATTCTCCTATTAGATGGGAGTCCTAGAACTGTAATTAGACATTTATAGCATATACTGTATGTTCAATATGCCAAAAATACAGTATTTCAGTTGGTAATACCCCTTTAAGTTTTATTTTCGGCCCTTGGAATTGGTTCCGGCTGACAATGCGGCCCCCAACCAGAAAAGGTTGTGCACCCCTGCTGTAGGGTACCCCACTGTCCAGCAGCCCCCATTGTGGCGCAGGGATCTATTAGCTCAGAAAGGCTTTGCGCTAGATGTCAGATTCTCTTCAGCTGCCTTGTAGGTGGGTCAGCAGAATTCGGGTATCTTGCTCAAGTGGAGAGGATGTCGCCATAGCCTTCAGCATATTGCAACAGCTCAATCCATTCCGAGAATCTCTGTTCTTGTAATAACTGAAAAAAAACAAGGCTGCCCATCCTGCAGAGATTCTGGTGTAGCATTGTGGTTATCTACACACACGTACTCATCCAGTGTTAAACTGTTCTGGAGTTATCACAGTTGAGTAATACTGGATGATAAATCTGCTGTTTCTGTAGTGTCCTGCCTAAGTTTACATCACCTATTTTTTAGCTTGGTTACCTCTAAAATTTTGGTGACCAGTGCCACATTTAAACCACGTCCTCCCTTTTTGGAAAAGTGTTGCAAAGCCTGAATGCTTTACTTAAATGTTTTTTTGCACATATTGCACCAGAATTATGGTGCATTTTGATTAGTTAATCACTTTTAAATTGTGAAATGTATGTTTCTTCTCCTTGTAGACTCACTTGACATTTGGTAAAGAGTTCACAGAAGCTGTGGAAGCCAAACAAGTGGCCCAGCAGGAAGCAGAGAGAGCCCGGTTTATTGTGGAGAAGGTAAAGACTTTCCTAGGGACCTTTTATTCCTCCTCTTTAAAGGGGTTATTCGGGAATTTCATATTGAGGATCAGTCCTCAATATAGATCATCAACGTGAAATCGGAGGGGTCTGACTCCCTGTGGATCATGAGCATTTAGGCCTCTTCCTGGGCCAGTGATGTCACCGTACATCGGTTAAGTGTAGTTCAGTCCCATTCAATGTGCTGCGCTTTGTTTGTTGAGCTGTGAAGAGAATGCAGTGCTTACCGGAGCTTTGGCGAGCACAGCGGCATCTTCAAACAGCGGATCGGCGGGGGTACCAAGTGTCTGACCCCACCAATCTGATATTGATGACCTATCCTGAGGATAGGCCGTCAATATCAAAATCTTGGGCTGGGAATCAAAAGATCACAGATTATCTTATGCATACGTGAATAAAGAGGTCACTGAGCTTTAAAGGGCTTCATTGAGATCTAACTATTGATGAACTATCCTTAAATAGGTCACCAATATCATATCGGCAGGGGTCCCACACCTGGCTCTCTGCCATTCAACTGTGTGGCCCCAGAACTACAGAGCTCAGTCTACTGTGCAGTGGCTGCGCCTGATTACTGTAGTGCTACCTCCATTCACTGGAACTAGTAGTAGCAGCGCAGCACACTGATCAGAGGTTCTGAGAGTTAAACCCCCGCCCGTTTGATACTGATGACTAATCCTAGGGATAGATCAAAAGTAAAATTTCAGAAAACCCCTTTAAGACGTCAGCTGTAACTTGCTAGGACCCTTAGGTGAATAACACTGTTTAAAGTGTTATTTGCCACCGTAGAGGTTTATGTAGTATCTATGGTTTTGCAGAGGCAGTGGAACCTGATGGAGCAGTTGATCCTCCTATTGTGAACATGCTTTGTATTCATAAACCGCAACGCTCATGTCAGTGGTGTTTGTTTTATACTGGAAAATGTCGGCGAAGGCTGAGCTGCAAAACCAGATGCAGTCCTTGCTAAGGGTACTTTCACACTTGCGGCAGGATGGATCCGGCAGGCTATTCAGCACAGAGATCTCCGTCAATGGGAACAGAGCGGCAGCACGGGAGTGCACGGCTATTCAGCCTGTCGGATCCGTGCTGCCAAGTCTTGTGAAGTGTGTTTTAGCAGCATCCCTGACAGTCTATGTAATCTATACAATTAAGCTATCTTAGAGATTAACTCATCTACACACACATCATTTCATAGAAGGGTTATTAAGCTATGTGTGTGGAAGTCTGTGCTCCTAATGGGGTTCACATAGAGCACTGGTTACATTATCACCAAATAGCAATGCTTACCACTGCACCAATATAGTGGTCCCCAGCATTCACACGGTTGGCATGGTAAATACCCCTGTCTGACATGCAAATCATAGTTGGACATGTAATCCTCGAGTAACTCACTTCTTATGTTATATCACTTCTTTCTTATTCTATAGGCAGAGCAACAGAAAAAGGCTGCCATCATATCTGCCGAAGGAGACTCTAAGGCAGCTGAGCTGATTGCAGTCTCATTAGCAGATGTCGGAGATGGTTTAATCGAGCTGCGCAAACTGGAAGCGGCTGAAGACATTGCGTACCAGTTATCACGATCCCGTAATGTAACATACTTGCCCCCAGGACAGTCCACGCTACTACAACTGCCCCAATAGTCTGAGGCTGCATCAACCCTATTCCTATCTGTGTTTCAGTGTCCCCAGTAAGGAATTTAGTAATTTCAGTTCTGAAGTTCAAGAAACGGCGGACTGTGCTAAAGTCAGCAGTATAGATGAGGCAAGCGACCACATGAAGAAGTGTGTACGTGGGATAATATACATGTAATCTACAGGGAATGCACAGATGTGTAATCCCTGGCTTTTTTAGTTCTCTATAGTGTGATACATTTGTTATCAGGTCACTTGACTTTTCTATGGTGTCAAACTGAAGTATAGCCAATCTGTGCCTCTTCCAATATTTGCCAGAAGTTCGAGATCTTAACTGGCCATTAATTCCAGGCAGTTCCTCTTCTATATGGGACTGCTCACCCTCTGCTCTCAGAATTCCAATGAGTCAGGCTTTTCATTAATAAAATAAAAACATCTGCCCGTAATCTATGTATTTGTGGTTATATTAACAGTACCAGTGGCAAACTTTTTATATGAATGCTCATTTCCAACAATTTCTCAATGTAAGGATACATTAACACGACCGTAAGGCTCCGTGCTTGTATAGCGGACGGCGGATGCGGACCCATTGACTTAAACGAGTCCACAATCCGCGACATATCTTTTACTGTATGTTGCAGATCGCTGACCCATTCAAGTTAGTGGGTCCGCACAGCAAAACTGAGTTCACACCAGAGGGGCCCGTGCATTGCAGACTATTTGCGCCCTGCAGCAGGGGCACAGACGGCTTACGTTTGTGTGAATGTAGCCTAATGGCTTATTTCTTGTGTGGCTGCTAGGGATGAGCAAACTTCTGTTTTTAAGTTCGGCGTACAAGGTTCGGGATATCTAAGAATTCCGTTATGGTCCGTGGTAGCGGAATCCATAACTGAATTCTTAGATATCCAGGACCTTGTACGCCAAACTTGAAAACACAAGTTCGCTCAACACTCATGGCTGCATATGTGGTTTGGCAACAAAAATCGCTATTTGTCTCATGCGCACCAGGATGTACTTCTGACAAATGATGAAACTTTATGGGGATAAATGATTGTAGTAGCGATTGTTCATACCCTTAACAACCCATAATGGATGTATCGGTAATGGATGTGCAGGGTATGTATGGAGTGGGCTCACGAGCGGGTGTCGACTGTGTAGTACAATTGGAACCCAGGCGCAGTTATCTGGGTCGGAGATAACTTCAGTTCCAGTAATTTAACCCATTGGATGTCCCAGTTAATAGCAACCGCAGCATCTGGGAGTTGGACAGAGGGAGCTGGCTGTCCTCTGATCTGAGCACCTGCGGTGAAATCGCTTTACTTCGATAGGTTGCTATGACCTCCTGGGCACTCAAGGCTCACTGTTTGCCCGCTTGAATGGAGCGGCGAAAACGGATGCTGCTGTTTCATGCAATTCTGCAGGATTCCTGTCGAACAGTATTCTGTGGATTATTTTTACGATTAATCGTGTACTCTAACAAGGAAAACCATCTTAAAATAACGCATTTCTTTATAAAAACAATATTTTTATTTCTTACAGTGGTATAGCACATGATTGCACACAAGGCTTCTTTCACAGCTGCAATATACAATTAGGTCCATATATATTTGGACAGACAACATTTCTCATTTTTGTTCTGTACATTACCACCATGGATTTTGAACAAAACAATTCAGATGCAGTTGAAGTTCAGACTTTCAGCTTTAATTCAGTGGGTTGAACAAAATAGTTGCATAAAAATGTGAGGAACTAAAGCATTTTTTAAAATCAATCCCTTCATCTCCGGGGCTCAAAAGTAATTGGTCAAATTAAATAATTGTAAATAAAATGTTAATTTGTTGGCAATGACTGCCTGAAGTCTTGAACTCATGGACATCACCAGACGATGTGTTTCCTCTTTTTAATGCTCTGCTAGGCCTTTACTGCAGCGGTTTTCAGTTGCTGTGTGTTCGTGGGCTTTTCTGTCTGACGTTTAGTCTTTACCAAGTGAAATGCTCTATTGGGTTCAGATCAGGGGACTGACTCGACCATTCTACAGGGTGGGTCATTTATATGGATACTAATAAATGGATAATGGATAATAATAAAATGGGAATGGTTGGTGATATTAACTTCCTGTTTGTGGCACATTAGTATATGTGAGGGGGGAAACTTTTCAAGATGGGTGGTGACCATGGCGGCCATTTTGAACTCGGCCATTTTGAATCCAACTTTTGTTTCCTCAATAGGAAGAGGGTCATGTGACACATCAAACTTATTGGGAATTTCACAAGAAAAACAATGGTGTGCTTGGTTTTAACATAACTTTATTCTTTCATGAGTTATTTTCAAGTTTCTGACCACTTAAAAAATGTGTTCATTGTGCTGCCCATTGTGTTGGATTGTCAATGCAACCCTCTTCTCCCACTCTTCACACACTGATAGCAACACCGCAGAAGAAATGCTAGCAGAGGCTTCCAGTATCCGTAGTTTTAGGTGCTGCACATCTTGTATCTTCACAGCATAGACAATTGCCTTCAGATGACCCCAAAGATAAAAGTCTAAGGGGGTCAGATCGGGAGACCTTGGGGGCCATTCAACTGGCCCACGACGACCAATCCACTTTCCAGGAAAATGTTCATCTAGGAATGCTCGGACCTGACACCCATAATGTGGTGGTGCACCATCTTGCTGGAAAAACTCGGGGAACGTGCCAGCTTCAGTGTATAAAGAGGGAAACACATCATCATGTAGCAATTTCGCATATCCAGTGGCCTTGAGGTTTCCATTGATGAAGAATGGCCCCACTATCTTTGTACCCCACACCATACCATAAATTTTTTTGTTCCGACAGTCTTGGAGGGATCTATCCAATGTGGGTTAGTGTCAGACCAATAGCGGTGGTTTTGTTTGTTAACTTCTCCATTCACAAAAAAGTTTGCCTTATCACTGAACAAAATCTTCTGCGTAAACTGAGGGTCCTGTTCCAATTTTTGTTTTGCCCATTCTGCAAATTCAGTGCGCCAATCTGGGTCATCCTCGTTGAGATGCTGCAGTAGCTGCAGTTTGTAAGGGTGCCATTTGTGAGTAGCTAATATCCGCCGAAGGGATGTTCGACTAATGCCACTCCCCAGTGACATGCGGCGAGTGCTACGCTGTGGGCTCTTGCTGAATGAAGCTAGGACAGCCACTGATGTTTCTTCATTAGTGACAAATTTCATGCGTCCACATTTTGGCAAATTCAACACTGAACCAGTTTCACGAAACTTAGCAAGCAGTTTGCTAACTGTAGCATGGGAGATGGGTGGTCTCGTAGGGTGTCTTGCATTGAAATCTGCTGCAATGACCCGGTTACTGTGTTCACCAGACATCAACACAATTTCTATCCACTCCTCACGTGTTAACCTCGGCGACATGTCAATGGCTGTAAACAAAGAGAAACTTGTAAATAACTCATGAGAGAATAAAGTTACATTAAAACCAAGCACACCATTGTTTTTCTTGTGAAATTCCCAATAAGTTTGATGTGTCACATGACCCTCTTCCTATTGAAAAAACAAAAGTTGGATTCAAAATGGCCGCCATGGTCACCACCCATCTTGAAAAGTTTCCCCCCTCACATATACTAATGTGCCACAAACAGGAAGGTAATACAGGGCTCCAGATGGCGCCCAAAATGGTCGCCAATGCGACTTACTATTGCAAAATGGCGACAAGACTTTGTAGTCTTGTCGCCATTTGCGCCTAGGCCCTCCGCTGCTCTGCCGCTTTAAGAAAAAACTGGATTTCAAGCAGCAGACACCAATAACAGAGCTCCGCACAGTACAGAGCTCTGTTATTAGTGAGGAGGTTGCTGATTGGACCTAAGGATCGCGCGCTGCCCTGCCATTGGCCTCTCCCCTTACACCCCGCCCCCATTCTCCCACGCTGAACACACCAGCAGCTTGCTCTTCAGCTCTGAAGACGGGGAGACTGCGTGCCGACTAGCTCCATAGAACAGGTTAGATTGAGACGTTAATACTTGTTAATGGCTGCCGCTGCACAGTATCCCCCGGCCCGACCACCTACCTATCTACCTCTCACTTGACTTTAATATAATGCTGCCGCACGTGCGGCGTTATGAGGGATGAACTCCGCTATTGTACAGTTTGCGGAGATGCCCCTACTGTGACGCGCCACACCTGGGCAGCATGCAGGACTGCCTATAATTGTCACCCCAGTCCGCTTACTCTGCACTGTAGCCCTGTACTCCAGACTGTCAGGGGTACAGCCGTTTGTACAGTCAACGGTGCGGAGATGCGTGTGGCTGCCAGTGAAGGGGTTAAGGCCGCAGGGCTGCCGGTGGGGTTAAAGTAACGTGCCTGCTATAACAGGCTGATATAAGGGGCAGCCGCACAGCCTACCTGTTTCTTGCAGGTCTCTGTCTGATATATGGCTGGAGTCAGGGCTGCCGGTGGTTAACAGGCTGAATAAGGGGCAGCTGCACAGCTCACCTGCATCTTGCAGGTCTCTGTCTTATAATGCACTGACTATGGCTGGAGTCATGTACCTCAGAGTGGACGCATCTCTTCAGTGTTCACTGGGGCTCTGTACGCTGAAAAGCCGCAAGGGATGGCCCCTACTGTGAAATGCCACACCTGTGGGCAGCATGCCGGACTGCCTATTGTCACCCAGTCCGCTTTCCCCGTACTCCAGACTGTCAGAACGGAGACTGTTCACACTGCCCCCTGCCCAGAGGAAGCCTGGGAAACCAAATGGGACCAAGAGACCCACAATCCAGGTGGGACCACCGGCAGAGGACAGGAATTTCACAATGGGGACGGTGTGGGTACCTATCTCTGCTTAGTAATTGCTCTGAAGTTACTGGTCATCACATGTCCACATACAAAGGACGTGAGCCCTCCCCTAAAGAACTGGTGGTAGAGTGCCCCTAGTGCTCAACCCTGCATCCACAGCTGCTACATCAGACCTGTCCTAGAAATACATACCTGCACTAATCCTGTATTATATTGAATCCAGATCTGCACTCACTATTCTGCTGGTGCAGTCACCGTGTACATACATTACTGATCCTGTGCTGATCCTGAGTTACATCCTGTATTATACTCCAGAGCTGCACTCACTATTCTGCTGGTGCAGTCACCGTGTACATACATTGCTGATCCTGAGTTACATCCTGTATTATACTCCAGAGCTGCACTCACTATTCTGCTGGTGCAGTCACCGTGTACATACATTACTGATCCTGTGCTGATCCTGAGTTACATCCTGTATTATACTCCAGAGCTGCACTCACTATTCTGCTGGTGCAGTCACCGTGTACATACATTACTTATCCTGTGCTGATCCTGAGTTACATCACCCCCTCCTTACTATTTGCAGTCTCCGGTCTGGCACAGTCCCGCCAAGTGCCAGATTCTGCTAAAAACAGCTGTAAGTACATTTTTCAAGGCTCCTGCAAAACGAAGCAAATGTAAATCATTTCCTTAAAGGGGTTTTCCCCTCAGACAATGGGGCATATGGCTGCAGGCAGGCTAGGATATGCCCACATTGTCTGATAGGAGCGGGTGCTGGATTGTGAAGGAGGAACTCTTGTATATTATAGTATATCCTTTATCCGTATCTTTAAGTAGCTTATCTAGTGCCATCTCTGACACACAGAAGAAAAGCCCGCCAGCCTCACCTGCGCAGACAGGAAAACCCGCCAGTGCTCACCTGCGCAGACAGAAAAGCCCGCCAGTGCTCACCCGCACAGACAGGAAAACCCGCCAGTGCTCACCCGCACAGTCAGACAGGAAAGCCCGCCAGTGCTCCCTCTGTTGCAAGTTGCAGCAAGGAAGAATCTGGTAAGCCGCATTACCAGTAGATACTAATTCTTGTGTATTGTAAAGCCCTGGCTATTACAGCCTGTGGCAAAGAGAACGTATGGCTCATTTTGGTAGTTGTGACATTTTTATTCATAGTGGGCATTATTATAGTAGTCACATTCTTGTACATAGGGGGCAGCTGCAGGAAAGCCTACCGCTGCAGACCAGTACGCAGAAAGGACAGACCGCCAGTGCTCATCCGCACAGTCAGACAGGAAAGCCCGCCAGTGCTCACCCGCACAGACAGGAAAGCCCGCCAGTGCTCACCTGCTGGATAGGAAAGCCCGTTGCTCCTCACCTGCAAGTTATAGCAAGGAAGAATCTGGTAAGCCGCATCACCACTGATTCTTGTCTATTGTAAACATCTAGGCAGATCAGGTAATTATACATCATTGTTATTCACAGGCTACAAAACTTAGTTCAGTATGGCAACACGTAAAATCACAGACTTTTTCAAAGATCCATTCTCCAGACAGTCTTGTACCTCTTCACTTGATCATCAAAATTCAAACGAAGCCCATTCATTAGTCCCAGACAACAGTTCATCTGATCAACCATCAGATGAAACAGCCAGTAGGACAAAAGGTTCTGCCAACAGAGCTGAGCGAAATTTTAAAAGTTTATGGCTTCAGGAATTTCCTTGGCTTAGATATAATAAAGAGAAAGAAATGATGTACTGCGAGTTTTGTTCTAAGGCTGGCCCAGATATTGCTGGCAAAACAGATTTTATCAAAGGAACGCATCATTTCAAGAAAGAAACTATAAAAAAACATGGAGAGAGTCTGAAGCATAGAAATGCTCGTGACAGTATCATAGCCAGGTGTGCCCCAACAGAGACACCTTTAGCCCGTTCTGTGTCCAGAGCCTGTGAAAAAATGGCCGAGAGAGTGGCTTAAATTTAATGCAGCCTACATGGTTGCATGTGAAGAGCTACCATTTACAAAGTTTGCCTCTCAAATCTTGCTTATGAAAAAAAACGGAATGGATATATCCAAAACGTATGATAACGACACTGCATGCCCTGAGTTCATTGGTTGCATTGCAGATGAATTAAAAGCCCAAACAGTAAATAAAGCTAGCAAGGCAATTTACATTTCAGTCATAACAGACTGTGGAACAGATGTATCCGGAAGAGAAAATGTGATTGTGTACTTAAGGTACATTTTGTCTGGTGTACCAGTAAACAACCTTGTTGGATTAGCTGAGCTTCAGCATTGTCATGCGCAGGGATTATTTAAAGCAATAACAGATATACTTACTAGTGCAGACCAAAGCAATCCAAATTGGTGGCAAGATAAGCTCAGTGCTTTTGGTGCAGATGGAGCGAGTGTTAATATGGGTGCGACTGGTGGTGTGGGTGCACTGATAAGAAAAGATATAGAAAAGTATATACTCTCATTTCACTGCTTACCACACAGGCTGGAACTGGCCACGTTGAGCACACAAAAGTGTCTTCCTATGGTTCAAAAAGTATATGACCTGTTGCATCTTGTTTGGAAGACTTATCATTTTAGTTCCAAAAGTAAAAGGGAGTTGAGAGCAATTGGCACAGAGTTAGGCTGCAAAATCCGCTGTCCTGGGGCAGTGAAGACCCAGCGTTGGCTACCTCATATTTTTCGGGCACTGTCAGTATTCCTCTCCTCTGATCATGAAACAGGACAGTTCACTGCTGTACATCATCACATGGAACACCTTGCTGCCTCGTCCAAAAACAGTGATATATCTGGAAGAGCTAAACACATTGTCCAGCAAATGGAGAACATAGTGTTTGTTGGATTCTGTCACTTTCTCCATGACCTCTTTGGAGAAATCTCAAAGTTATGCCTTAGTCTTCAGAAAAATTCTCTAATATTACCACAAGCTGTTGCTGCTATTAAAAGTTGTATTATGACAATAGAAAGCATTAAAGAAAACCCACTAAGAAATGGGAAACTACAGAATTTTTTCCGGCAAATAGCTGGTAAAGAAATGCATACCCAAACAACGGTTGCTAAAAGGCGAGATAAAACCACAAGTGTTACATGCATTCAGTTTCAAAATATTCAACTGAAAGAAAGCCATTCCAGTTTTATGGATATCCTTAAAGAACATATTAAAAAAACAGTAGAGGTAACAATTACAGAACTGGAAAAAAGATTTGGAGTGATGATGGGGAAAGACCAGGAAGATAACATAGGAGGGTCAGAAATCATCCGATGTTTCTCTATATTTTGTCACGATTCTTGGCCTGAAGACTTCATCACGTATGGAGAAGAGGAAATTGACATGCTAATACAGTGGTATAAGCCCATCTTGTTGAAGAATCAATGTGATTTGGAGGCAATCCACAGTGAGTGGAGATTGCTAAAATTCTTAATCAAAGGCCAGTTTGCAGATATGTCTTACAGCAATTTGTGGGAGTTAGTCCGACTCCTGACTAAAGAGCCTTACTCCACCGACTACAAAAATATTTTACATTTGGTGAACATTATGCTTATACTTCCTATATCAGCTGCACAGTGTGAACGAGGCTTTTCTGCGCAAAACAGAATAAAATCTCAAGTACGCAATTCACTTCATACTGCTACACTGGAAGATTTAATCCGAATTAGCTCTGAAGGCCCTTCACTTGAGCTGTTTGATCCTGAGCCCTGTGTGAGACGCTGGTTTGGATCCAAGAGGAAGAGGAGGCCTCATTATTCTGGATGGCCAAGTGACACTGACTTATTGGTAGTCAGTGACACTGACTCAGAATCGGAGCAATAAATTGTCTATTAAGGACTGTAAATAGTTAACGTTTTTGTTGGCTGTAAGAAGAACAAATCCAGAAGAACAAATCCAAAAGAACATATGGGCAATTTATGTATTTTAAATTTGGCGACTAAAAAATTAATTTGGCTCCTAAATTTTTCAGGTTAGGAGCCAATGGGTCCTTGATATTTTTTTTAGTCTGGAGCACTGTAATATCACCAACCATTCCTATTTTATTAAGGTGTATCCATATAAATGGCCCACCCTGTAGAATATTCCACTTCTTTGCTTTAATAAACTCCTGGGTTGCTTTGGCTTTATGTTTTGGGTCATTGTCCATCTGTATTATGAAATGCCGACCAATCAGTTTGGCTGGATTTGAGCGCACAGAATGTCTCTGAAAACCCCAGAATTCATCTGGCTGCTTCTGTCCTGTGTCACATCATCAATGAACACTAGGGACCCAGGGCCACTGGCAGCCATGCATGCCCAAGCCATCACACTGCCTCCGCCGTGTTTTACAGATGATGTGATATGCTCTGGATCATGATCTGTACCAAGCCTTCGCCATACTTTTTTCTTTCCATTGTTCTGGTAGAGGTTGATCTGTCCAAAGAATGTTTTTTAAGATGTTTTCCATTTCATCCACCATGACGGCCACCAAGAGAGATTGACCCTTGACCTCTGTAGGGGCAGGAACACATGGAGAGTTTAAATTCCCCACCACCCCCTTTACCTCCTCAGTGTTTTCCTGCCACTACGGGGGCCAACATGTGGAGCGGTCCCTCTGGTGAGGGATGAAGAAAGAACGGCATTTTACCTGCTTTATTCCTTTTTAGGAAATCCTCTTATGGATGCATATCTCCGACTGCCCTCCGGATGCAGGGGCTGAAGCTGGGCAGTCAGGAGCAACGAGGTCCCTCGTCCTGGCTCAGGCCGGGTCCTGCGGTCCCTCCTTATTCCCCAGACACCTTCCCTAGGTCCGGGAGGCCGGGCTCACTGGGAGACGCGCGCGATATGCGGCGTCTTCTCCTGCTTACAGCACGTGACCGGCTCCAGGAGAAAGGCGGAAGTGCGATGTGCACTAAGGGGCGGCCCACGCCGGCACGCGTGCTTTTATAGTCAGCACAAGCGATTGTGACTAATGACGTCAGACGCCGAGGAATACAAAATTAATCGCGGTTCCCAGCCAGCTCTAGCCTGCAGCACCACAATGGAAGCCCCTTCTCCTCGCCAGGAAGGAACTGATTCTTCCACCACCTGTACTGTGAGTCCCCCTCTGGGGCCATATGGTTGTTACTCTGCCTTTTTTTTTCTCTGCTTGTTACCATATCTAAAAGGGGTTATTTTGGTTGTTCCCTCCAGGGCACTAAAGAGTTCAAACCTAACATTAAACCTCAAAAATGCAATACCTGCTCAAAGAGGCTCTGCAAGTCCTGTATTTCGGACATCTGGAAAGAGGAATAACCAAACATTTTCTCTGAAATGAAGTCTTTTATTCAGGATGAGATAAAATCCTTACTGGCTTCTATGTCTACCCCTAGCAGCACCTCTATTCCTTCAAAAAAATGTAGACTTTCCTTAATATCCTCCTCTGATGGCGAAGACGAGGAAGTAGCTTCCGTCTCTTCTAAACAAGAGAATTTTGAAGACCCCTTGTCTGAAGGAGAAATTATTGAAGAAGATAAAAAATACTTTTTTTCTTCTGATGAAATTGAGGATCTGCTAAGGGTGGTTAGGTCAACTATGGGCATTGAGGACACCCCTAACGAGATGTTCGGGGGTCTAAGGTCAAAAAGATCTATGGTCTTTCCGATAAATAAGAATATCCGTGAAATGATCATGGACAAGTGGCTAGATCCAAAAAAGAGATTAGATGTACCAAAAAAATTTATGACCAGACTTTGTTTTGACCAGTCTGAGTCTAAAATATTCAGTGAGACCCCAAAAATTGAAATACAAGTAGCCAAGATGGTTAAAAGAACAGCCTTACCATTCGAGGACTCCTCCCAACTCGGCGACCCAATGGACCGTAAAGCCGACAGTCTGCTTAAAAAGTCCTGGGAAGCAGCAATGTTTGGTGTAAAAACTAACATCACAGCTACGTCCGTGACCAGGGCCCATGTACATTTGGTTAGAAGAGCTAGACGAACATCTAAAAAATAAAACCCAGAGAGAAGAAATACAGGAATCTATTCCGCTTCTTCGCTCCGCCACAGCATCTTTAGCAGATGCTTCCGCGGAGTCAATACACTTCTCTGCAAAAGAAGCTGCTTTTTCAAATACAGCCAGAAGGGCTTTATGGATGAAAGCCTGGTCAGGTGACAAAGCCTCTAAGGCAAAACTATGCTCTATTTCCTTTTCAGGAGAATTTGTCTTTGGTCCCACCTTAGACAAAATTCTTGAAAAGGCTGCAGATAAGAAAAAAGGATTTAATGAGAGAAAAGACACTAAACGGAAGATTTATCGTCAGTTTCAGCCCCAACAAAGATCCTTTAGGGGTAAAGGAAAAACGGGTAGATGGAGCTATCCTAAGGGAAGTAGGGGTCGAGGTTTCATCCTCAACCCTCAGAACAAACAACCCAAGCAGCAATGACGCCACGGTAGGGGGCAGACTAAAAATTATGTTTCAGCTTGGGAGCAGATAACTTCAAATCCTTGGGCTCTAAATATCGTTTTCCAGGGATACAAAATCGAGTTTACGTCAGCCCCCCCAAAAAAGCTTCCATATATCCTCACAAAAAAGGGGAGATTTAACAAGAATTTGGTCATGTGTCCGGGAACTTCTGAATCTCGGAGTGATTCAAAAGGTACAGAGATCAGAAGAAAGAAAAGGGTTCTATTCCAACCTTTTTTTAGCAAAAAAAACAGATCAATCCTACCGTATGTTAGTAAACCTAAAACCTCTAAACAGGTTCATCCTGTACAAAAAATTCAAAATGGAGACCATCTCATCAACGATCCTACTCATTCAGAAAGGAGTGTTTAAGTCTTCAATCGACCTCAAAGACGCCTATTATCATATACCTATACATCCTCTCTCTCAAAAATATTTACGGTTTGCCTTAAAAGGTCCAGACGGCTCCATTCACCATTTCCAGTATGTCGCCCTTTCTTTTGGCATCTCCTCTGCACCTCGTATCTTCACAGAACTGGTGGTGGAGATGGTTGCCTACTTACATCAAGAAGGTATAGGAATAGTCCCATACCTCGACGACTTCTTGATTCTGGGGGAGACAGAGGAGAAGAATCGCAATGCGACCCAAAAGTTCTCAGAGATCCTATCATCCCTTGGGTAGATAATCAACAAGAAGAAATCTTTGCTCAAGCCGCCAAGGATTGTAAAATTTCTAGGGGTAGAACTAGATTCATCCCTTCAAACTTGTCTTCCACAGGACAAATCAGAGAATTTAATAAGGAAAATTACAGACTTTCAGAGATCCAGAAGATGCTCTATCAGGGAGGCCATGAGCCTAATAGGGAATCTAACGGCTTGCCTATCATCAGTCCCCTGGAGTCAGAGTCATACAAGGAAGACCCAAAATGGATCCTTAAAGAATGGAACAGCAAACAAACAGATCTGGAAAGATGGATTCAGATTCCACCAGGGGTAAAATCAGATTTAAATTGGAAACCGAGAGTGGCTACTCAGAGGTCTGGATTGGCGGAAACATCTAGAAGTGCAAATAATGACGCAAGTCTAGCCAGCTGGGGTTCCAGAATTGGAGACCAATATTTTCAAGGTATCTGGCCAGAGTACATAAGAGGAAGATCATCCAACTTCCGAGAATTGTACGCGGTCCTCAAAGCACTAAAGAATGGAGGAGACCTTTCGGCACTTAAAAATCCTGTCAGACAATATGCCCTATCAATAAACTGGGAGTGCAACTAACCTATGCGTTCCCTCCGATACCTCTCATCCCGAGAACCATCCAGAAAATAAGAGGGGAACCAACTACTCTGATCCTAATAGCCCCTCTTTGGCCGAAAATGAGTTGGTTTTCGGCCCTGCAACAGCTCTCTATGGAGGATCCCTGAAAGATCCCCTTCCAAAAGGACATGATACGTCGGTGTCCTCTCATACATCCCGATCCAGGGAAATTCAGACTAGCTGTTTGGATCCTGAAGGGGAAAATTTGAGAAAAAAGGCCTTTCGGATAGGGTCATTCTCATTTTAAAAGCCAGTAGGAAAAAGTACAGATCTCTGCTCTTAGTGCCTTTTACGACTGCAGTCTGGCAGATCATAGATGGGTCAGAAGATTTAGTAGAGCAGCATCTAGAATAAGACCCACTCTCAGACCTAGTGCTCCCTCTTGGGATTTAAATATTGTTCTACAAGGGTTGACAGAACCACCTTTTGAACCCATATCTGACATCTCCTTAAAACACCTTTCTCTAAAAACAGCCTTTTTAATAGCCATAACTTCGCCTAGACGCATAGGGGAACTACAAGCCCTTTCATGTAAAGAACCATACTTACAGATTAAGGACGACCATATCAGGTTAAAACTCGATCCGGGGTTTCTCCCTAAGGTGCTAAAGTGGTTTCCACCTTTCGCCGTGACCAGGAGATTTTCCTTCCTTCCATTCCTAGGTCTCAGGATAATCTCAGGATAACAGGAAAGATGAAAAAGTTTCCCTTTTAGACGTTAGAGATACAGTCATCCCATATCTTGAGACCTCTGAAGAATTCAGGAAGGATAGCAATCTCTTGGTACAGTTTGCTGGTAGAAACAAGGGCAAGAAGCTCTCTAAAGCCTCTATAGCTAGATGGATTAAATACACTATAGAATGTTGCTATAAAATTCAGGGTCTTCCCAGCCCTGAATTTATTAAGGCCCATTCCACTAGAGCCACAGACTGGGCTGAAAAAGGAGGTGTCTCCCTCGACCAAATATGCAGGGCCGCTACCTGGTCAAGTATCAAGCACGTGGTTAAACATTATCGCCTTAATCTTCAGGATTCTAATGAGACTCTCTTCGGTCGAAGAGTTCTCCAGGCTTTTCCCTACCCTCTTAGTTATCCGTTAAGTCTCTTTGTGGCCGTCATGGTGGATGAAATGGAAAAACCGTAATTAGCTGTAGTGGGTATTAACCGAATTCTGTACCAGGCCAGCAAATCTCTTGCGGCTAAGTGGATACAGCCATCGCCTCCTAGCTTTAGGGAATTTGTGGCTAGAATGAATACGATTATACGGCTTGAGAGAGACACGTATTTGAAACGGAATTGCATTTCGAAATTTGATTCCATCTGGGGACTGTGGATAGATAGATCTGGGGTGTGTAGCTCCTGGTTGTCCCAGGTGTGTAATGGCTGGAATATTTTAGGCCGAATATAAACAGGCTGTGGCGCCCAGATGTCTGTGGTAGTGGGTTGGGTTTCCTCCCTTGTATCGAGCATGAGAGGAGTTGGGTCTTACTCGTACTTGAATCCAGGGTCTACTGCTGTCCCCCTACGTCTCTGCCACCAAGATTTTTGTGATGTCTGTTTAATCGCACACACTGTAATAATAATGTAATTCTTTCCTATTGATTGGGATCATGTTCTCTTTATTGCTCATCACACTGTTTGTTCTGAATGTTGATATAATGGTGTTAATTGTATACATCTGCAATTGATATAATCGGCATTGGTGCCAAATGTACTGTATGCCTTGACATTGCATTGAAAAGTTTTCAATAAAAACTATCTGATTCGAAAAACCGTAATTAGTCTTACCGGTAATTCCTATTCCTTGAATCCACCATGACGGCCCATATTATCCCTCCCCCCAAAAAAAAAATATATATATATATATATATATATATATAATAAAATATATTTAGGTAAGGGTGTGAATGTATCTGTGTGAGCCTATACACATATACATATATTATTTATACACATTTGAGAGGATCTCATAAATTTTTGTTCAAATTTTTTACTTCCTTAGAAGGATATGAGATTAAATATCCTAGGACATGTGACTCCATGTTTGGGGTAATTTGTAAAACACTGAGGAGGTAAAGGGGGGGTGGGGAATTTAAACTCTGCATGTGTTCCTGCCCCTACAGAGGTCAAGGGTCAATCTCTCTTGGTGGCCGTCATGGTGAATTCAAGGAAACGGAATTACCGGTAAGACTAATTACGTGTTTTTTTTTAGCAAAGTCCAATCTCACCTTCTTATTCTTGAGGCCCATGAGTGGCTTGCACCGTGCAGTGAGCCCTCTGTATTTACTTTCATGCAGTCTTCTCTTTATGGTAGATTTGGATATTGATACGCCTATATCCTGGAGAGTGGTGTGCACTTGGTTGGCTGTTGTGAAGGGGTTTTTCTTCATGGTAATTATTCTGCGATCATCCACCACTGTTGTCTTCCATGGGCTTCCAGGTCTTTTTTTGCATTGTTGAGGTCACCAGTGCTGTCTTTCTCAGGATGTACCAAACTGTAGATTTTGCCACTCCTAATAGTGTAGCAATTTCTCGGATGGGTTTTTTATGTTTTCACAGATGAAGGATGACTTGTTTCACCTGCATGGAGAGCTCATTTGACCGCATGTTACCTTCTAAGTGAAATCTTCGAAATGCAAGAACCACACCACAAATCAACTCCAGGCCTTTTATGTGCTTAATTGAGAATGAAATAATTAAGGAATTGCCCACACATGCCCATGAAACAGCCTTTGAGCCAATTGTCCGATTACTTTTGTGTCCCTTTAAAAACAGGGTGCCACATGTGAAGGAGCTGAAACTCCTAAACCCCTCATCCAATTTTAATGTGGATATCCTCAAATGAAAGCTAAAAGTCTGGACTTTATGTCCGTTATATAACTATAACATAAATATATTTTAGTAAACGGGTAAAAAAAACAAATGTGTGTCTGTCCAAATATATATGGACCTAATATATATGGAAATGGCCAGATGGCCTTGGACAACATTATAGTCATTGAGAGCATATAGCTGGTTGTATCCGGCTATAGCCAATACGGTATACTCCAGCAGGCTGTTCTTCTGCCAGAAGGTGTGTATAAGGTTATGTTGTGAACTCCGGCAGTCTGTTCTGGTGGAGGAACTGGCTGCATCTGTCATAGCTGGATGCCCATTGACTGTAATGGGGATCCGGACAAAAAATGCTGTACGGTGACATAGCATTTTGATAAGACAGTCAGTCAGCCTTGCCCTTAAATCAGTCCCCCCATGCCGCAAGCCCGCAATCAGACCCCATACCACCATGATCAGACCCCCAGGCTGCCACCATCAGACCCTCTCTTGCTGCAATCAGAGCCAGACGCCCATGCATTCCATTCCCATGTCTCCCACCCCCAGTGCCCCCATGATGGCACTGCCATCAGCCCCTCCATGGCATCCAGATTGCCATGATGTCCCCCTTCCCTAGTGCCTCCCATCAGATCAGCCTCTCCATGCCAAATCACAGGTGCCCCCTTAATCACAGGTTCCCCCGCCGCTAACTATATACTTACCCTTCCTGGCAGTGCGGCGTGCGCTGACACATGGAGTCCGCAGGAAATGCATCTTCATCCCAACATGCACTGGGAGGGACCCAACGTCACACACAGCGTCAGCCAGCACGCACGATGTGTGCACGCAAGTCCCTGGCCAGTGCAGCGTGGTGGCGAGTCGGGAGGCCACAGAGCAGTGAGTGAGAAGCTTCACTCACGCTCTGTGGTCACGTGATTTAAACGAATCCTTGATGCAGGGAAACTGAATCGAGGATTTTTTTGCCTCGATTACATCAATTAAATCGATAAATCGTTTCAGTCCTAGCCATGGCGCTATATGAAGTGCAGCTAGGCCATGTGGCCGATGTATGATGATGTCACATGGCCTAGTTGCAGCTTAGCCCAATTCAAGTGAATGGGGCTGAGCTGCAGTACCAAGGTTACAGGAATAAGAATATGGAGATGTAAGAAAAAAAAAACATTTTTAGAGGTCAAAGGTCAAAACTATAAAATGTGATCTCTGTAAACGTACCGACCTGCAGAATGACGTTAACAGGTCCATTTACTACATAGGGAACACTGTTAAAATGAAACTCATAAAACTATGGTGGAATTGCAGCTTTTTTTTTCTAATTGCACCCCATTTATGATTTTCTTCCAGCTTCCCACAACATTGTATAGAATATTAAATGTTGCCATTAGAAAGTACAACTTGTTCTGCAAAAAACAAGCCCTAATATGGCTATGTGAAGGGAAAAATAAAAGTTATGGCTCCTGAAAGTCAGGGAGTAAAAAACGGAACATCGCTGCATCTGAAAGAAGTTAAACCAACATCCGGCTGCAAAAAATGCCCTAAAACCATTAAAAGAATTGTGAAATCACCCTTAGGCCACACACACAGTCTGTACAGGTCCTTCTCAAAAAATTAGCATATTGTGATAAAGTTCATTATTTTCTGGAATGTACTGATAAACATTAGACTTTCATATATTTTAGATTCATTACACACAACTGAAGTAGTTCAAGCCTTTTATTGTTTTAATATTGATGATTTTGGCATACAGCTCATGAAGACCCAAAATTCCTATCTCAAAAAATTAGCATATCATGAAAAGGTTCTCTAAACGAGCTAATTAACTCTAAACACCTGTAAAAGATTCCTGAGGCTTTTAAAAACTCCCAGCCTGGTTCATTACTCAAAACCGCAATCATGGGTAAGACTACCGACCTGACTGCTGTCCAGAAGGCCATCATTGACACCCTCAAGCAAGAGGGTAAGACACAGAAAGAAATTTCTGAACGAATAGGCTGTTCCCAGAGTGCTGTATCAAGGCACCTCAGTGGGAAGTCTGTGGGAAGGAAAAAGTGTGGCAGAAAACGCTGCACAACGAGAAGAGGTGACCGGACCCTGAGGAAGATTGTGGAGAAGGACCGATTCCAGACCTTGGGGGACCTGCGGAAGCAGTGGACTGAGTCTGTAGTAGAAACATCCAGAGCCACCGTGTACAGGCGTGTGCAGGAAATGGGCCACTTTTGAACCAGAAACAGCGGCAGAAGCGCCTGACCTGGGCTACAGAGAAGCAGCACTGGACTGTTGCTCAGTGGTCCAAAGTACTTTTTCGGATGAAAGCAAATTTTGCATGTCATTCGGAAATCAAGGTGCCAGAGTCTGGAGGAAGACTGGGGAGAGGGAAATGCCAAAATGCCTGAAGTCCAGTGTCAAGTACCCACAGTCAGTGATGGTCTGGGGTGCCATGTCAGCTGCTGGTGTTGGTCCACTGTGTTTTATCAAGGGCAGGGTCAATGCAGCTAGCTATCAGGAGATTTTGGAACACTTCATGCTTCCATCTGCTGAAAAGCTTTATGGAGATGAAGATTTCATTTTTCAGCACGACCTGGCACCTGCTCACAGTGCCAAAACCACTGGTAAATGGTTTACTGACCATGGTATTACTGTGCTCAATTGGCCTGCCAACTCTCCGGACCTGAACCCCATAGAGAATCTGTGGGATATTGGGAAGAGAAAGTTGAGAGACACAAGACCCAACACTCTGGATGAGCTTAAGGCCGCTATTGAAGCATCCTGGGCCTCCATAACACCTCAGAAGTGCCACAGGCTGATTGCCTCCATGCCACGCCGCATTGATGCAGTCATTTCTGCAAAAGGATTCCCGACCAAGTATTGAGTGCATAACTGAACATAATTATTTGAAGGTTGACTTTTTTTTGTATTAAAAACACTTTTCTTTTATTGGTCGGATGAAATATGCTAATTTTTTGAGATAGAAATTTTGGGTTTTCATGAGCTGTATGCCAAAATCATCAATATTAAAACAATAAAAGGCATGAACTACTTCAGTTGTGTGTAATGAATCTAAAATATATGAAAGTCTAATGTTTATCAGTACATTACAGAAAATAATGAACTTTATCACAATATGCTAATTTTTTGAGAAGGACCTGTATTTGGTCAGTATTTTGTATCAGTGTTTGTAAACCACAATCCTAAAACCTACAAAGAAAAAATGCAATGGAAAAATAGGTGCTCCTTCCATCTTCTGGAACCATTACTGGTTTTGGCTTGCAAATACTGACAGTGTGAAAATGGCCTTAAGTTATTTTCACACTAGTGGCAGGACGGATCCGACAGGCTGCTCAGCCTGTCGGATCTGTCCTGCCGCTAGTTCAAGTGTGTCGCCGGACTGCTGCTCCGTCCCCATTGACTATAATGAGGGCGGGGACTGAGTTCCGGCGCAGCGCACGGCGAAAGGCTGCCGGACTAAAACTGTCAAGCATGCTGGAGGGAGCGTCAGGGTTTGGGCTAGCTACTTAACTGCCTCAGGACCTAGAGCCCATATGATCATTGAGGGAAGTGAATTAAAGTGTATTAAAATATTTAACAGGAGACTGAAAGAGCAGTCCATGACCTCAAGCCTGAAGAGACTATGGGTGATGCAACTAGATAATGACCTTAAAGGGGTATTCTGGTTAGATTAAGTTATCACCTATCCACAGGAGATATAACTATTCACCAGTGGGGGTTCCAACGAGAACAGGGTCCCCATACCCTCTGCATGGAGCTCCATTCATTTCTATGGGAGTTCCAGAGATAGCTATGTCCAGAATTCCCATAGAAATGAATAGAGAGCACGCCTCGCACGCGGTGCGTTCTCCTTCACCTTTGAGGGCCCGTTCTGGAGATGGGTGCCTGGAGAAGACCTGACACCAGGATTAACTATGGAAAGAAAGTAAGGTAGCAGAGGTAGTGTGATGGTCTGAGCAATGTTCTACTGGGAAACCTTGGATCCTAGCATTTTTGGGGGTGTTACTTTGACATATACAATCCACCTAATCATTGTCCAGAAAAGCACACACTAGAGAACACTGTTGCCATCAAATGGCAGTGGCCTTTCCGAGCAGGATAATGCCCCCCGATGTTTTGCCGGCCATGCTCATTCCGCTTTTGCGGAACAGAACCTAATAGAACAGTCCTATCATTGTCCATAATGTGGACAATAAGGCCTCTTTCACATGGGCGTCATGTTTGACGCCCGGATAAGAGGCGGGTGCGTTGCGGGAAAATGCGCAATTTTTCCGCGCGTTTGCAAACTGTTGCAATTCGTTCTGCACGCGCGTGCGAAAAATCTGCATGTTTGGTTCCCAGACCCTAAGCCGGACTTCATCACTGAAGTCCAGTTTCGATTGAGTATTCTGTATATTTTATTATTTTCCCTTATAACATAGTTGTAAAGGAAAATATTAGCATTCTAAATACAGAATGCAAAGTAAAAAGAGCGATTGAGGGTTAAAAATTAAATAAAAGTAACTCACCTCCTCCAATTGAGAGCGTAGCATGTTGCGATTTTCACACAACGCAGAAGTGATACGGGAAAATCACCGCTCATGCACATAGCCCCATAGAAATGAATGGGTCCGGATTCAGTGCGGGTGCAATGCGTCCTCCTCACAGGAGAACTTCATGGGTTTCAGTGTTCACGTTGGTTTCACACTCAGTTCACACTTTCGCGTAAAACGCCGCTTTTGAACGCACATAAAAACGCACAACAGTAATGGAACCATGCATTCCAATGAGGGTGGTTCACACTTGCGCGTTTTTATGCGCGTTCGTAGGCGCCTATAAACGTCCGACGCATAAGCAAGTATGTTCGCGTTAATTCGGGCTTTTTTCGAGCGTTTGGTGCCAATATACTTCAATGGGAAACGCGATAGGCGTGTTGTTCGGGCGTTTGTGCAGCGTAAAACGCGCCTATGGATGCGCTGCTTTACAAAGTTTGCAACATGCTGAATCAGCCACCATGGAATGTCACACCTCTAAAGCACTCAGATTGGCCAAACTATATCATAGGTCATTGGCCAACTATGCAGTCAATCACATAAACGCGCAGCAAACGCGCCTACACTATTTACCAAAACGCTTGAAAAAACGCGCCTATATGCAAGTCTTGAACGCACCAAAAACGCTAGGCTTCAAAACGCTCAGGTCTGAACCCAGTGTCAGTGTTACAGCTGAAGTGTAGATTACTTAATCTGGAAGACTTTCTTGCAGAACCACTGGAGACTGATTTTCAGTTTCTGTTCCCCCTAACTACTAGTGTAGTGAAGATTAGCACGAGGTACGTGGTGAATGCTTCTGCATATGTGACTAGCAAGAGATCTCGTGTGTTTCTGATCTGAACAAATGTTTAGTTAAAGGGGATGTAAAAAAGTAGGGAAATGTCTGCAAGTTCCACTGATATTGCAGATGAGCTACCTTGAAGTGAGGGAGCTTGAGCTAAAATACCAAAACCTTTGGATAGGTGTGGCACAGCATTTGGCGGAAGGCAGACATGTTGTTTTCCTATTCCTTTACAACCCCTTAACACTAGATATTTACTGAAACTTAAGCCTTTGTTGATATACATTTAAAAAGCGGGGTGCTCATGTCCCCAAACCACTGCTTGACATATAAACACAACTAAATGAATAGATGTACTGGACAGGAAAAGTTAATGGCTGAGTGCTTATGTCTACACACTACTCAGCAGGGGGGGAGTGGGAACTTAAATGGGCCCATGATGTAGGCAGGGCCAAAACAAGTAGTGCTGTAGAAAATACCACCCCCAGCAGAACCAAATGCCACAGTACAGCACAAAATACTTCCCCTGAAGCTACCCCTCTGGCCAGTGCCAGCTGCCACATTCTGTTCTCCTTCAGTTGTCTCCAAAATATAAAGGAGGGGGCTGAGGGAGTGAGCACTTTCCAGCTCATATCTTTAGCATGCTACCTGGTCTTTCAGCACTACATACCGATTACATGATGTCTCCTCTGATTGTAGACACTCATCCATATTACCCAGACTGCCATAATGACTTTTAGCCACATCTCATCTCTACAGAGTTTACCTCACAGAATCTTAGTTTCCTCACTTTTTTATTATCCTCCCCACCTTCTGAACACAAACTCCCCATCCTAGTGCCCAATGCCTCCAAATACTATATTATTGTGCCCCAGTAATAAAAATGCTTACAAAAAACAAGTAGCCAATCCAAATGGCAAACTGCAATTATCTCAGATCACCAAGAATTCATAGATCATTTAACAGGGGTAATCCAAATCTACTATTAAGACATAACCTTTATTAAATAACATTAAAATAGATAGCCCTCAAATAATAAGTGCTAATAAAAATTCACAGTTCACTTCCTGTAAAATGATACACCTGATACAAGAAGTTCAACGATAGTAGTAATTAAGGTACTCAGATAATGACTATTGTCCCACCACTTAGTTGATTCAAGAATACAAACGTTGTCCTTGGAAATGTGGAAACTCCTCCCTGGTGTAATCCCAAGCACTACAAAGAAGATTGTATAAATGACAGGGTTGGGTAAAGATGATCCCTATTCAGACCCTATGATGTGGCTGACATACTAGCCCTAATAACTAGAAATAAGAGCAGCCTCACCACAGGGCACTCGTCCTAAAAAGGGCGACCACCGTCCGAAACCTTACCCTCAATTGCTGGCCCTAATAAGACCCCATCCTACTCCCAACATGCACGTTTCGCCTTTCAAGGCTCATCAGGGCAAGTAACAGGGAAAATGGGCAAAAAAAATTACACATGGGTGAGCTTTAGATACCAAAAACCTGCTCACCAATAGAGATACCAGATATAGTAACCTCTTGCTTAATGACAGGGTACAAGGAGGTGACAGAAGATAAGCTATCAGAACCCCTACAAACAGGGCATGATGTTACCCTAACAGAATAGATGGCTAAAACACCACTATTCCCGCCAGTTTATAAATCAAATTCTACCTCATAACGAAGCTACAATTATCCTAGGCTTGGTGCGCTCGGTCAGGACGCATTGATGACATCACCGTGTGCCAACGTAGGCGCGCATGCACAATCCAGGCAAAGGCTAGTGCCGGGATGCCGCATCTTTCATTAATGCTCAGTCAGTTCGCTTTGATGATGTCATCTTGTCCCGATGTGAGCGCACATGCGTAGTCCGAGCAGGAAATAGTGTCTTTCATTAACGCTTAGTCAGTTCGCTTTGATGATGTCATCTTGTCCTGATGTGAGTGCACATGCGTAGTCCAAGCAGGAAATAGTGCCGGGATGCCGCAACTCCAATTACCGCTGGTGGGGTAAGGTGACGTCACCGAGTAAGGACACACTTAATAATAGCGCATCACTCTATGTGGACAAGGTTGCCGAGCAACGAGGACGCGTCCCCGGTACCTGTCTATTAAACAGACCCAGGTAAAGGTCTGTACATATATGGGGGCACGTATTGCAAAAGTATAGTAACCCAGATATCATGACACAAAAAAACACTGACATAGGTTATTCAAATGAAGCAAATCAGAGAGGAGATACTGTTAGTATAGGGGGAGTTGATATAAGTTAAATCAAGGATTTAATCCCTTCTTCCAAAATAACTGTAATATCACTGGAAAAAATGGATACTCAGCATCAAATGAAACAGCTGAAATTCAGCTGTTCATTTAGGCCTAGGGGTGAGACCGTACATAATAAGAAGGTCCAGCGCGCTACATGTTGTAAGAGTACCCGGTTCCAATCACCTCCTCTATTTGGGGGTTTAACCATCTCTATACCTATAGAACTTATACACTTGGGGTTGCCCTGATGGCATTCAATTCATGTACATGTCTGCATACAACCGTATACCTCCTGTTTATTAAATCCCCCAAATGCTCCCCTATGCGCCTGTGCAATTCTCTTCTGGTCTTGCCGATATATTCTTTATGGCATTCGCAGTTAATTTTATAAATCACTCCTGAGGTAAAAATATCTTTGATGGGGAATGTGTGTTGCAGGTTAGTGCTGAAAAAAGTATTTCCGGTCTGCAATGTGTTACAAGCCACACAGCTACCTCACCTCAAGCACCCAAGTGGTTTGCAATCAAGCCAAGTGTCAGATGTAGGTATTGGAGCGTAGTGGCTGTGGACTAAAAGATCCTTGAAACTACTTCCATTCCTAGGTAATTTGTGGATACATCTGTATGATGTCACGAATATCAGGATCCATTAAAAGGATGGGCCAGTGTCTCTTCAGGATATCCTTAGCTTGATCCGCTGATCCATCATAGGAGGTGATTAGACAGATCTTTTGATTCACATGTACCTTCTCCTTTGGTACCAGGAGATCGGTACGAGGTGTAGAAATAGCTTTCTGAAATGCCTTTTTTAATATCGTACCCCTCAAAACTTTAGCCTGTTCAACAAACTCTCTGTCTTCAGAGCAGTTTCTACATAGGCGGAGATATTGTCCACCTGGTATTCAGGGCTGGTGCAAGGATTTTTGCCGCCCTAGGCAAAAGAAAAGTTTGCCGCCCCCCCCCCCCATGTGACATCACAATGCCCCACTCATATGATCTGCCATAATAACTAACGCGAGGGCCGCCGTGTTTACATTAAAAAGCCTGCAGACACCAGAGCCACTACATTTAGCTGCAGAGGTTTTGGGGACTATAGTGTCCCTTTAATGTGAGGTAAATTAGAGACTAGTCCCATCAATAATGTACTAGATCGCCTAATTACACCCAGATGAGGATGATGATGGGCTCTGGCTCCACTGGTCTGGTGTGGGACAGGCTCTCTGGAGGCAAAAATCAATGTTCTGGGAGAATGGAAAGCGGCTCCATTTTTTAGGGCCCTTTACACAGTTCAAGGTCTGGGCCCCAGGAGAATATGCCCATAAGGCCCACCTATAAGTCCACCTACATGTTCCACCCATTAGTTTGTTCACAGGGGGTGAAGTGTGGAGGGGATGTTATGTGTTGCTGTAGAGAATCTAATGTGTGTGCTTATGGGATGTAGTGTATAGGGATAGCAGTGTGTGTGTGTAGTGGATGCAGTGTGTGTGTAGTGGATGCAGTGTGTGTGCAGTGTATGCAGTGTGTGTGTAGTGGATGCAATGGATGCAGTGTGCGGTGGATGCAGTGTGTGTGTAGTGGATGCAGTGTATGTGCAGTGTATGCAGTGTGTGTGTGTAGTGGATGCAATGGATGCAGTGTGCGGTGGATGCAGTGTGTGTGTAGTGGATGCAGTGTCTGTGTGTGTGGAGTGTATAGGGAGACCAGAGTGTATGTGATGCAGTATGTGTAGGTTATGCAGTATGTGTAGGTGATGCAGTGTGGGTGTGTGCAAGGGATAGAAAGAAGTTCCGTGTTTGTGTATAAGGTTTGTGTTGTGTGTTTCTGAATGTGTGTACAGAGTGCGTTCTGTGAATCTGTGTTTGCATGTGTAAGGCTCCATTCACACGTCCACAATTCTGTTCTGCATTTTGCGGAACGGAATTGCGGACCAATTTATTTCTATCCACACTCCCGGGTCCACACTACCATCCCGCAAAAAAATAGAACATGTCCTATTCTTGTTTGCAATTGCGGACAAGAAAAGGCATTTTCTATGAGAGTGCCGGCGATGTGCGGTCCGCAAAATGCGGAACGCACATTGCCGATGTCCGTGTTTTGCGGATCCGCAAAACACACTTGGACGTGTGAATGGAGCCTAAGAGATGCATTGTGTGTAAGGGATGCAGTGTGTGTGTGTGTGATGGATGTCAAACTCTCCCCCCCTCCCCAGTCACTCTCTTTCTTACCTCCCTCCCTTGTGTCACTCTTTTCCCCTTCTTGTCACTCTCATTACCCCATCATTACTCTTATTCCCCCAGTCACTCTCTTTCTTGCCCCCCTTGTGTCACTCTGTTCCCTCCTGTCAGTCCCTCTGGTGTGGAATGGCCGCCCCTTCTTGTCACTCTCACCCCCCCCCCATCACTCTCATTCCCCCCTCCCCCTTGTGTCACTCTGTACCTCCTGTCAGTCCCTGTGGATTAGGGCGCAGTATTAAGGCAGACAGCGTGAGCACTTCCCTGGTGTCAGTCCCTGTGGAGTAGCGTGGCCGAGCTCTGTCCGGTTCCGCGGGTACAGAAGCATTTGTTTCCTGTACCCGGCCGGTCTGAGAGGAACTGCACACTAAGTGAGCACTTCCTGTCAGTCCGGACAGGTACAGGAAACAAAAGCTCCTGTACCTGCGGACTGTACAGAGCTACGCTACTCCACAGGGACTGACACTAGGGAAGTGCTCACACGGTCTGCCTTAATACTGCGCCCGGGCGGTGCGCACACAGGGACGCGTCAGCCCGGGCGGGAGCCGGCGCCCCCAGCAAGAGTGTGCTCTACGCGGTGGCGTACTCTGCTTATGGGTGGCGCCGGCCCTGCTGGTATTCCACTCTTGAAGGGGGTGGGATGGCTGCTGGTCCAGTGAAGAACAGAGTTTGTAGAAGTTGTTTTCCTATAAATCGTGGTAGATAGTTCCTCAGCCCCTTTTCTTGAAATACAAATATCAAGAAAGGGAAATGAATGTGAACTTGACTCATAAGTGAACTTAAGTCTTATGGTATTTTGGTTAAGTTTTTCAACGAACTCTGTGAATGCTGTTTTTGTGTCATACGGAATGATATGATACGACAACCACTATCAACTAAATGGCTGTCACGCTCGTGTGTGGGAGGAAAACACCACACCGAGCATAGGAGGGAAAGGGGATACTGGAATAAGGCCTGGAAACTAGGGAAGGAACATGAAAAACTTTTCTCCTAGAGAAAACCCTAACTCCAGTACTGACAGACTCAGGGCCGTCTTTAATATTGATTGGACCCTGGGCAAGAATTTACTTGGGGCCCCTGGATCCCGCCTTCACACACCCTAGCATGCAATCACGCCCTCCACCACAACACACACACACACAAAAAAAAATCCACACACCTGGTTCACACAAGTTCAGGTTATCGACGAATCACGTTATGGATTCTGCTACCACGGACCATAACGGAATTCGGAATCCTTATGGTCCGTGGTAGCAGAATCCATAACAGGATTCGTCGATAACCTGAACTTCAGACTCTGAACTTAAAACACAAGTTCGCTCAACACTAATTATGTAAGGGTACTTTCACACTAGCATTATTCTTTTCTGTCATAGAGTTCCGTCAAAAGGGCTCTATGCCGGAAAAGAACTGATCAGGCATATCCCCGTGCAATCTGAATGGAGAGAAATCTGTTCAGTTTGCATCAGTATGCCTTCCGTTCAGTCACTTTTTGGTGTTTTGGCCGGACATAATACCGCAGCATGCTAAGCAACTGAAGGGTGGATCCGCATGCGCAGACCGGGAAAACGGTAAAAATGAATGCAGGATGGATCCGTCCATCCGCATGACAAGCGGAGGGACGGATCCGTTCTTGCTATGCATTTGTAGACGGATCCGCAACCGGATCTGTCTACAAATGCTGCCAGTTGTGACACTAAATGACGGATCCGGCAGGCAGCTCTGACGACTGAACTGCTTGCCGGATACATGTGCCGCAAGTGTGAAAGTAGCCTAATGTTGGTGTTGGCAGTATGTTGGTGTTATAACTTATATTATGGCAGTATAATATTATCATTATGTAAACACTGTATGGGGTTATTGCCATTAGGGGTCCTGCAAAGGGTTAATTGCTGTAATGACATTATTGAGTTAAAGGCTGTGGACACCTTTAGGGGCGTTTTTTTATATTGCATTGTACTCATTTTCAGCTAAAATCATTCTTTTAATTGGTCTTTATAGAAAATTTTCAGCCCCTTTCTCTGTATAGCCTTGAGTTTCTCTAGTACCAGTCTCTGTGTTTATACTGTTTCTTCTCAGACAGCTCAGCTGACGGCTCCTTATCTCTGATCTCCTAACCCCATAAACACTTATTATAGCTCAATTCTAATCTTACTTAAGAATAGGGCTTAAATAAGTGTTTATGAGATATTATTAGCTCAAAGATAATGGATATACATAGCGAGCAGATAAGAGCTCAAAGTGGAAGTATGATGCTCACATGTAGGCAAAGCTTTAACCCTTTATGACAAAAACTGCTAAAAATATTTAATAAAGACCAATTTAAAAAAAAAAAATTTTAGCTCAAAATGAGAAAAGTGCAATCATTAAAAATTAGCTTCCAAAGGTCTTCATAAATGTTGCAGTTTATGTATGGATGATTAAGGCTTAACACCTAGCTCACTGTGTTAGGTTCCTGCGAGATGGACCTGGGTCCACCCCCTGATTATAGTCAGGACATTTGACTTCTAGCTGTATTACAGTAAAGACCTACATGTGCTAGCTCCTCAGAGCTGGTTCCAAGTTCACAAAATCCCCATCTCTAAAACTTCTACAGCGAAGAAAGCACGTTTACCATCAAAGTGCTCCAGACAGGAGGAATTTAAAAGGTTTGGGACTCTCAAGGCTCTCTTTGCTGCTGTAAGAGAGAACACTTCTAATGCATCCATGCTTTATGATGGTGTGGCCAAGCGTTTCCTATTATTGCACCCCTCTGCCCAGGAATTGCATGCCCATGGTTCTGCAGAGAGACTTTAGAGAGAGATAGAGAGGAGTACTACAACCTCCATTATTGTTGCTGTCCATACGCTGCTATTGGGGAAGGAATATATTGTATTATATGCTAAACACTTAACATCACGGACAACCCACCTAACATCAGGCAGGAGCCCCAACTCCAGGCAATGCCCCAAAGAAAAAAAGGGAGCACCCTCCAGTCATTGCACGGCCCCAGGAAGAGCCAGTGGGGGAGACTGCCACTGTGAACTGTGAGTACTACTACCACTAGCATATCCACTAGCACAACTTCCATTCTCCACTCCCCTCTCCCAGGTCACTGCACCAGACCTTCCAACCGTCCCGAATCCGCATCTGTTCCCTGCTTCATCATTCCTCCCCCCTGCTGACTCTCCACACCTCTTGTCTGTGCGGGGGGGGGGGGGCAGCCAGGAGTCAGCCTCGGCTCCACCTCCTCCACAGACCAGAGCAGTCGATGTCCTGCTGCTGCTAGAAACAAGGTAAGTATGTGGTGTTTATTTTTATTACTTTCTGTGAGGGGCACATAATTGAGCATATTACTGGGGGTACAGCTGGACATATTACTGGAGGCACAGAACTGGGCATATTCCCGGGGGCACATAGCTGGGCATATTACTGGGGGCATATAACTGGGCATATTACTAGGGGCACAGCTGGACATATTACCTGGGGCACATAACAGGGCATATTACTGATGAAAAGATGCAAGGAGACAATGACTGTCCCACACGAGGGAGTTCGGTGTGTTAGCACCTCTCCCTCAAGCTGCTCAGAGACTAGAAGGCAAAATGCAAAAGGGGCAGTAACATGCTAAAACGTAATTTTTATTAATATTTGATATAAGAATTCAGAATTCATCAAAGGGAGCCCCTTACAACATAAAACAGCTGTGTTTGGGGAGATGAGCGCACTTTAACAGTTAGACTGGTTATGTATGCACATAAGTGTCTTGTGCAGAGATGCGCTCTAATTCCAGTTAGACACCAGAAAAAACAAATAGACAAACGCCTTGCCAATGTGAGTGGTCGTTATCTAACCAGGTAAAACATAAAGCAGGTTAGATATGCACACAGCTCGGTCCACCCATCCCTACTTGGCCTGTTTGACCCTCACAACCTAACACAGGGTCCTTGCCCCGCAAGGGGTGGCCCCTTCCGGAACCTGACCCTACACTGGAATCCCTAGGGATCCCTGCATGGGGTGTCGGTTAGGACTATGGTAGATATATACTGGGATAAAAAAGGTGGAAAATATAAGTAACCTATGTTTGTTTACACCTGTCCTTATAGTGAGTTTATACTGGGGTCAGGTGAAAAAGCAGCTAAGGTATATTCACTTGTCCCTACGCGTTTCTTCTGATGAATATACTATATCTAATGGTCTTTGACAGAAAAGGGTAAAAGCCTTAAGAGTCGTCAGGGGACACAAGGGCTATTTGGTGAGCTAACTCCTGCTAAACATAAGTGGGTAATAAATTTAGGGAGGATAAGGTAAGCTCAAACTGCATAATGTGATGGTGTTATGCTGTCCGCAGCAAGCGTATGGCATTGGTTTTGGACCCGGGCATAGAGCACTACACCACCACTGTTGCAGCAATATGACATAAAGGTATATGTATCCTAAGGTGGGCGTATGGCCTCAATCCTGGACCAGGGCATCGGGCAGAAGCAGGTCCGTGCGTCTATTGGCGTTGCAGCATCTCAGACGCATCAGATCGTAGAATCACCCAGAGAGACCCACCAATCACAAAATCTGTCCTCCAAGATGTGCTGGAGTCGGCACTCTCCCCAGTAAAGAGAGATCTTGCCGACATAAAAGATGACCTGCACCATCTGGGCTACAGGGTTGTAGCCCTGGAGAATACCCAAGAAGTCATCCTAACCCATGGAGAAAAAACAGGAGACTGTGCAGGCACATAAAACACTATTTAAAGGGTTTCTGTCACCAGGATTACACATTATAAGCTGTCTGACATTAGCTATGTGCTAATGTCAGATCAGCTTGATAATGTGCTTTATATATATTTCTGATGTATATTTAGGCTAAAAAACGTGTCTTTATAATATGTAAATTAGCCTCTAGGAGCAGGGGGGCATTGCCCCTGCTTCTAGAGGCTCCGTGCGCCAACCTGCTGCCACGCCCCTTCTTTCTTTGATTGACAGTGCCGGGCAGCGATCCTCTCCTGCCTCCGGCACTGTCTCCCTGCTAAATCCTGCGCCGCCGCTCTGTATTCGGCACAGGCACGGTGAGCTGAGAACAGCAGGCACCAGCATCCTCAGCTCACCGTGCCTGTGCCGAATACAGAGCGGCGGGGCAGGATTTAGCAGGGAGACAGTGCCGGAGGCAGGAGATGATCGCTGCCCGGCACTGTCAATCAAAGAAAGAAGGGGCGTGGCAGCAGGTTGGTGCACGGAGCCTCTAGGAGCAGGGGCAACGCCCCCCCTGCTCCTAGAGGCTAATTTACATATTATAAAAAGACATTTTTTAGCCTAAATATACATCAGAAATACATATAAAGCACATTATCAAGCTGATCTGACATTAGCACATAGCTAATGTCAGACAGCTTATAATGTGTAATCCTGGTGACAGAAACCCTTTAAAGAGGTCTTTCTTAAGCTTAAGGATCAAGAGAACCACAGTCACAGGCGGAATCTGAGATCCAAAACCTACATGAATCGGTGGCTCCAGAAGCGCTGCCTAAAGCAGCCAGAGACCTCTTTGCCTCATTGTTAGGCCTGAGAGAGCCGCCCAAATTTTGATTGAGAGGATCCACAGGGCGCTGCGCCTGAAACCCAAACCTACAGAGCCACCCCGCAACACCTTTTGTGGCCTTCTAAGCTACGTTGACACTGCGGAGCTCTTGAAAAGTAGCAGAGAATCCACTCAACTCAAATACGAGGAAGCGGACATTTTGCTCTTCCACTGAATATTGCATCACCTCTTGGAAGCCTTAAAAGCCTCAGCGACCCAGTTTCGTGGCTCTACCCTTTTGGCCTTGCTATAACACAGAACGGGAAGTAAATTACCATCAGATCTCTCCAAGATCGAAAAGCAGCCTGGAAATCACTTGGAATTACACCAATCGAAATACCATCCTAGATGCCCGCCGATCAAGGTGACCCGCTTCCAATCCCTCCTCACCCAGATGCCTGGCACTTGGTCTCTCCTGGGAAATCTGACAAAACCAAATGAGGACACCCACCAAGATTCCAGGCCTGAGTGAGTTTTTACACCCCCCGTTGATACCCCTATGTATGTCGAGATCTCCCAGGCAGTGATCCACTGACCTACAAGCTATATGAACTGCCCTTCATATTTTTCTACCTTACACCTCGACCCACACATATCTCCCTAGCTTGCGTAATATGGCAACTTACCCGGACATTATGGCTACAGGGTGAGACTTTCCTCAACAACCCAACTGGATGGTGGCCAGCGGACTAAAAGTTGTTGATCCACGAACGGAGGCAAGTGTTATCCCCAAGCCACCATTTAAATTTCCGTTCACACATTAGCTACATGAAGTGTCTCAAGACTAGGTCAGTCCTGCAGACGCCCACATGATCTGACCTGGACGCAAAAGGAGAACTGAGACTTATTACAAACACGCCATCATTGAACCAGATGAAACTTTCACTTTTTTTGCTAATTTGCTTGTTGTTTTACTCATCTCTATATCATTTACTTACCTAATGCTGGGGTTTGGCCAGTATCCTGCCTGTTTTGTTTTTTATTACCATCCCAAGTGCTACGTAGAGTACGTGATATATCTAGTTACATTGCTGTCAGCCACTCAATCTGTACCATGTTGTATTTTTTTGCCCCTGGGATACTCATTTTCCTTTTCCACCGTGCTCTACCCTTCTTTTTTCCCTACTGCTTTCCCTTTGGGGGACCTGTATACTGACATGATGTTTCTTATTTTGATATTATGGTGTCTATTGTAGTTTCCTCTTTGAATGTGTGAGGTCTGAACGAGCCATGGAAACGATCACAGATATTCTCACTTCTTCATAAAGACAGAGCTTCTATTGCTTTTTTCCAAGAATCTCACTTCAAGACAGGTAAGATGCCCAAACCTCCACCCAAACGCTTCACTCAATGGTTCCACAGCAAGTATACCTCTGCCAGCAGAAGCATCAGTATTGCTATACACAAACAATTACCATTTAAGCATACTGCCACCATTGCTGACCCAGAAGGTCGTTATCAATTCGTTAAAGGCACCATTGCGGGGACCCAAGTCATTATGGCGAATATATACGCTCCCAATAAGCGCCAAGTACAGTGGCTCGTTCAGATGCTCAAACTGTTGTCCTCTTTGAAACAGGGAATTGTAATCCTGGGAGGAGACTTCATTCTCCTCTTGGGACCAGATTTAGACTCCTCCTCCAAATGCACACATATCTCTTACAAACTACTCTGCCGACTCAGGAGGGCTCTGAAAGACCTAAGGGTTACAGATGTCTGGCAAACCCTCAATCCATCTAGTTTAGATTACACCTTCCATTCTCATGCAAGAACCTCCTTCCACAGATTAGATTATCTATTCCTATCCACCGCATCATATTGCACTTGCCACAGGAGCCTCTATTGGCAATATTACACTTTCTGATTATGCCCCGATTTACCTACATATCTTCTTGAAGGATTTGCACAGAGAGAGTGGAACTGGCGCCTGAATGAAACCCTGATAGCAGACCCCTCGCATGTTTCACAGATTAAAACCTGTTTAGAGAAATACTTCGACCTTAACACAATAGACCAGACTTCCTCTTCCATTGTGTGGGAAGCACACAAATTAGTGATCCGAGGCGAGCTCATTGCTCTGGGATCTAAAATCAAGAAAAAGCACTCAGCAGCGCTTGACTCCCTTTTGTCCCAAATCTCCAAAATGGAGATCTCGCATAAACAGACTAAGGCTTCATTCACACGACTGTAGTGTATTACGGATCTGCAACTCGCAGATCCGCAATACACCCAGCCGCACCCCCCATAGAAACGCCTATTCTTGTCCGAAGGGCGGCGGACACGAATAGGACACGTTCTATCTTTTGCGGAGCCACTGACCGGAAGTTCGGGGCCGCGCTCCGCAAATGCGAAAGCGGAGAGCACATAGTGGGCTCTCCACACCTCGTCCGGCCCCATAGACAGTGAATGGGTCCGCACCCGTTCCGCAGAATTGCGGAACGGATGCGGACACATTCACGGTCGTGTGAATGTAGCCTAATGCTAGAGCCTTAGCTCAAGACCTTTTAAAACTTCAAACTGAATTGAAGAACTTAACGTCACCTCTGCTAAAACACTTCTTCGGTCTAAATTTAGAGCTTATGCACATGGTGACAGACGTAACAAACTCATGTCCGCACTGCTTAAAAAACAGCATTCCGACTCATTTATTCCATCCATCAGGGATGCTAACGGCTTACTTTATAAATCTACCCTGGACATGGCGAAGGCATTTCAGAGATTCTATGCCACCCTATATAACTGGACAAGAGCCCCTGGCCTGATGTGTTCACTATTCAATATTATAAAACTTTCAGATACACCCTAGTCCCCCATTTCCAGACCCTATGCAACTTTCTTCTTAAGGAAGGCATCTTGCCGACACAGGTTTTGGAAGCCCATATCACAGTCATACACAAGGAAAAGAAAGACCCGCTAGAATGAGGAAGCTATCGCCCGATATCCTTCCTGAACACAGATGTTAAATGGTGGGCGAAAATCCGTTAACATCTTTTCCTAGGCTACTAGACATCTTCAATAACTTTGGAACTATATCCAATTTTAAAATAACTATAGCAAATCAGTGGCATTAATCATCTCATGCCCTACTTCTACTATTAACACCGTAAAAAAGAATACCCCTTTCAGTTGGGCGCTTAGAAGTGTACAATACTTGGTGATCCATATATCTGCCAATCCAAATGAGCTCTTTGCGCTTAATTACTCTCCACGTTTGCAGTCCATACGCTTACAACTCAAATCTATGAAAATCCCGTTCATTTCATGGATAGGACTAGTGTTGATCGAGCACCAAAGTGCTCGGGTAGAACACTTTGGGATGCTGGGGTGCTCTACAGAGCACCTGAGCACAATGGAAGTCAATGGGAGAACCCGAGCATTAAACAGGCACCCCCTGCTCTGAAGAGGGGAGGGTGCCAGGTCCACTGAGGTCTATGCAGAAGATTGCTGTACAGTGAGGGAATCCCCCAGTTTGAGTCCGCAGCTTCGGAGTCCCTGCTTCCTATAGCTATGTCCATATTTGGAGTCAGTGCTTGGGGACACCCAGTGTATTTAAATCTAATTTAGCCTCTATTTCTGAAAAGTTTCTGCTGGGATTTGAACAACCTTCTACGTAAGAGGCAAGGACCTTAACCATGCATCTATAAAGCTGAATGATAAACTGTGTCAGAAAAACCTCATAGTAGTTTGTCATGTAGTAAGTATTCCTATACAGCAGAAGTATTATTTTATATTTCACTGCAGGTTAACATGTAGCTGTATAGCATAGTGGTTAAGGTTCTTGGCTCTAATGTAGAAGGTTGTGAGCTCAATCCTGGCAGAAACATTTCAAAAAGAGAGGCTAAATTAAATGTATATATTTTATATTTTTTTAGTAATTGTAAAAAATGTATGGCACAAAATAAATGTGTAATTACTAAAATTATATATATATATATATATATTGTGGTAAGGTGCAGGGTGCCATCGTGGATGGCAGGTATGTGTCACCGAGGTTCACCGGCAGGTATGTGTCACCGAGAGCCCGTTTTTATTGATGTCAGCAGCAGCTAGTGCTACTGACAGAGTTTAAATAGCATGGCTGCAAAGCCGATCCGGGCCGGCTCTTACCGGGAGCAGCTAAAGTGTAGGGTGGGTGGCTGCTCCCCACGACCCAGTCCTGGTTTTGGGCTGGGTTTAAAAGCTCAGCCAGCTCAGCAGCTGGAGGTGGTGATTATCCTGGAGCTGCTAACAGGGCTCTGGAGTTCTCTGTCCTGGAGGAAAGAGCTCAGCAAGGAGGTGTTTTGTTCCTGGCTACCTGAAGCTGGATTCTCCTGCGGCTGGGCCGACAGCGTGGTGCGAACCTGCACCTACACCTCCCAGGTGACTGAACCTGTGTTGGCCTGTTTTTGTTTTGCCACGTTATTTCCGTTGTGTGTGAACTGTCACCAAAGAGACTGTTTTTTCATTTATGGTGTGCAAGTGTGAATAAAACACTGTTTGTTGCACAATCTGGACTCCTTGTTTTGCCTCTAAACTGCACCCGCACCGCTGTCTACCAGAGCGACTCCCCACAATATATATATATATAAAATCATACTTCTGATATATATAAATGCATAATATGTGGGAAACTACTACTGATGTTTTTAGCCATAATATATTTACATATATTATAATATATTATATATTCTAAATATATAATAATATATGTGAATATATTATGGCTAAAAACATATATATATATATATATTTTTTTTAAATTAAATTTAGCCTCTATTTCTGAAAGGTTTCTGCCAGGATTGGAACTCACAACCTTCTACATTAGAGCCAAGAACCTTAACCGCTACGCTATATAGCTACATGTTAACCTGCAGTAAAATATAAAATAATAGGAATGTATTGGAATACTTACTACATGACAAACTACTATGCGTTTTTTCTGACACAGTTTATCATTAAGCTTTATAACTGAGTGGTTAAGGTCCTTGCCTCTAATGTAAAAGGCTGTGAGTTAAAATCCTGGCAGAAACTTCTCAGAAATAAAGGCTAAATTAGATTTAAATACACTGACTCGAGCACACGCGATATTCGGCCGAGCATGCTTGCTCAACACTAGATAGTGACTGGTCAAACAGACCAGTCACCTGTGGTTACTGATTCTAACTCATCTTATATATGTCCATACCTCGAACCTCCTCATTACTGCATCATACATCGCTTTAATGGTTGTAGCGTATCTAGTCCTCCTCCCTCAACCCTTATATCTTCCCCACCCCCTCCTCCTCCCTCCTCTTTTTAACCCATTAAACCCTTCCTATATTTTTGTTCTACTCACTTTACCCATTCACCAGATATTCCTAAATATTAGGCAACAAAATTCTTCCTCTTTCACAGTTTTCTGAAGCACTATTTTTAGAAGTTATGTGTAATGTTGTGTGAAAAAGTGACCACTTTCACAGTTTTTTCATGCCGCTTTATTGTTCGAGGATGTATATCTGGGCTATGTACACTATTATTTCTTCAAAAAAGAGACAATTGATTAAAAAAATAAATACTGTTCGGAGGCATGAAGGGGGAATAATTACTATGTGGGGGCATTAAAAAGACTGGTTGGGATAAGGTGCATAGTTATGTTTTGGGTGGAGTTAGACGCGTGGCCTAGTTCAGAAGAAATTTGCACTTTGCGCGCCGCACAATGCGTCCCTCTTTATTCATTTACAAAGTTAGGAGGTATACTGCACACATAGGCTGCATTCACACGGGCAAGTTTTCCGCGCGGGTGCAATGCGTGATGTGAACGCATTGCACCCACACTGAATCCTGACCCATTCATTTCAATGGGGCTGTGTACATGAGCGTTTTTTTAACGCATCACTTGTGCGTTGCGTGAAAATTGCAGCATGCTCTATTTTCAGCGTTTTTCATGCAGCCCTAGCCCCATAGAAGTGAATGGGGCTTCGTTAAAAACGCATTGCATCCGCAAGCATGTGCGGGTGCATTGCATTTTTCACTGATGGTTGCTAGATGTTGTTTATAAACCTTCAGTTTTTTGTCACGCGCGTGAAAAACGCATCAAAACGCATTGCACCCGCGTGGAAAAAACTGAACAACTGAACGCAATTGCAGGCAAAACTGAATGGCTTTGCCTGTGAAATTGCACAGTTTTCACTGAACGCATCCGCAACGCATCCGGACCTAATCCGGACACATTCGTGTGAACACAGCCATACACACATAAAACTGCTTCAAAAACTACATAAAGAAAGTTGAACGTGTGGCAGCACGCTTAATACGTCGGTGGCTGCAAGACGCCTCTGGCAGCAGTTTATCTCCTGAGAACAAAAGCATTGGGCACTGAAACTGGTGGGTTTGGACGACGTAGATCTGTTTATGGCCAGCTTCAAAATGAGTTTGACCTTAGAAGGATCAGCAAGGATCAGAAGGAGAAGGAATTTGTAAACTTGAAGTGCAATGATGTGGATCTTATCACTCTAGAGAATTAAAAAAGCATGACATTTTACCCAGAATAACCTTGGCTTCTTATTCTTTACAGCAATGATTTAACAGTTTTACTGGCTGTCATGCATTCCTTGTCTAGCTTGTGTCCATCATTCTGCAGTGCTGTAGTGTTCACATTACCATAGTGGAAATATCAAGAAACAGACAAAAAAAGGTTATTAAGGTCATCCGAGGAGAAGCTGAACTAGAAGAAGTCAGCTAGAGTCTCCTGCAGGGAACACCGCATAACAAGGGAATCTATCCACCAACAATCTGGGTTACAAAATCTGCACAAATACATTCACAACGCACCACACCCAATGATGACCTTGCACTAAATCTGAACCTGAAGTGAATCTCCACCCTTCAACACCATTGTGCTTTTATTTTATTTTTAAAAACGATAGATAGATAGATAGATAGATAGATAGATAGATAGATACTGATTCATGTTTACTAAGATTTTAATAGTCAGAGGCTTCACAAATATGCAGTGGCGGATTACAATAGGGACGTTCGGGTCGAGCTGTCCTGGGCCCAATGCCGACCCGAACGCCCACATAATGCGGCGGGGCACGGGAGCGCATGCCCCGCCACCGATTACCACCATAGGCTTCAGGCCCAGTAGGTGATGACGTCATCGCGAGCCTGTGCCGGAACGCAGCACTTACTATGTGGGGGCAGTGTGGGAGAAATTACTATATGGGGCGTTGCTATTGGGGAAGCACTGAAGGGGCAATTCAATTATTTTTGGGGACACTATACAGGGATTACTGCCTGGAGCACAATATAGGGTGTTATGATTACTGGGGGCACTCTAGGGGACATTATAGCTGCTGTGGACACTATAGGGACATTTGGGGTAATTTATCAAACTGGTGTAAACTAGAAATGGCTTAGTTGCCCATAACAGTCGATCAGGTTCCACCTTTCATTTTTGACAGCTCTTTTGGAAATCCAGTTCTACTTTACACCAGTTTGATAAATGACCCCAATTATGTCTACTGGGGTCACTATTTTTTCAGCAGTATAGTACCTGGGACATTGGGGAGCACAACGGGCACAGTATTGGGAGTGGCAGCAGGATGACATTGTCGGGACACTAGGATGGGGAGGTTGATGGAAAAATTGAGAAATCTAACATGTCTGTGTAACAAACTCTGTGGAGACGAGATGTGGCTGAAAGAATTTGCCATGGTGGTCTGGGTCAAATGGAGGAGAAGAGGAAAGAGAAGGTCTACATGACAGGAGATGTCACTGGATGTAAGAGGTATGTGGTGTTATATTCACCTGCATATCTTTTTTATATGTATTTTAAATTTGGCGACAAACATTTTCAGTTTAGGGCCCATTTTGAGCTAATTTGGGGTATTTTTTTTAGTTTGAAGATGACAGATGGCCTAGGAAGAGACTGTGGCGCTCACGAAGCACCGCAGCCTCTTCATACAAAAAAAAAACCTAAACTAAAATGGAGGGAGGGGCCCAAGTTGGGTAGACAGCCGCGGGCCTATCATGCACTTAATCCGCCCCTGCAAATATGGCGGATATGCACTACTTTTGTCTCTGCTCCAAATCATCTTCTGAGCGGACACCTAACGGACCCCACTATAGTCTATGGGGTCTTTAGGCTCCGTTCGGCTCAGTTAGAGCTCAGTTATGTGCCGAATCCGTCCTTTCCGTTCTCCTGCTCCTAAACGGAGCAGAAGAACGGAAAGGCTGAAAGGTGATGTGAACGAAGCCTTACAGTGCTGTTGATCTTTAGATAGATAGATAGATAGATAGATAGATAGATATGAAGTATAGACTTTTGCATTTATATACAGTTTCAGCTGCACTTCCTCTTCGAAAATATCTTGTGGTTTTCTCTTATGTGCAAGTTCTAGAGGAAATATATTTGTTATGCAACTGACACCGAAATTTCAATTCCTGATACATATGATCCACAAAGTCACTTAGTAAGTAAATACACTGAACAAAAATATAAACGCAACACTTTTTTTTATAAACGCCCACCAGTTTTTCTCCCATTTTGCATGAGCTGAACTCAAAGTTCTGAAACATTTTCTACATACACAAAAGACCCATTACTCTCAAATATTGTTCACAAATCTGTCTAAATCTGTGTTAGTGAGCACTTCTCCTTTGCCGAGATAATCCATCCCACCACACAGGTGTAGCATATCAAAGTGCTGATTAGACAGCGTGAATATTGCACAGGTGTGCCATAGACTGCCCACAATAAAAGACCACTCTGAAATGTGCACCGTTTTGCCTTACTGGGGGGGTGGGAATCAGTCAGTATCCGTTGTGGCCACAATTTGCCTCAAGCAGTGCAACACATCTCCGTCACATAGAGTTGATCAGGTTGTGAGTATACTGGCCATGCAAGAACTGGGATGTTTTCAGCTTCCAGGAATTGTGTACAGATCCTTGCAATATGGGGCTGTGCATTATCATGCTGCAACATGAGGTGATGGTCGTGGATGAATGGCAAAATGGGCCTCAGGATCTCATCACATTATCTCTGTGCATTCAAAATACCATCAATAAAATGCACCTGTGTTCTTTGTCCATAACATACGCTTGCCTATACCATAACCTCACCGTCACCATGGGCCACTCGATCCACAATGTTGACATCAGCAAACCGCTCACGCACATGACGCCACGCACGCTGTCTGCCATCTGCCCTGAACAGTGAAATTAGGGACTCATCCCTGAACAGAACACCTCTCCAGCATTTGCCCACTCAAGTCGGTTACAAGGACGAACTGCAGTCAGGTCCGGACCCTGATGAGGACGATGAGCATGCAGATGAGCTTCCTGAGACAGTTTCTAACAGTTTGTGCAGAAATGTGCAGTCTAAGGCACACTTGTGCAATAATTATGCTGTCTAATCAGCACTTTGATATGCCACACCTGTGAGGTGGGATGGATTATCTCGGCAAAGGAGAAGTGCTTACTAACACAGATTTAGACTGATTAGTGAACAATATTTGAGAGTAATGGGTCTTTTGTGTATGTAAAAAATGTTTCAGATCTTTGAGTTCAGCTCATGCAAAATGGGAGCAAAACCCGAAAGTGTTGCGTTTATATTTTTGTTCAGTGTAATATTGTGAAAATATCCCAAATTGAGCTAAAATCTAGAGTAAGGCCTTGTATAAATTTCAGTTTTTCATAGACGTGTGCTATCTAACTTTTCCATTGGCAGCACATATACCCATTGATTTTAATGTGTTTGTTCACTAAATTTCTATGTTCTGTCAGTGCTTCACGAACCATTGGTAGGTAAAACAGATGGATTTTCCACAAATGTCAAACAAGCGCGGAGATGTGAACGGAGCCTAATCAAGCTAATTATATTAAAGGGATTTTCCTCAGGATAGGTCATCAGTATGTGATCGGCAGGGGTCCAACACCCGGCACCCCTGCCAATCAGCAGTTTGAGAAGGCACCGGCGCTCCTGTGAGCGCTGCGGCCTTCTCGCAGGTAACTAAGCACAGTGCCGTACATTGTATAGCAGAAACACCCTACATGTGGTCGTAAACTGCTGAACGGGAACACGGCAGGGCGCAGAAGGAAAGGAATGCCATACAGATTTTGAAGGCAGATTTTGCTGGATAGTTTTTTTTAACACCATGTCCCATTTGAAGCCCCCCTGATGCAGCCCTAGAGTAGAAACTCCAAAAAAAGACCCCATTTTGGAATCTACGTGATAAGGTGGCAGTTTTGTTGCTACTATTTTAGGGTACATATGATTTTTGGTTGCTCTGTATTACACTTTTTGTGAGGCAAGGTAACAAAAAATTGCTGTTTTGGCACCGTTTTTATTTTTTGCTATTTACAGTGTTCATCTGACAGGTTAGATCATGTAGTATTTTTATAGAGGAGGTTGTTGCGGACGCGACAATGCCAAATATGTGTACTTTCTTTGGTTGTTTGTTTCAGTTTTACATAATAAAGCATTTCTGTAAAAAAATCATATTTTAGTGTCTCCATATTCTGAGAGCCATAGCTTTTATATTTTTTGGGCGATTGTCTTAGTTAGGGTCTCATTTTTTGCAGAATGAGATTACGGTTTGATTGGTATAATTTTGGGGTGAGTATGACTTTTTGATCGCTTGGTATTACACTTTTTCTGATGTAAGGTGACAAAAAAAATTGCTTTTTTGACACAGTTTTTTTTTTTTTACGGTGTTCACCTCAAGGGTTAGGTCATGTGATAATTTTATAGAGCAGGCCGTTACGGATGGGGCAATACCCAATATGTGTACTTTTTTTATTTATTTAGGTTTTACACAATAATATTATTTTTTAAACAAAAAAAAAAACATGTTTTAGTGTCTCCATAGTCTTTATATTCTTTGGGCGATTGTCTTAGTTAGGGTATTTTTTAGCCTATTTTTGCAGAATGAGATGACGGTTTGATTGGTATGATTTTGGGGTGTGTATGATTTTTTTTATTGCTTGGTATTACACTTTTTCTGATGTAAGGTGACAAAAAAATAGCTTTTTGACACCGTTTTTTTCGGGGGGGTTTTTACGGTGTTCACCTGAGGAGTTAGTTAATGTGGTATTTTTATAGAGCAGGTCATTACGGACGTGGTAATACCCAATATGTATACTTTTTACAATAATATTTTTGAAACAAAAAAAAAATCATGTTTTAGTGTCTCCATAGTCTGAGAGCCATAGTTTTTAAATTCTTTAGGCAATTGTATTAGTTAGGGTCTCATTTTTTGCAGATTAAGATGACGGTTTGATTTTGGGGTGCATATGACTTTTTGATCGCTTGCTATTACACTTTTTCTGATGAAAGGTGACAAAAAAATTGCTTTTTTGACACCTTTTTTTTTTTACGGTGTTCACCTGAGAGGTTAGGTCATGTGATATTTTCATAGAGCAGGTTGTTACGGACGCGGTGATATATAATATGTCTACTTTTTATTTATTTATTTATTTAAGTTTTACACAATAATATAATTTTTCAAACAAAAAAAAAACATGTTTTAGTTTCTCCATAGTCTAAGGGCCATAGTTTTTAGTTTTTAGGCGCTTGTTTTAGGTTGGGTATAATTTTTTAGATTGTCACTATTTTGGGGTGCATAGCTTTTTTGACATAGTTTTTATTTTTTACGGTGTTTACCTGAGGGGTTAGGTCACGTGATATTTTTATACAGCAGGTTCTTACGGACGAGTCGATACCTAATATGTCTACTTTCTTATTTATTTACGTTTTACACAATAACATCACTTTTGAAACAAAAAAAATCATATTTTAGTGTCTCCATAGTCTGAGAGCCATAATTTTTAAATTTTTTGGGCGATTGTCTAGTGTAGGGGCTCATTTTTTGTGGGATGAGGTGACGATTAGATTGGTACTATTTTGGGGGGCATACACCTTTTTGATCGCTTGGTGTTGCACTTTTAGTGATGTAAGGTGACAAAAAAATAGCTTTTTTTACATTTTTACATGTTTTTATTTTTTATTTTTTACCGTGTTTACCTGAGGGGTTAGGTCATGTGACATTTTTATAGAGCTGGTCAATACGGACACGGTGATACTCAATATGTCTACTTTTCTTTTTTTCCCCCTATTTTTTACAATTTTTTTTAACTTTATTTTGGGAAATGGGCGCTTGAAACTTTAAAAAAAAAAATGTTTAACTTTATGTTTTAACTTCTTTTTTCATTTTATGTTTTGTCCCACTATGGGACTTCAAGATTTCAGGGTCTGATCCCTGTTTAAATACAGCACAATACATCTGTATTGTGCTGTATTGAACTGTTACTGTCTTACACTGTAAAACGCTAACAGTTGCCTAGGAGACCCATAGCAACCATCGAGTCCCCGTCACTGCAGCACGGGGACCCGATGGGGATGTAGAAAGTGCCGCAAACTTCCTGTATGCCGCGGTCAACATTTACACAGTCACCGTATTTTTCACCCTACAAGATGCACCTAGGTTGTAATAAAAAAAATAAGAGAAAAAAAATTATATTTCATCTGATCTGAGGTCTGATAAAAAAAAATCTTATTTTTCATTAGCAGAGAAAAAAAAGAAAAAATATATTTTTCACCAGACCTCAGATCAGACTCCTAAATCGGATCCCAAATTCTCATCTGACCTAAAATAAGATCCCCAAACCTCATCCAAAGACCTCCAAATCAGACCCCCAATGCTCGTATCAGACAACACAAATCAGACTCCCAGTGTCAGACCCTCAGTGCTCAGATCCCCCCATTCTCAGATCTGCCCCCCCATGCTCAGACCTGACCAACCCATGCTCACACAAGACTCCCGATGCTCAGATGTGACCCCCATGCTCAGATCAGACCTCCATTGCTCAGATCAGGACCCCCCATGCTCAGATCAGACCTCCATTGCCCAGATCAGGACCCCTCCCCCATGCTCAGATCAGAACCTCCCGTGCTTAGATCAGATCCCCATGCTCAGTTCTATAATTTTAAAAAATCTCTTCCCTCTCCTGATCAGGCACTGGTCTCCTGTTCGAGCAGCTGCTACTTTGCAGGTCTGACACGCTCTCCACTATGACCTGATGAGCACAGCATCAGGTCATAGTGCATGTCTTCATGTACTACGTTCTCACACTGTGTGCATCAGGACGTAGTGGAGAGTGAGCTAGAGCTGCAAAGTAGCAACGTTGCCTGATCAGGAAAAAATATCTGAGCATGGGGTGGAGAGTGAGCCAGCCTGACTGCTTCCCAGCTCCACAGCAAGAGTCGCACGCTGAAGAAGCAAAGAGCCCCTGTCCTAGTGCATTAAGTAGCCACAAGTTAGGACGAGCATTCTTGTCCTAGGTCCTGGAGGGGTTAAACTTCAGTGCCAGAACCAAGCTCAAGACAAATATATGATACCAGAACCAAACTCAGAGCATAAATATGCAAAACCAAATTTGGTAAATAAATTCAATACCACACAAACTTGGGGAAGGGAAAAGGGGTGGACTTCTAATTCCGGCGCGCACATGTAAGGAAGAAGGGAGACAGCACTCCGTGTCCCAAGGCCCGCATTCCAGGGAAATTGCTGCGAACAGGGGCTGAATACCCCATCTACTAACACCCCCTGTGACAGAGGGGCAGCATATGGATACATTTTTGGTGAAGAGCGGCTTCCCGACCCCACATTTATCTCGCCCTCAAAGAAAGGAAATACAGCCATGGGGCAAGATGGCGGCTGCGACAGGAAGGACACACAGACTTAAGAGATCCTCCTCACAGCCCCCACAGTGCCAGGCAGATCCAGCAAGTAGTGGTGCGGAGGAAGAAGAGATTCGCTAATCCCCAGACCAGGATTTTACAATCTCCTGTCGGACAATGGCGATAGAGGTAGCTAAACTATTGGCGCCAGACATAAAAGCCACCCTCCTCAGCGCTTCAACAACTGCAGAGGGAAGTGTCACAGCACACCATCCAGATAACTGAACTGGAGCAAAGAGTAGGCCTGGTGGAGGAGGAACTGGAGAAGGCCCAAACACAAGTACTAGAGGTCCTCCGGAGCAGCCAGGCCCTGAAAGACAAAGTGGGGGATCTGGAGAATCCATCCAGACTGAGCAATCTGAGAATAGTGAGCTTGCCGGATTTAGTTTCATCAAACCAACTGACCCAGTTCTGCACAGTGGAGATATCGCAAGCCCTGGAGCTTCAAGGTACTTTTACAGTGGAGAGAGCACACCGGCTTGGGCCTCGGAGGACCTCGGATCAGGAGTTGGGAAGGTCAAGACTGAGACCAACTATTGTCAAATACTTAAATTATGCTGCAAAGAAAGCGATCCTAAATAAGTACAGACGTAGCTCACAGCCTATGATGGTGAGGGGACATAGGTTGTTATTGTTCAGTGATTACTCGGCGGAGGGCGTTCTCCCATATTTGCTCCACACTAGTAAAAAAAACAAATTCGCCTTGCTTTACCCAGCGATACTGCGAGTGTTCCAATTGGATGGCTGCACGGAGACCTTTCTCACACCGAAAGAAGCCATGGAGGCACTGGAAATAGAAAGTGGCCTGTCCCCCTCTCAAACAAGCCCATCACATCGAGGCAGGCTTTCTGCACGAGGAAGACGAGGAATGGGAAAGGTGCGACATAGCTCCCCAAGACCTTCATTCAACCATGATGCTCCAGACGACACTCAAGATCAGAGACCGGGTTGGGACTGATGGAGCACAAAACACCCGTCGAGAAATGTGAGAATACAAGGGGACACTGTTATCTTTCTTATTTTGGGGTATGGTGAACCGAAGGAATAGTATTGTTAAACTATCTAGTGGACAGGGATGGTCAATAGAAGCCTGAGAAGGGCCAGGGGTACAGTGACGTAGAATTCTTAAAGGATAGAATGACAGGATATTCCAGGATAGATTTTTGCATTGAATGTGCCCAGAGAAGTGCAAAAAAAGTCAAGTCAAGAGAGAATATGGCTTCGTTGTTGAGGAAAGTTATGGTTTTGAGTTTAGGGGATGGGAGGGAGGGAAGGGGGGAGGGTGTTTAGCAGGGCTCGAGTCCAGGGGGAACAGGTGGGAATGGCGTTCCTTCACTTTTTCACAGCAGGAACGCCGTTCCCTTTCAGGGCAAAAGGACAAGGAAGCGGTGAAGATTTTGTACTCACCGCTTCCTAATTCTCGGCTGTTGGCTGTTAGGGCTGCGCACAGGCATGAGACGCTCTGTGACCTCACGCTGTGCGCAGCCTTCACAGCACAGCCGACAGCAGGAAGAGAGGAGCGGCGGCGTCCAGGAGCAGGAGAGGGTAAGTTTTTTTTTTGTTTTATAGTTTATGGGCTGGTGAGAGGCACTGACTGGGGGCTGATGGAGAGGCCCTGGGGGCTAATGAAGGGGGCACTGGGGGCTGATTCAGGGGGCACTGGGGGCTGATGGAGGGGGCACTGGGGGCTAATAGAGAGGCACTGGGGGCTGATGGAGGGAGCACTGGGGGCTGATGGAGGGGGCACTGGGGGCCGATGGAGGGGGCACTGGGGGCCGATTGAGGGGTCACTGGGGGCTGGTGGAGAGGGACTGGGGGCTGATGGAGAGGCTCTGGGGCTGGTGGAGAGGCACTGGGGGCTGATGGAGAGGCACTGGGGGCTGGTGGAGAGGCACTGGGGGCTGATGGAGAGGCACTGGGGGCTGGTGGAGAGGCACTGGGGGCTGGTGGAGAGGCACTGGGGGCTGGTAAGAGGCACTGGGAGCTGATGGAGAGCCACTGGGGGCTGATGGAGAGGCACTGGGGGCTGATGGAGAGGCACTGGGGGCTGATGGAGAGGCACTGGGGCTGGTGGAGAGGCACTGGGGGCTGGTGGAGAGGCACTGGGGGCTGCTATGAGGGTACTGGGGGCTGATATATGGCTACTGGGGGCTGATATATGGCTACTGGGGGCTGCTATAAGGCATGGGGCTCTTATCTGAGGTCTGATTGGGGGGTCATTCATATTGGGGTCTGAGCTGAGGTGTGATCTGAGGTCTTATTGGGGTCTTATTAACATTGGGCATCTTATTGCGGCTGTTAGCTGAGGTCTGATTAACATTGGGGGTCTGATTGGTGGTCTGACCGGAGGTGTAATAAAAAATATTTTTTTCTCATTGTCCCCCTCTAAAACCTAGGTGCATCTTATAGGGTGAAAAATACGGTACTTGCTTGCTCCTCCTCCTGACCTCCCCTGCCCTTTGCGTACGCCGCGCGCCGTTACGTTACACGGAGGCACTTGGGTGAGTTCCCACACTTTTTTTCCCAGGACTTGACCCCTGGTGTTTAGTTTATGCTCCACACTGATATTGTCGCGTCACAGAGGGTCTCTGAGGGGGGAAGTCTCTCTTGTCGGGGTGTGTCTTCTGCGGAGGCTTATGTGAATGAATTAACATGAATATAATCACCTGGAATGTAAAAGGTTTAAGATCACAAAATAAACGCATAACAGTGCTGAGACATCTGAAAAAACTGAAGGTAGATTTGGCACTGCTGCAGGAGATGCACCTGGAGAAGCATCACTTTTGCAGACTTCGTAGGCTGTGGGTGGGATAGGTGCTGGGCTCCTCTTCAATAGGGAGTAAGGCGGGAGTTATAGTGCTCCTATACAAACGTCTAAAATATGACATCAGGTCCACAATAGCGGACAATGACGGGCAACTGCTAAAACTAGAAATGGAATCAGACGTGGGTCCACTTATTATTTATAATGTATATGAACCTAACTCGTCCCGATAAGTATTTTATCAAAACTTAGAATCTCTTGTTATCCAGGAGGGAAGGACTCAGGTTTTAGTGGCTGGGGATTTTAATAGAGTACACAATGAATTAGAGGATAGGCGCCATCATAGAACCAGACCCCCAAAATATTCCAAAGGGAAACATACTCTACACCAGGGGTGCACAACCTTTTCTGGTTGGGGGCCACATTGTCAGCCTGAACCAATTCCAAGGGCCAAAAATAAAACTTAAAGGGGTATTCCCAACTGAAATACTGTATTATTGGCATATTGAACATACAGTATATGCTATAAATGTCTAGTTTTACTTCTAGGACTCCCATCTAATAGGAGAATACATGAAAGATACATGTAAGAAGCCATAAGACATAGACCTACATGTCTTTTACCAGATGTTTGGGGGCCGCACAGAATGGTATCGAGGGCCTCATGTGGCCCCCGGGCCGCAGGTTGTGCACCCCTGCTCTATACCCACTTTTAAAATCAACAGGCCTTGTAGATGCCTGGAGATATCACCACCTGATTGAGAGGGAATACACACGTTTTTCCCATGTCCAACTCTCCTGGTCCAGGATCGACTACCTATTAACCTCTCCTGACCTGTTATTGAGAGTAACGCAAACAGTAATAGCAGACTTGATAATATGAGACCACTCTCCAGTATTGATGGACGTGACAGAATGTGTTCCTAAGGGAACAGATTATATATGACGTCTGCCAAGATACATGGCGACTGATGAAGACTTCCTCAATAATCTTAAAGGGTGGTGGTGGGAGTACTCACAACATAATATAAACCACAAACAAAACCCTGAATTATTCTGGGAAACAGCGAAGGTTGTTCTGATAGGGCGCATTATAGCCTATACAATAGGGAAAAAGAAGGAAATGCTTAGAAAATATGATGCCACTACAACCAAAGTACGCGAGGCATATACGTCCTTCCTGAATGACCCGACAGAGATAAACAAGATACACTGGGTTACATCCAAACATAATTTTGCCTATTATATGGAATGTAGTGTTAAGTGGTATGCGAATCATAACATTTTTAGATAAGGTAATAAGACAAGAAAAATGTTAGCGAATCGGACACGGCCACACAACAAACAGATACACCTACATCCTCTGAAAAATGAGACAGGAACCCTACACACTAGCCGAAACAAAATGGTGGAAATATTTAGGAGATACTCTTCATCTCTGTACGACCGAGCAAGGGATCTCCTTCAAAGAGCGAATTTACCTCGCTTATCGGAGGATTCCCTAAGAATTCTAAATGTCAAGATCATGGAGAAAGATCTGAAAGCCACGATTAAAACTCTTCCTAACAGAAAAGCATAGGGTCCTGATGGGTACCCTGCAGAGTTCTATAAAGCAATGGGAGAGGAAATTACATCCACACTAAAATCTCTGTTTAACTCCATCTTACAGGGAGGGAGATTACTACCCTTGGGAAAGGTTGCCTATATTAAAGTACTCCCAAAACAAGGGAAAGACATGATACAACCTGGGTCATTTAGACCAGGGATGCTCAACCTGCGGCCCTCCAGCTGTTGTAAAACTACAACTCCCACCATGCCCTGCTGTAGACTCATAGCTGTAAGCTGTTTGGGCATGCTGGGAGTTGTAGTTTTGCAACAGCTGGAGGGCCGCAGGTTGAGCATGCCTGATTTAGACTAATATCTCTCATCAATAAAGATGTAAAACTAATGTTAAAGATACTGGCCTCTTTTCTACCAGATCTTATAGTAGGCCACCAGGTGGGTTTTGTGAAAGGTCGTTCAGCGGTAACCAATATTAGAAAAGTACTAGCAGCACAAGAAGGGATGGAGCAGGATGTCCATCCGGCACTTTTGGCAATTGACGCCTAAAAGGAGTTCGACAATGTAAACTGGAAATGGCTTGGGGAGGTCTTGGATAAGATGGGTCTTATAGGTTCTTTCCAAAATTATCTTAGAGCGATATCTGAGGACCCACAAGCGAGAGTATACATACCAGGATTTTTATCAGGCATAGAACTTAAAGGCACAAGACGGGGTGCCCTTTATCCCCTTATCCCCTTTTGTTTAATATAGCTCTTCTTGAACCTCTAGCCCAGTTATTGATACAATCTGATATTTATGAGGGGATTAGGGTGGGCAGGAAGGAGATTAAGTTTACATGTTTTGCAGATGATTTCCTTATATACTTAAAGGCCCCAGACATACATTTAAGAAAGATACTAGACACCTTCCTTCAATATGGCCCAGTACAAGGTAAATATAAGTAACCATAGGAATCAACAGACTTCGCATTATGCAGTGGAAGTAATACACAATCAAATCACTTAATTGGGGAGTAAGATAGGACAGACCCCATCAATGCTATATACACTGAATTACCCTCCACTAATCCAGAAAATCGAGAGGGAATTAGAGAAGTGGAGGGACTTGCCGTTATCTCTAAGTGAAGAGCCAATCTTATAAAAATAGTCAGTTTTTCAAGATTATTATATCCCTTACAAACAATCTCACTACTATTGAGACATGGAGATATAGTTAAGCTACAATCAGTGTTGACATCTTTCCTATGGAAAAAAAGACCTCGTATAGCATATAAAAAGCCATGTATGTTAAAGTGGGTGGAGGTCTCCTTCAGTTGTCAAACATAAGACATTATAACCTAGCAGCTTTATTTCGACATGTTAAAGACTGGATTTGGGGAACTTCATATTTTTCGGCTAGGCAGTTAGAACAGGAGATAGCACATCCCTGGAAGCTGTCAGCATTGCTACACACTAGACTTAGAGACATCCCAGTGCAGGTAAAACACTCTGTACTTCTGAGGGACACGATTATGGCTTGGAAGGCAATTGAGAAGATATATAGACTTCCAATATACCTGTCACCAAAGATGCCTCTCTATGGTCCTTACCTGCTTACCTCAGGGACGGCAAAACAAAATGTACAGGGAATGGAAAGAAAGGGGAATTAGTCGATTGCAGGACATATTGAGCACGTCGGGACAAGATTTGATGCCCTGGGAGGACTTCCAAACTAAATATCAGATAGCAACATCACGCTATCTCCCCTTTCACCAGATAAGATTCTATTGTAAAGCACAAACATAGAAGTTGGGAGATACAGAAATATTGGCGTGGTTCAACGCCTTATTGGGATTGGATGAGAGTATGACGTCACTTTCAGACCTATACCAAAAAATTCTAACATACAGTACATAGGTCTAGTCAAAGGGGTTTTTATTAACTGGGAAAGGGAATTGGGAGATAAGGACTTGACGTGGAAAATGAGAGAAGGAATGAACTTCATAAAACAGGCAATACAGAATGAGCAATGGCGTAAAACACAACTACGGATAATGCATAAAGCCACATATGCATTTGATCTCTCTTATCGGGACGCCACGGCACATTACCTTAGACAATGCCTTAAGTGTGCACTGCCAAAGGCAGGATTGTTACATGGCCTGTGGGACTGCCCTGACCTGCAATCGCTTTGGACACAAACTATAAAATATATACACTCGGTATGGGGGGTGACTGTTCGACCCAACCCACAGCAGTGTATATTCCAATATATTCTGGGGGACCAAGATGCAGACTCTGTGATGGCTGTTGCAGAGGGGAGCTACAAGTGCTTATGTGTTTCTCATGTCAGTAAAAAAATGTATCTTGAGACACTGGCTGACAAAGGGAGTTCCTACCTGGGAGGAAGTCTTAGGGACCATAAAACAAGTGTTATACATGGAAAGATTGGATACAGAACGTAACAAAGAAAAAGCTATAGGTAGATTCATAACAAAATTGAAAAAGTTTATTGAATTCACATTATCAGAGGTAGAAATTCGAGAATTAATGACCCCTTTTAAACAAACTAAATGGTATATGGAGGCCCAAATAGGAGGAAAACTTGGTAAATTGGGCTTATAAATTTGCGAGAAATGTCATCAAGGAGAAAGGAAAAACAATAAACGACAGTCATTGTGGAGTATGAGTTCGAGTTGGGATGGGGTTGGGGGGAGTTTTGGGAAGGGGGGTACAAATATAAAAAATGGATCAAGTGTTATCTGCATCTCTTCGCAATGTCAATTGTGATTAATGTTTTATGATATATTGTATTATATTCTTTTCCTGATCATAATAAAAAATATTTTCAAAATAAATAAATAAAGGGAAAGGGGTGTAGTGGATTTAAAATATTATCATTTATTAACTAAATTTTTAAATATTTATTAGAAAATGATTAAAATATAGCACTATATCCTAGCAGTGTGGAGAGTGCTGAAACTGGATATGCATCTCCTGGGAGGCCAATAAGATTCAGCCAAACCACCTACACTGTTAGAAGTCCTTTACTGGAGTTCAGTCCTTTTTATTTTTATCTTACAGTTTGTGGTCACGGCTACCTGTGAGGCGTAAGGCCACTAGAGACGTGACCATCAACCTGCCTAACTAACTAGAACTAAGCGGCTTGAATTGTGCCGTAACCGCTGAGTAGGAGGAACGCCTAAAAAAGGCATACCCTGCAAGATGTACATGAAAAATAAGGGCGGGTAGGGAGTGTACGCAGCACCGTCACCGAGCTCAGAGGGGGATGCCTGTCAGGTATATAAGCGCTGCTGACGCTCCTCCCACAAATACAGGCCAATAAATCGGCCTTTATACTTGTGGTCACGGCTACCTGTGAGGCGTAAGGCCACTAGAGACGTGACCATCAACCTGCCTAACTAACTAGAACTAAGCGGCTTGAATGGTGCCGTAACCGCTGCGTAGGAGGAACGCCTAAAGAGGGCAAAGCACCACAACTAAATGATTTGCAATAGTTTATTACAAACAAAACACTGCATTACCAACTTCTCAAAAGCGAGCAACACCTCTCGATTAGACTGAGGTATGTACCTAAAATATGAAGAGCATCAGTGCCATGGGAAATGGCAACAGAGGACTCTCTGGGTCTCGGTCTGCTAAGGCTGTCAGTAACTACTGAAAGACCTGAACCGGGCACCATTAATGGGACGTCGGAAAGAAAATGATCTGAGTAGGGGGTCCTGTCTGAGATGTCTTGGTGACTGGTAAGGACAACGTGTAACCATCCGGACTCGGGCTCAACTGATTGAGGCTGACAAAACTATTATTGGCGGAAGTGCACATAAACTCGCCCGGCCTCATGAACGCATAGAATGCTAAGTAGATAGCAGCTTTAAGCACTAGGGAAGTACACAAGGGCTCTATCCAGCATGTCAGACAATTCTCGAAAGATTTTGCCAGTGATAGCCTGTCTGCGTGGCTGGTCTTCCGTCCTACATTTACACAAACCCTTCAAGGCTGCCTTGATATTATGAGCAGAAAATAGGGACCCCCGCTCAGGATGATCTATAGCAAAAAAGATTTATACCCCAGCCAGGTAGGCTCTAACAGTGTTATGAGACAACCTTAATGAGTGACAGAAACCTATGAACGCCAATACATAATCTATGAAGCTAGTACGCCCTTGGGGGTATTTCTCCTGAAACCTGACAAACATGTTCCAGCCTGTATTGTAACTCCTGTCCATGTTAAATGACAATGACCTGACTACCAGGCTGTGTGCGGTAACAAGGTGGTTCATTAGTTCAGAATTAAGGCTGAGTAAGGAGGAACCGGGGCTCCTATGTCATCTGCTTCTGGCATGACCTGTGAAAAGAGAGAGGTTAGCCCGTGACAAAGCATCAGCCGCCATGTTCTGCGTACCTTGGACATGAGAGCAGCAGTAATGAAAGTTGTACTGTAACGAGAGCCAAAATAGTCGTCTCGCAAAAGACATTACGTGCAGGGATTTAGATCTACCTTTTGTCAAAATGTCCACTGTAGCCAAATTGTCTGAATGAACACAACTGTGAAATCTGAAAAATAGTAGGGGGCAGGAACATATTAATATCTAACTTTTAATCTACATATAAAAGAATATCTTAATGTCAGAGAATGAGCCCCCACAAACAAAAATACACAGACAGGACAAAAAATAAAATAAACTAGAGAGACAAAACCGTCAGATACCAAACTGGGCGTGAACAGTAAGGTATACGTCAATTTGGACAATTAAGTTGTGTAATCTGACGGTATGTCTCAGTAGGTACCAGAGTATCCCAAACAGGATGTTAGGGCAAAAATGTACGTCTGCTGATCAGGATAGGAGAGGCCGTAAGGAAGGGGGAAGGGTGTCAGACAGCTTACCCTTTTATACCCTGCTTGACCTATGAGCGCTCTAAGTCCTAATATGGAGTCCGTGCCCCGCAAGGGGTGGCCCCGTCCGGAACCTTTCCCTAATCTGGAGCCCCTAAGGAAAACCCTACCCAGTGTGGGCTTAAAAATTAGGGGTACCAGGAATACTCTGTGTGTAGGGGAAATATGTGTGTCCCGAGTAAAGAGTACACGTGTCCCATTAACTCTTCATGTGGAAAGATACATTTGTGTATTTCCCAACTCGTTTCTTTACCAGAACGTATCAGAAAGGAATGGGTACAGATAAGCCCCTTAAATCATCAGGGGACGAGGGGCATATGACCCATAATGTAGAGCAGATCACTGCTCAGGAGCGTATGGCATATCTACGCAGTGTTACCATTAGTAGTCTTGGGGCGCATGTGGCACAAACCCAGCCGTCCGGATCCTTGGACAAGTTTGACCCCCGCGCCCTCACTGGGTTTGCTGCCTTAAGGCCTCTCCTATCCTGATCAGCAGACGGCCGTTTTTGCCCTGTTAGGGATAGTCTGGTACCTACTGAGACATTCTTTTATATGTAGAATTAAAAGTTAGATTTTAATATGTTTCTGCCCCCTACTATTTTTCCTATTTAGACTTTGGGCAGTACCCAGAAAGAAGGTGCGGATGCACCATTTTTTCAACTTTCATAAATTTTTTGTTTCAATTGTAAAATTTGCCCATGAGCTACCCCAACCATATGCAGCAGCCACTATAGGGTACAGTTCGAACAAGGCTGAAGTCTATAAAAAACCTGGGATCTGTCTAACTTCTCCGGGCCATGTCCCAGCCATCCAGTGGGTGCCAAAAATGGCAGCAAAACCAGTGCCAGCAGAAGCATCAGAAAAAACCATGGGAGACGAACTAGTGGCAGCGGGGATGAAAAAAGAAATCCCGTTTCAGTGGCTCAAAAACTGGTCCCACATGACCAAATCTGCCACTGCCTGGCCATTTAGCTGTTTCTGCTGCCATGCCGTGAGAAGAAGGGCCAACAGATGGGAAATGAATGACCTACCCTGTGGGATAATGCACATAGCAAAATTTAACATCCCCAATAAAGACTGTAAATCCGCCTTCATTGCCACCCTCACAACTGTGGATGATTGTGGATGATTTCCTTGACCCTCACCAGTTCGTCTTCTGGCAGACTAGCTAACATGTTCCCTGAATCTATCACAATGCCCATGAACAAAATAACAGTGGACGGGCCTTCAACCTTCTTGGGTGACACTGGCACACCTAGCTGGGAAAAAACTGCTAGTAAAGTTTCAAGCCCCTGCGGTCTTGTAGCCAAATGTTAGCTTTGTGGCGAAATAATACAAACTCCTCCATTTAATACTATGCCATTCCCAGAGCGCAGGCATGATGGGAAGGAGTTTGAAAGCATCGGATATATCTGCCTTAGACAAATAAGCACTAGCCCCTACCTACATGATGGTTGCTATGGCCTGATCTATTGTTGAATACTTCATGCTCACTTCCTCTGACGGAATGAGGGAATTGAGGCTGGCAATGTGAGAAGCATGCGGGGCTGAAAGGTCATGGATCAGCCTCTATTTCTTGCTAAATTTACCTGTGACTACCCCTACCGGGCTTACCCTCCAGTGGTCGAACGGTGACACCGAAAAAGGTTCTATGAGAAACCCTTTTTCTAACTCAACCTCTAATATCTTGTCCACTGAAGTTGGGGCCCTCTCAGCGGACTGTAAATATTTGCATTCGTGTGTAACCCCTGGCAGCGCGACCAGTCCTGTATGGAACCCTACCATGAACCCTGCGAGCTAGAAATTGACAAACTTAGGATCGTGATGACCTTGCAGATATAACTGTAAATAATCAGTGTTTATGACACTCATGCACGCTTTATCTGATTTTAATGTACACGCTATCTTAGGATGAGCTCTGAAACAATTGGTGCAAACATGAAGCAGGCGGCATTGGCTCTAATGACAAGCTGAGAAATTGAAGTTGTTGCAAATCTGAGATCTCCCTAAATGTTTGACAGAGCGACCTAACTTATCCACCACACCCGTACCCCTCTGAGCGTCCGACAGACCAGCAGATGAGGCGTTGAAACTCGGCTCCGAGCCGGTGGTTGCAGTATGACACCACTCGGCAGTGTGAAATATAGACTGACAAAGTGAGCAAGATGGGGCTTTAAGCCCAGCAAAGTGTCTACAGAAAATCTCAGTGTCTATATTGGCCCAATTAGTGCTGAACCAAAACTGACCGAGCCCAGCTGCTGCTTTTACGGAAAAAATACTGTGGAAATCGTAAAACGCAGCACCGCCATACTTATGCCTAAATTCCGTAACTCTGTAAAGGTAGAGATCCAATTCTTCTCTCCTGTCTGGACGGACAGAGCAAATAACATCCCTATACAAGCTAAATGCCAGAACGAATCCCGGAATCGTTAGCTGTCGATTGAGCCTATGATCACGGCTCTTTAGAACCACTGAATCGTCACCACAAGCTATGACCTTGTTATCGAAGAGATCTCGAGTGGCAATCAGTAGGGATGCTAGATTTACGTCTCTGCCCTCGAGAATGTCTTTCTTGATATTGGCCGGGATAAAATGTGCTGGTGGGATGTTGGGCACAGGGGACACTGTACCTGAGCAACCCGCGGCAGATGTGGAGGTGACAGGTACATCTCGTGGTGGATGAGTGACAACTGCACCCCGAGACTCCACTGACACCAACCTCGCCTGAATATTGGTAATTGAAGACGTCAAGTTATTGAGCATGACATGCAACTGTGTAAGAGAAGTCTGTACTGTGGCAATAAACACCTCCTCTTGGCAAGGACCAGCAGGACCCGCCACGAGTAATCGATACAGCTCTGCTTTCCTTGCAGTGGCCGAAAAAGGGATACCCCTTCTCAACAACTCCGACGTGAGCTAAGGAGCGGTCCAGCTTCGAAGAAACGGAATACTGCCATCCTCTGACATCCTGGTAACGTTCTCATCCACGGAAATTTCCCCTATGTCAGTTGCAACTGCTGATGATAAACAGACATTTTTTTTTTAACAACTCAAGTATGCGTGACTAACAACCCCAACCTGTGCCACCTGCCGCCAGGAGAATTACTGACCGACAGAAAGGCATAGAGAGATGCCATCTGACGACTCGATACTGACTACTGTGGGCACCCGCGACTGTCACTTGCTAGCTCAGAATAAACCATGGATGTGAGACATGCATAACACTGAAGAACATGACTAAGTGTAGTAAACGTGACTAACCCCCTGTCTACCACTGGGAGAACGCAACTTAAGCCACCGAGTGACTGCCCAAGAAACAAGACTTTTTTTTATCAAATCATTTTTATTAAAGGTTTTGCATTTAGACAATTTATACAGAATAACCGTACATTATATGTCAATACACTCAGATCAATCATACATTATCAGAATAAGCATGTCAGTAACACTGCATCAAATTAAACTTTCATAAATTGCCCAATCCTCCCCAACTTACCCCCCCCCCCCCTTGTGGTTATTTTCTTTGATAATTACTAAAAGATGAAACGAGACTTACCAGAAACCTAACGTATATCAACCTTTGAAGACATGTCATGTAGCGAACCCATAACCTGATGAGAAACCCATAACGTGAATCGTTGTGAGCTAAAACCCCAATTATTATTTTTTTACTACCTGAGCCAAAGAAGTAATTGACAAACTAACTGAAAATGGACGGCTGTGACCTGCAAAGGAAAAATGATGTGCTATGACAACCTTAGATCTGGAGGGTGCTGATACTGACATGAAGTTGCATGTGGCAATAGATTATATGTAACATATACCACACTACTATAGTTGAGTAAACATGAAAACAGTGCAGCAATTAGTACGTGCCCCCAGTAAAGGGGGCAGATTAGACCACGGTGGCATGCCCTGGGCGCATGCAAGTTCCAAACCGCATAACATAAAGTACAGCTGGTGCGACTACACCTGTGCCACTGAAAAGGAAGTGTGTGAAAAACAACTACAGAAACTGCCCGTACCTGCCCAAACATCTCTAACCCCACCCTCCGCTCCTCGTAAAGCACGGCGGCCCCTGCCAGACATGAAAACCTGTGAAAGAAACGATACAGAGTCTCGCTGATGCCCTGTGCGGGAGCCAAGTCGTGGGCTGCCAGGCAGATCGTTCCGGTGCAGTGCTGCTCCTCCTCACCTAAGAAGCCCTAACCTTACTGCCTCGCAGAAGCCAAGTTGTGGGCTGCCAGGCAGATCGTTCCGGTGCTGCTCCTCCTCACCTAAGAAGCCGACACACCGCCGACCAGACAGTAACAAGATGGTGCTGCACGAGCTTGCAGCAAATACTCACCCGACCGGAAGGACCTCAGCTGGGTTCCTGAACTCCGACTGGGTATGGAAGCTTGCTGGTTCAGCTCACATGCCACATCAGGTGGCTCAGACTGCACAAGAATACGCAGCACTGTCGCCAAGCTCAGAGGGGGACGCCTGTCAGCTATATGAGCGCTGCTGACGCCCCTCCCACAAATATAGGCCAATAAATTGGCCTTCATACATATAACCTATAATTAGGTGTGTGTATTTATATATATATATATATATATATATATATATATATATAGTTAGTATAGAAGAATGACGGCACTGACAAAAAATTATTGGGAAGGTTGGGTGCACGTTTACCGGGGGATGGGCTGCTTACAGATAGAAAAACGAACAGCACTCCTGGGATCCACAAAAAGGTTTTTCTTTTATTTACCCATGTGATGCAACGTTTCGGCTCTGAACTAGAGCCTTTCTCAATATATATACTAGCAGAAGGACCTGGCTTTGCACAGGTAATTTAATCTATTTCATTTAATGTTTTTGGTGTCGTTAAAAGATATTGATAGTATCCCCTATAACAGTAACCTCTACAGTACCCCGCCCACTTAACAGTGACCACCACAGCCCCCCACCCCTTAACACTGACCTCCCCATAGTGCCCCACCTCCTTAAAATGGGACCTCCACAGCAGCCCACCCCCTTAACTTTGACCTTCACAGGGGCCTGCCCCCTTAACAGTGACCTCTAAAGCACCCACCCCTTAACACTGACCATAAGTTACAGTCCCCTTAACTGTGACCTCCACCATTCCCGACCCCTTAACAGAGACCTCCACAGCACCTGCCCCTTTAACAGTGACTGTCACAGTACCTTGCTCCCTTAAAGAGGACCTTTCACTGGTCCACAGTTTATGAGTTAAAGCTATGTACATTGAGAGCGGCACCCAGGGATGTCCCTGCACTTACTTGTATCCCTGGGTGCCGCTCCGTTCGTCCTCTGTAGCCCCCGGTACCGGCGCTCCTGCTGCTCTAATTTTGCCTGGGGCGGAGACTTCTTCTTCTGCCCTGGGCGTCTCCTTCTCCTTCACTGTACCCCGCTCCCTTAACAGTGACCTCATAGTACCCCGTTGCCCCTTTAATAGTGGCCTCCACAGTCCCCTCCTTCCTTAACAGTGACCTCTACAGCGGCCGCCCCTTTATTAGTGACCTCCACAGTACCCCGTCTCCTTAACAGTGATTTCCACAGTAACTCATCCCCTTAACAGTGACCTCCACAGCAGCTGCCCCTTTAATAGTGACCTCCACAGTCCCCTGCCCCCTTAACAGTAACCGCAGTGCCCACCCCTTTATTAGTGACCTCCACAGTGGCTGACCCTTTATTTGTGACTGCCACAGTACCCCGTCTCATTAACAGCGATTTCCACAATAACTCGCCCCCTTAACAGTGACCTCCACAGAGCTCCGTTTCCTTGAAATGACCTCCACCACACCCCGCCCCCTTAACAGTGACCTCCATAGCGGACCATCCCCTTATCTGTGACCTCCACTGTTCCCTGCCCCCTTAACAGAGACCTCCACAGCGCCCACCCCTTTAACAGTAACCTCCACAGCATCCCACCCCCTTAACAGTGACCTTCACAGCAGCCCACCCCTTTAACAGTGACCTCCACAGCATCCGCCCCTTTATTAGTGACCTCCACAGTACCCCATCTCCTTAACAGTGGTTTCCACTTTACAGTGGCCTCTACTGCAATCTGCCCCTTAACACTGCCCTCCATAGTGGACCATCCCCTTAACTGTGACCACCACAGCAGCCTGGGCCCCCCCCCCCCCGCTCTCTTAAGAGTGTCATCCACAGCACCCTGCCCCTTTAAAGCTGATCTACAGCAGTGAAGAAAAATGGCTGGATTGTTATGGATTCCTGGTGTAAAACTGTGTGTATGTGGAGACTAAGGGCCTGCGAGCTTCTATTGGCTGATAAGGGTCATGTGACCGTGTGTATGGCAGTTGGGATATGCCTGCGAGCTTTTATTGGCTAATGTAGGTCATGTGATGGTGCCATATTAGCATTTTTGGGGAATATCTCAGGAAAGGTAGGTGCTAGAGATTTGAGACCCGGTCTAAAACCTTCCCTGGACACCTGATGAACCTGTGTGCCAAATTTTGTGATTGTAAATGCGATGGTGCAGATTCCATTAGCGGACATACATACATACATACATACATACACTCAACTTTATATATTAGACTCGCAGAAAGACCCGGCTTTGCACGGGTATAGTTCATCTATTTCATTTAATGTTTGTTTGTGACGTTAAAATATATAACAGTGACATCTACAGTATCTCACCCCCTTAACAGTGATCTCCACAGCCCCCCACCCATTAACACTGACCCCCACAGTGCCCCATGTCCTTAAAATGGGACCTCCACAGCAGCCCACCCCTTTAACTTTGACCTTCACAGCAGCCTGCCCTTTTAACAGTGACATCTACAGCACCCGCCTCTTAACACTGACCATAGGTTACAGTCCCCTTAACTGACCTCCACCATTGCCGGCCCTCTTCACAGAGACCTCTGCAGTGACTGCGCCTTTAACAATTATTGCCACAGTACCCCACTCCCTTAACAGTGACCTCACAGTACGCCGCTGTCTTAACAGGGACCTCACAGTACCCCGCTGCCCCTTTAATAGTAGCCTCCACAGTCCCCTCCTCCCTTAACAGTGATCTCCGCAGTGCCAGCCCCTTTAACACTGACCTCCACAGCAGCTGCCCCTTTATTAGTGACCTCCACAGAACCTCATCTCGTTAACAGTGATTTCCAGAATAATCTGCCCCCTTAACAGTGACCTCTACAGCATCCCACCCCTGAACACTGACCTCCATAGCGGACCGTCCCCTGTTCCCTGCCCCTAAACAGTTACTTCTACTGCATCCCGCCTCCTTAACAGTGACCTCCACAGCGGCCCGCCCCTTTATTTGTGACCTCCACTGTACCCAATCTCCTTAACAGTGATTTCCACAACACCCCGCCCCCTCTACAGCAATCTGTCCCTTAACACTGACCTCCATAGTGGACCGTTCACCTAACTGTGACCTCCACAGCAGCCTGCCCCTAGAGTAGCCAGAGGTCCGGTTTAAGGCCGGACAGTCCGGCTTTCAGACTCCCTGTCTTCCGTCGGGCAGAGGGCCTGGAAAGACACAGCGATGTCCTTTTGAATAGCTCACTCTCAGACAGCAGCACTGTGCTGTCTGAGCATGAGCTGCAGGGAGAAAGTCACCCTCCCTCCCATCCCTGCAGCTGACAGAAGTTGATTTTTAACTTCATTTTTTCAATCCCTGTTGGCTGCGGAGTGGGAGGGGCGTGGCCTAACTGGATTGAGAACATGGCTTGGTGGGACCAGGGGGCAGGGTTTTTAAGTCTGTCTTTTGAGGGTGGCCTGAATGGCCACCCTACCTGCCCCCTTAACTGTGACCTCCACAACACTCAACTCCCTTAACAGTGTCATCCACAGCGTCCTGCCCCTTTAAAGCTGATCTACAGCAGTGAAGAAAAATGACTGGGTTGTTATGGACACCTGGTGTAAAACTGTGTCTATGTGGAGACAAAGGGCCTGCGAGCTTCTATTGGCTGATAAGGGTCATGTGACAAAGCTTCAATTGGCTAATGCATTTTTTGGGAATATCTTACAAACGGTACGTCCTAGAAAGACACCTGATGTACCCGTGTGCCAAATTTCGTGATTGTAAATGTTACGGTGCGGATTCCTTTAGCAGATAATCATACACTCATCTTTATATAATATATATATAGGCTGTTTTTCTTGTGCTATCTCGATCCATATGTCCATTCCGCAAATTATAGATAATGTCCTAATTTGGTCCATTAAAATGTGCTCCACAAACACATTGAAGTCAATGAGTCTGAAAAAAATTCAGATGGCATATGGACGGTATATGTATTTTATGGGTCCACAGGTCGAGTCTTCATAGCACTGACTGTGTGATGTAGCAAACAGCTAAGGCTACTTTTACACTAGCGGCAGCCTTCTCCCGCAAGCTGTTCCGGCAGGGGAACAGCCTGTCGGATACATGCTGCCACTAGTGCACCGTGACGCTGGAAGTCCGCTCCAGCCCCATTCACTATAATGGCGGCGGGCCAGAGGCTCCCGCCTGAACAGCCTGCCGTAGAAGGCTGCTGCTAGTGTGAAAATAGCCTAAGCCAGCTTGTAATATAAATATACATATGAAGGAGGAGGCTGTATAAATTGGGGCTGGTAATACAAGCTGCTGTGTGAGATAAGGGTAGCTTGTAAAGGAAACTAGTATTCGTATGATAAGTGTGATTAAATGGAGCATGAAAATCAGCACTCATGCTGTGTAAACACCTTAATGCAGCTTCACTTTAAATGCAGCTTCAAATTGATACAATTAGCTTAATACAGCTAAAACAGCATGAAAAACAGCACTGCTGCAAGCTGCGTAAACCGCAACTTTCACTTTTCATGTGGTTTGGCTGACTGAAGGTTAAAGGGTTTCTGTCATCAGGTTTACACATTATAAGCTGTCTGACATTAGCTATGTGCTAATGTCAGAGCAGCTTGATAATGTGTTTTTTATGTAAATCCGAGTTAGATTTATGCTAAAAAACGTATTTTTATAATATGTAAATTAGCCTCTAGGAGCAGGCGTGCCTGCTCCTAGAGGCTCGTCGCTAACCTGCTGCCACGCCTCTTCCTTCTGATTGACAGTGCCGGGCAGCGATCCTCTGCTGCCTCCAGCACTGTCTCCTTGCGAATCCCACGCTGTGCCGCTGCTCTGTACTCGGCGCAGGCGCGGTGAGCAGAGGACAGCAGGCACCAGCATCCTCTGCTCACCGCGCCTGCGCCGAATACAGAGCGGCGGCGCAGGCGTGATTTCGCAGGAGACAGTGCCGGAGGCAGCAGAGGATCGCTGCCCGGCACTGTCAATCAAGGAAAGAAGGGGCGTGGCAGCAGGTTGGCGCACGGAGCCTCTAGGAGCAGGGCAACGCCCCCCCTGCTCCTAGAGGCTAATTTACATATTATAAAAATACGTTTTTTTAGCATAAATCTAACTCGGATTTACATAAAAAACACATTATCAAGCTGCTCTGACATTAGCACATAGCTAATGCCAGACAGCTTATAATGTGCAAACCTGATGACAGAAACCCTTTAAAGGGGTTATCCGAGACTGGCAGGTGACGCTAGGTAGGCTCGTCCCCGTCACCGCCAAAATTGCGGAATGGGTGCAGACCCGTTCATACAGCCCTGTGAATGGGCCCTTAGAAAGTGGTTGTCATGTACTAGATTATATCCGATTTTCATTTTTTACAGTATTCATAGGATAACCCCTTTAATAGTAGGTAGATGAACCAGGTTGTATTATTCCGCATACTTGCATTGTTTTTTTTAGAGATTTTTTTGTTTATAGGTATATACCCATATATGGACTAGTACATTGAGGGTATATCCCTGTTCACATACTATTATGACAAAGTGATAGCATGACTGGGGATACCCCAAATTGATTGGATTCTGGTAACATTTAAAGGCTATGTACACCTTTGGAGGCATTTTTTTTTATTATTGCATTCTACTTATTATGAGCTAGAAATCATTTTTTTCTAATTTCTTTCAGTTCTTTCCTATTCTCTGTACAGAGCTGAGATGCTCTACTAGCAGGATCTGAATTTTCTCTCTGCTCCGTCAGGCAGGGAGCTGACAGGCTCCTTATCTCTGGCTCTCTGATATTATAAACACTATCAAAGCTCAATCTTTATCTTACTGATAAGAATGTGGCTCATGTCTGTATTACACCAACAGATTATCTGACCAATAGTTGGTGTGTAGAGATGTTGCGAACATAAAATTTTCCGTTCGCAAACGGCGAACGCGAATTTCCACAAATGTTCGCGAACGGGCGAACCACCATAGACTTCAATAGGCAGGCGAGTTTTAAAGCCCACAGGGACTCTTTCTAGCCACAGTAGTGATGGAAACGTTGTTTCAAGGGGACTAACACCTGGACTATGGCATGCCGGAGGGGGATCCATGGCAAAACTCCCATGGAAAATTACATAGTTGACGCAGAGTTGGGTTTTAATCCATAAAAGGCATAAATCACCTAACAATCCTAAAAATTTTTGAACAACGTGGTTTAAAACATCCAGTGTGTGTATACGATCAGGTATGATGTTGTATCGATCAGGTAGTGTAAGGGTTACGCCCGGCTCACAGACATTGACAGACCAAACTCCCCTTTCAATGCACCGCAAACAGTCCATTTGCACAACCGCAAACTCCCCATTTGCACAAGGTTGGATACCAAGCTAGCCACGTCCCGGTGATGTCATTGAAGGTTTCTTCCTCCACCCAGCCACATACAACACCAAGGGTCCCCGAAAGGTGAATTGAATTGATTTTTCGAACAGGGAGATGGTTAAAAAAACACTGGCTCCCTCCCCTTTGTTTTAATCCACGGTCACTGCGTCTGCGCCATGCAATTTACTCTCACACCCGATATGAGTGGTGTCTTAACTAGTACTATTTGTATCAGTTTAATCCCTGTTACGTCCCATATCAGGGATTGCCTTTTGTGAAAAAAAATGTAGGCCGGGTACCTTCGACTGCCTTCACAGTGACAGACCAAACTCTCATACACCAAACTGAATTGATTTTAGGAACCGGGAGATGGAAAAAGCAGCTTGATCGGTCCTCTTACTCCCAAATTGGGGCACTGCGCGTGCACAGAGCAATGTGCTGTGACACCCTATATGAGTGGTGTCTTAACTAGTACTATTCCTATCAATTTAATCCCTGTTACGTACCCTATACGGGGACGTGTGTCGAGTTGATTAACCATTGTTGAATTAACGAACCATTACGACATCATGAAATAATTTAGTTCTGAGCTCTGTACTTGCTTTGTATTGGAATTGATGGGGATTTTTTTAATTGTCTGCATTATTCCTAATAAACTATTAAGAGACTTTATTATGATTTTTTAATTTTATGTATTAAGAACCCATACAACTGAAAAAAAAAAAAAAAAAAAGGTAAATTAATGTTTTTTCTATGCAATATTATCCAGCCGATCGCTTTTGGTCTGACCATAATGAAGCTACGGCCTTATCATCTGGGGTGTGGAAATATTGCCAACACACTCATAGAGGTGATGTTTGCATCATTGTGATACGCAAGCCCCTTCACCACAACAAGGTAACAATCACAAAGGGGAATTGACACTTGTATGTGCCTTTTTTTTGTTTGTTTTGTTTTTGCAGCCACAGTTAGATTAAAGTGTACAGATAAAGTGCCTTATTTTAGGCAGCGTCCAGTGCCGCACGGTATGATTGATGGGCAGCACTGGCAGAGGGCACACTACAGTCTGTGGGCCTGACACACACACACACACTGGCAGGCAGGCAACTGCAAAATATATATGGAGATTGGAGAACAAAAAAAAAAAAACGACTGATGTACCAGCCCTAAAAAGGGCTTTTTGGGGTGCTGTCAGGATGTTGTCCTTACAGCAGATGAGTCTGTGGATACAGAAGACTGCCCTAGCTAACACTTTCCCTATTAAATCATTCAGAAGCAGCAGCACATTTCTATCCCTGCTCCCACTAAGACAATGCAGCTTCTGACTAAATCTAAAATGGCTGCCGTTTATATAGGAGGTGGGAAGGTGTGGGAGGGAGGGTGCTGATTGGCTGGAATGTGTCTGCTGACTGTGAGGTACAGGGTCAAAGTTTGCTCAATGATGATGTATAGGGGGCGGACCGAACATCGCATATGTTCGCCCGCCGCGGCGGACGTGAACAAGCCATGTTCGTCGGCGAATAGTTCGGGACATCACTATTGGTGTGTATAACAAGATCTGTGTGTGTAATTGGCCATCTGACCAATGATTAGTCAGAAAATCTGTCAGATAATCTGTTCTTGTAATATAGGCCCTAAATTAGTGTTTATGACCTCTTAGTAGTTTTGAGATAAGGGTTATTAAATGATTGACACAAAGTGAAATTGAAAATATGGAGACCTTTTCTCTGCACAGAGCTAAGATGCTCTACTAGCAGGATTTGAATTCTGAATTTTCTCTCTGCTCTGTCAGGAAGGGAGCTGACGGGCTCCTTATCTCTGCTCTCTGACATTATAAAAACTCATCAAAGCTTAATCCTTATCTTACTGATAAGAATGTGGCTTATGCCTGTATTACACCAAAAGATTATCTGACCCATATCTGTCCAATCAGACAAATAGTTGGTGTGTATGACAAAAGATCTGTGCATGTAATCGGCCATATGACCAATGATTGGTCAGAAAATCTACCAGATAATCTCTTGTTGTAATATAGGCCTTAAATTAGTGTTTATGACCTCTTAGTAGTTTAGAGATAAGGGTTATTAGATGACCGGCACAAAGTGAAAGTAGTATGCACACAGCTAGAAAAACAGTTAACACTTTGTGACAGAACGGTTCAATATTTTTAATAAAGACCAATTAGAAAAAAAATGATTTTAAAATCATTAAATTTTTCCCCCCAAAAGTGTACATAGCCTTTAACCCTTTCTACCCTGGACATTTTTTCGTTTTGCGTTCCCTGCCTTCCCAGAGCCATAACTTTAATTTTTTTGGTGTTCACATAGACATATGAGGGCTTGTTTTTGCGGGACAAGTTGTACTTTCCAACTACACCAATTGATATTGCAGATGATGTAGTGGGAAGCAGGAAAAAAAATTCTAATGGGGTGGAAGTGGGAAAAAAAAAGCAATTCTGCCACAGTTTCACATTTTTTTTTATTTACGACGTTCGATGTGCAATAAAACGGACAGGTTATCTTCATTCTACAGGTCAGTATGAATTCGGGGGGATACCTTATATGTATAGTTTTTCTTGCGTTATGATACTGATAAAATAATAAAAAGCTTGGAAAAATGTATTTTTTGTCGATGTGTACAGAGCTCTGTGAGCGTTCAATTTTTGTGGGGTAATCTGTGCTTTTCATTGATACCATTCTGGGGTGTGTACGACTTCTTGATCATAGTAACATAGTATATAAGGCCAAAAAAAGACATTTGTCCATCCAGTTCAACCTGTTATCCCTCAAGTTGATCCAGAGGAAGGCAAAAAAAAAAAAACTGTGAGGTAGAAGCCAATTGTCCCCACTTAATCACTTTTTACTTAATTTTTTGTGGTAAATGAAGTGACCAAAAACATTGACGTTTTTTCCATTTCGCCGTTTGCCCTACAAGGAAAATATTTTAATCATATGGGCGTTTTCGCACATAGCGATATCCATGATATGGATTTTTTAGAAGAAATTTTTTATTTTTTTTTGACTGCACAATAAAGATACAGTGTGGCAACATTAGAATTGTCAACTCGAAGTAGAACATTACAGAGCAAGATAAATGATAAGTGACAAGAAACTGTGGGTACAAACATACAGTGCTACCGGAGATACATTGTACTTCGGTGGAAAACCAAGGGGGGGAATAAACGCTGACAGGTACATAGTGACAGGGTAATAAAATAGCCTGCATTTCCATACATCGCGGGTAAACCAGCGTTTCTAGGCTGAGAAAGTCCCTCAGGGGGAGAATTTGGGGTGGATCATCCACGGTGCCCAAGTAAGATTCCTAGAGCTAGGAGAAATGATCGAAGGAGGTAGGGACTTTTCATATCTACATGTGGTGTTTAGTTCCTGTATAACCTCCGAGACAGCGGGAGAAGCTAATTTTTTCCAATGACGAGCGATAATCAGTTTGCTGCTGAGGAGATGTCCTACCAGATTCCTGTATGTGGGGTGTATGGTCTGTATGCCAAGAAACAATAACGCTAGGCCTGGGAGTGGAGCTATGTTTGATGATGATGTAATTTCTGAAATCAAATCAAGATATGGATTTTTTTTTTTTAAATTGTGAAAGATCAGAATTTTTATATTTTTTAAATATAATTTTTTATAGTTCCCATAGGGAACTATAACAAGCAATCATTAAATTGCTATTCTCATAGACTCCAATGCACTAGCATTGGAGTCTATGAGAAATGTACTAGTTTCCTATGGAGCCCTGCGCAGGAAACACTATGCAGCAGCCTCCTGTCGTTCACTAAGACAGGGGCTGCCGCACGCAAGCTCCGGCAAAGGAAGCCGTAGCATCTGTAGTGTTAAATGTCAGCGGCCAGCATTATTGCAGGTCACAGACATGAGCTGTAGGTGTTTGCTGTATAAAACAGCAGGCATTCCACAGCTATGGCGCCCACTCCGCTTAGTATGGCACTGGTTGGGAAGGGGTTAAACATGTTCTCCATAGTCACATTATACACCATGACTGAGGATACTGTGTGCGTCGGAAATGCGTTAGCAGTCTGTTGATGTTAAGAGCGACACTGGATTTTTTATGCTTTTCAAAGAAAGAAGAATTTTAAACCTCGCTGGATGAATCTTTCATATACTGGATCAACAGATACGCTGCAGCAGAGCGTGGTCCATGCATGGGGTCTACCTGAGTGCAGTCTGTGACCAGTGAGAGGGGCTTTATTTTCCTATCCAGGGCCACCTGAACACGCTGCGGAATACGTGTAGCTTTTGCTTGTGGATTCCCCGTACAGAAAGACTGCAGCGTATTACAGTACCAGTAAGGTATGAGATTACACAAATCTCATTAAATTTTTATTAAATTATTAGTATTTATTAAACTAAAAACCTCTGAAAAAAAACTATTTTCTCTGAATTACCATATTCTGAAAGCCATAACTTTTTCAGATTTCTATCTACAGAGCTGTGAGGGCTTGTTTTTTGTGTGGAGTGAACTGTAGAATTTAATGCTGCCATTTTGAGGTACATATGACTTTTTGGTCACTTTTTATTCTTATTTTTTTTTACAAGGTGAAGGCGAATCGTGCATTTTTATTTTTTCTTCGGTTATGGCAGGAAAAATATTTTAATAGTTCAGACATTTTTGGATGCAGAGATGTCTGTTATGTTTTTTTTATTATCTTTTTTTAGTTTTTAGATGTAAAATTGGGAAAGGGGGTGATTTTAATCTTTATTATTTTTGTGTCTTTTTAGTCCCCTTTAGGGGACTTGAACGTCCGATCTTCCGATTCCTTGCCCATAGACAGCAATAGAAGACTTTTTCGGTCTATGGCATTTTGACACTCTGCCTGAGAAGCCGTGTCTCGTACACGGCTTTTCAGGCAGTTAGCTATTACAGCTCTGGGAGCTTTTCCAAGGCCACAGGGTGTCATGTCAACTGATCAGAGCCCCGTGATTTCACCTTGGGGACCCCGATCGGAAGGCGGAGGTAACTCCCACCCTCTGCCTAACCCCACAAAGTTAAATGACCAGATTAGCATCATCAACGATCCCAGTCATTGCAGCCGGGTGTTGGGTGTATTAAACTTTCTACTGCACCATGACATCATTGTAAAGGTTTTCTTCCAACCACCACCATACTATTCTATGAGTTGTGTCAATATTTGCCAATACATAACACACCAACTAAGGCTACTTTCACACTAGCGTTTTCATTTCCGCTATTGAGATCAGTCATGTGATCTCAAAAGCGGGGGAAACGATTCCGATTTGTCCCCATTCATTGTCAATGGGAACTGAACTGAACGAAAAGGAATGCACCAAAATGCATTCCGTTCCGTTTGGTTGCGTCCCCATCACGGACAAAATAATGTTGAAAGCAGCGTTTTTCTGTCCGCGATGTGGTGAGGAGCAAGACGGATCCGTACTGACACAATGTAAGTCAATGGGGATAGATCCGTTTTCTCTGACACAAACATATACAACCAGATCCATTCATGACGGATGCAGGCGGTTGTAATATTGTAATGGAAGTGTTTTTGCAGATCCATGATGGATCCGCAAAAAACGCTAGTGTGAAAGTAGCCTAAAGCTACTATCACACTAGCTTTTCTATTTTCCGTCATAGGGTCTCAATACCGGAAAGAAACGCTCCCATTTGTCTCCATTCATTGTCAATGGGCACTGGTGGAAAGAAAAAATGGCTTAGTTGCCCATAGCAACTAATTAGATCTCACCTTTCATTTTCCAAAGGAGCTGTGAAAAATGAAAAGTGGAATCTGATTGGTTGCTATGGGCAACTAAGCCAGTTCTACTTTCCACCAGTTATATATAGCCCCCAATATGTTAGAATACAGGAGTATCCTAATTTTGTAAGAGAAATTCATTAATGGGATTATAGAAAAAAGCAAGACAATGTAATAAAAATTTAAAAAAACAAAGCTTGCAAAATAAAAATAAGTAATTACTTTCCATAAATTTTATTGCACTATGTAAAAGCAAAAAAAAAAAAAAAAAAAATCCACACTTTTTAGGTATCCACATGACTGAAATACCCTGAACACCTCAATTGATTGGTTAGGCTGTACATATGACATACAGTCTAGACCAGAGGTAGGCAACCTCCGCTACTCTAAGCTGTTGTGAAACTACAACTCCCAGCATGCATACTCCCTCTCAGAACCCTTACAGAAATAAATGGAGCATGCTGGGAATTGTAGTTTCACAACAGCTGTAATGACGAAGGTTGCTGATCCCTGGTCTGAACAATAAAGTCAAAAAGCAATAGCAAATATCGCCTTTTTTATATTTGCAAAATAGAATATGTACCCTCAAACAGCACCAAAAAAAAAAATTCACAATTTCTGTCACATATAGGGTTGCCACCTTTCCCAACAAAAAATACCATCCATGTTAAGCCACACCCCAAAGGGTGTTAAGTCGCTATAATACTGTGGCTCCCAATAATCTTAATGCCCCTAATTAATAATGTGGCGCCCAGAATTAATATTGCCCCCAGTTATAGTAATGCCCCCATTAGCAGCCCCCAGAATTAATACTGTCCACATTAGTACCCTCCAGGAATAGTAATGCCCCCATCAATGCACCCCAGAATGAATGCCCCCCATTAGTGCCCCCAGTAAGAATAATGCTTCCATTAGTGCCCCCAGGAACAATAATGCCCCCATTGGTACACCCCAGAATTAATGCCCCCCACTTGTGCCCCCAACTAGAATAATGGTCCCAGTTAAAATAATGCCCCCATTAGGTCCCCCAGTTAGAATAATGCCCCCGATTAGTGACCCCAGTTAAAATAGTGCCACCAGTTAGAATAATGCCCCCTATTAGTGCCCCCCAGTTAGAATAATGCCCCCGTAGAATTAGTGCCCCTTCTCTGTTTCTGCAAAAAAAAAAAAAAAACACTCACCTGCTCCATTGGCTCGTGCGCCGTGAACGCCCCCTGCTGACTGCAAGCTCAGGACAGGACCATTGTCCATTTTCAGTGATCAACAACCTCCATATTACTGAAGACCATTGTTAACGGTTGTTTGTCCAAAAAGGCATCATTAAAAAAGAAAAACTCAAAAACAGACCGTTTTGCAGTTTTTAACAGCCGTTTTTCCACGTCGTGTGAGTGTAGCCTCAAAAGGGTTTCAGTATCTGATCGTGGGGGTGGGGTCTGACAACCGGGACCCCCACTGATTTGCGAAGGCACCGGCGCTCCTGCCTTCTTGCAGCTTACCAAGCGGCCCCATGACCGATGAACAGGTTGTCACTGGCCTAGGAAAAAGCTAAGAGGAGGCGGTGGTGCCCACAGGAGTGACTCTGCCTTCTCAAACAGCTGATCGGCGGGGGTCCCAGACGTCTGGCCCCCACCAATCAGATACTGATGATTTATCCTGAGCATTGGTCATCAGTAGAAAAATCTTGGAAAACCCCTTTAAGCAAATGACCACACCGTCTCTCATAACCTTTTGCACACAGCAGTTCTAGTAAACTGTGCAGTCTTTCTACGCTTTCCCTTTGGAGTCTGCCGTCCGTGGCTCCCCAGTCCCCACCTGCAGTTCCCGTCATGCCCCGGGAGCCACAGGCTGCAGACCGCTGAGTAATAACCCCCCTCACCCTTCCCCTTTCGCTTGTGCGCGGTCACGTGACCCGCTTGATCACGTGCTGGCTGAAGCTTGTGACCGAGAAAGTCCCTCCAAGAACAACAGGACTGTCAGCCAATGGGATTGCGGGGTGGGCGGAGCGTTTGAGGATAAGAGGTCAACGCCTGGTGGAAGGTTCGGCTGAGACCCTGAGGCTGCAGACAGGTGAGGAGCAGCTCGGCGCGGGCGATGCGGTGGACTGCGCTGCATCGCCGCTTCTTTGTGTGTTAGTGCGCTGTGTCCACATGTGTTTCCTTCACGCCCACAGGTGCAGTAGAGCTGGGTTTGTCACTTGGCACATCTTAGGACTGCAGGTAAATCTGCTGCAGCGCTGTTTCCCTGCAGTTAGTCAGTGGCATGCATCAGTTAACAAACCATACTTGCTACTGAATGCCTGGGTTCCAGCTCTGCTACATATATGTCTCATACATGAGCTGCACTTTCTGAGACGTATGTACAGGTGACTTCTGAAGTGTCTGGGAAAGCTGGGTGACAGTATGGCTGCTAGAGCCCCCCCATAGGGGTTGGCACCCAGCTTTCCTTCTTGTACAATAATATCCAGGTCTCTACACAAAGGTGGCTTTGCGTTCAGGTGCCTGGTTAAGCTTGGTGGTACCTTGTTTGGGAGTAGTCCTAGCAGGAACTGATCAGGAGGTGGGGAGCACTGGGCACCAAGCTTTCCTAGTGGTCTGTAAAAAAAAAAAAAAATGGCTAGAATACTAAGGCTGTGTTCACATGTGTGTTTTCTATGTTGACGCTGACCTTTAGATTTCTGCTGTGGTTTGAACTTCCACCCTTCAGTGGCTAATGCTCACCTACTCCCCCATATTAACTTACCTGCCACTTGTTTCTATGGCGGGCACTTTCCTATTGCTGTGAATAATCCCTGTCGGGTGCAGCATGACAAATCCGTTGTAAGGTTTGTCCTCGCCCCTCTGGAGTCTAGCCATTGGCTGCTGTGGGGGTGCATTGTGCATTTAAGTGGGTGTAATTGCATCCACTAGTTTAGTAGGGCCCTTTTGAAGACCCGGACCCCCTTGGTTCTTGGTCCTGACTTTGCTAGTTATGCAGTGACCTATTCCCTAGTCTACCATCACTGTGTAAGGCAGTAGATTTGCCGTTCAGGAGGCTGGGAAAGAAGGGTGATGTTCCCAAGAATCATGCTGGGAGCTGTAGTGCCACTGATTATAGGCTGTGTGCAGTGCAGCGGGGGCTACCTGCTCTGTTACAGTAGGTCTGGGTGTTGGTGGGGATTTCCAGCAGGCGAGGAGGGGTGCAACGTGACTCGGTTCCTGTTTTTTTCACTTCCTCATTACTGCTGGTTGCTGGAACCTTGCCCATCACGTGTAGACTGCCATTGGCTGGTGTTTTTTTGCAGGAGTCTGTCTCAGTTGTGCTTGTCCATGGGCCATAAAGGAGTTGGAGGCAGGAGAGGTGCTTGTTAAGATGAAAGTGGAATTTTAAAACTTATGTGTCCAAGATGGTGACCTGTGAGCAGTGTAATGGGAATGTATTAAAGAGACATGGCGCTGTAAGGCATAACTGAATCTTAGAGACGTATGGGAGAACCCATATTGGATGGGCGCTGTCCCCAGCAAAGTCTTTTGGTGACTGACATTAGTTTGGCATTCTAAATCTCAGAAGCAGGACATGTCAATCCTGTAGCCTAACTAATCGGCAGAATACAGGCTGCTGTTCAGGGTCTATGTGCAACTTTACAGGCTATATCAAAATGACGCACTGTAGTCTGCTGGACTGACTGACCACATCGGAGCCGCCGGGTACTTTCACACTAGCGTTTTGGAATCCGTTTCAGGGCTCTCTCAAACGGATCAGTTAAGCCCCAATGCATTCTGAATGAATAAGGATCCGTTCAGAATGCATTAGTTAGGCTCCGTTCCGCCTCTATTCTGTTTTGGAGGCAGACACCAAAACGCAGCATGCAGCATTTTGGTGTCCGTCTGAAGAGGCGGAGCCTAACGGATCCGTTTTGAATTACATTGAAAGTCAATGGGGAACGGATCCGTTTTCAAATGCACCATATTGTGTCATTGAAAACGGATCCGTCCCCATTGACTTGCATTGTGATTAAAAACTGATCCGTTAGGCTTCGCCTCTTCAGACGGACACCAAAATGCTGCGTTTTGGTGTCCGCCTCCAAAACGGAACAGAGCCTGACACAAACGCAGCATTTTGGTGTCCGTCTGAAGAGGCGGCGCCTAACGGCTCAGTTTTTAATTACAATGTAAGTCAATGGGGACGGATCCGTTTTCCATGACACAATATGGTGCATTTGAAAACGGATCCGTTCCCCATTGACTTTCAATGTAATTCAAAACGGATCCGTTTTGGACTTTGTCATTTTTCTTTTAACTAATGCAAACGGATCCATTCTGAACGGATTCAAACGTTTGCATTATAGGTGCGGATCCGTCTGTGCAAATAAACAGACGGATCCGCATCAACGCAAGTGTGAAAGTACCCTAATAAACATGACACCATGGTGTCGTTGATACTAATTCTAACCTGCCTATGGTGGTGGGTACAGTGCCTGAAATCACCGCAGCATGTTTTCCCCCCTGCGGCGGACTACTGGTACTGAACATCCAGTCCCTACATGGATGTCAGGAGTTGAGCCACACCATCCAGAGGGAGCCAGCTGTAATATATAGCCAGGCTCCTGCTGTGACTGCAAACTTTGGCTCTGATCCCAGCCTAACCCCTTAGATACTGCAGTCAATAGTGATCGTGTCATCTAAGTGGTTTACAGAGGGATCTGGTTCCCTCTGTATACAATCGCCTCCCCTTCCGTTTGACACAATGGCAACCAAGGCCTAACAACTGCCCCCTGGGTGGCCATGTACAGAAGCAGATTAGACCCCTTTATTAGGCAAACTGTGTAATATGGGGAAAATACAGTACCCTACAGAAGTATTTTACCAGTCACCAGATAAGTTCAAGTTCCCTACCAAAAAAAATGTGAAAAATACACAAAGTTAAAAATGAATCTTTCAGTGATAAAGGGCATTTTGAGGCATTGGTTGCTCCCCACGATACCGACACAGGAAGAAATCTTGGGTATAACCAAACAGGTGTTACACTGGGAAAAATTAGAAATGGAACATGATAAAGGAAAGGCCACAAGTTTTTTTTTTTTTCATAAATGGAGAAAGTTTGTGAGTTATATATTTTCCTGTGAGGAGATCATTGAGCTGATGACACCTTTTAAGAACACACAGTGGTACTTACTGGAGAAAGTGAAGGGCACTCTTGGGAACTTGGAGATTGACCGGTGATACGACGGGCAGGTAGATTTGACACACTATGTCACTATTATAAAAGTACTATGTTGGAGCATTGTTGGTTGGGGGGGAATGTTCGGGGAGAAAATAATGGAAAAGACGGATTGATAAATGCTAAATGAATCTCCTGACTCTTGATTGAAATGTGAGTTGACATTTTTGATACTGTCTTGAAAAAATACAGTTGAGTGTCACTGATATGTACTTTCTTGCAATTTATGCAATGATACTTGTATGTATTGCCATATTTTTCCGTCAATAAAATTGTTAAAAAAAAAAATATATATATCTTTTTCCATTTCACCACCATGACGGCATAGATATGGAGATTGACCTCTGTAGGGTCAGGAACAGAGGGTAAGTTGTCCGGTGGATATTCAGGTGGACAAGGTAGTTAAAGACTTCCCTGCCATTTGAAGATTCTTCTCAACTGAGACCCAATTAGACAACAGTCCTAGCCCATTTTTTTGGGGAGACAAGGCGACTAAAAACTGAATCGTGCAGCTTTTATTTATTTTTTTACGGCGTTCACCACATGAGAGGATTTTTTTTAAATAGTTTGGACTTTTTATTTATATATTTTGTATGTAAAATTGGGGGGGAAAAAGGGTGATTTATACTTAATATTTTGGTATATTTTTTTAACTTTTTTTTTTTTACAGTTCATCTAACTATTTCCCCCTTAGTTGCTAGAACCTGGGATCTTTTCATCCTTTATTACCCTAATAGAGCTCTATTAGGGTGAATAGGATCTCACACTCTCCCTGCTGCTCTGTGCACACAGCAGCAGGGAGTTGACCATGGCAGCCAGGACTTCAGTAGCGTCCTGGTTGCCATGGTAACAGATCGGAGCCCCAGCATTACACTGCTGGGGCTCCGACCACTGCCACCAATGAGGAGGAGGTAAGGGGACCCTGTGGCCACTGCCACCAATGATTTTAATCCGGGGGAGCGCACTGGCCAATGTCTTTAATACTGGGGAAAGGGGGGGACAGCGCACTGGCCACTAATGTGTTAATACTGGGGGCGGGAGGGCACACTGGCCACCAATGAGGAGTAACATTTAATATACAAATGCAGGCAGAAGAAACACATTGCCAGCACCCGACATCTGACAGGGCGCTGCGATCAGCAGCAGTTAACCCCTCAGGTGCAGCACCTGAGGGGTTAATTGCTGCAGATCGCAGCTCTGTCACAGGCAAGGTGCTGGCAATGTGCTCCTGCTGCCTGCATTTGTATATGAAACGTTCCTGGTCATTGGTGGCCAGTGCACCCTCCCCTCCTCCTCCCGGTGATCTGTGATGGGACACCCCTTTGCTCGGTTTTCCTTCCTTTGAGGGATATCTGGCTTTCATTGTGATGTAGACCCATATACTGGGGCTCCACATTTATTTTGCATATTCCTGTTTCCCAGGGAGCTTTGCACTTTGGATTGCTGTGTTGAGACTCTTAAACTCTTAAATGAGTCTCCGTGGTGTTTTTGTGGCTGGTCTCCCTGAGATCAACTATTTTGCTTGAGTTGCTCCTCATTGGCAGCGGCAGCACAGGGGGCGGTAGAGACTGCTTCCTTCTCCCCGTGCTGCCGAGGGAACATGGCCGCGCTGAGAGCAGCAAAAAGGCAAAGACCGGTATCTATACCCGAAACGACCCTACTGATTGTTTCCTTGACTCTACCATGACAGCATAGATGTCAGACTGACCATATCTGTTTCCAAATTTCTATAGTGCTATTTAAAAAACTTTATTTTTTTCCCAATTCCAAGAGCCATAACTTCTTTCTTTTTCCATTCATTTAGCTATATGAGGGCTTCTTTGTTTGTTGCAGGCTTTTTTTTTTTTTATGGCACCACTTATTTTACTGTTATATTGAAAAATGGAGGGGGAGTTCTGTGGGTTGAAACTGAAAAAATATCAACAATCCCACTGTCTTTTGGGTTTTGATATTATGCTGTTAACTGTGCACAAAAAATGACGTGTTCTTATTCTGTGGGTCAATATATAGCAGTACCAGATTTGTGTAGTTTTACTACTTAACAAATCTTTGAGGAAAAATATAAAATTTCTTTTGAATCACCATTTTCTGACAGCTATAAGTTCAGTGAAGGCTTCACATGAGGCTCAGCTGACAGTGTAAATGGAGCGCCTGCTTCTGTGCAAATACACACAACGCTGTACAGAGAAAAGGCATACAGTGCCTTGCAAAAGTATTCACCACTAACTTTTTTCGTGTTTTGTTACATTACAGCCTTAAGTTCAATGTCTTTGTTAATCTGAATTATGTGATGGATCAGAACACAATAGTCTGTTGGTGAGGTGAAATGAGAAATATAAAAATATAACTATTGTTTAGAAATAGAAAACAGAAAATTGGCATGTGCGTATGTATTCACCTCCTTTGTTAGGAAGCCCATAAAAAGCTCTGGTGCAACCAATTACCCTCAGAAGTGACATAATTAGTGAAATGATTTCCACCTGTGTGCAATCAAAGCGTCACATGATCTGTCATTACATATACACACCTTTTTTGAAAGGCCCCAGAGGATGCAACACCTAAGCAAGAGGCATCACTAACTAAACACTGCCATGAAGACCAAGGAACTCTCCAAACAAGTAAGGGACAATGTTTTTGAGAAGTCAGGGTTAGGTTTAAAAAAAGAGATCCAAATCTTTGATCCCCAGGAGCACCATCAAATCTATCATAACCAAATTGAAAGAACATGGCACAACAGCAAACCTGCCAAGAGACAGCCACCCACCAAAACTCACGGACTGGGCAAGGAGGGCATTAATCAGAGGCAGCACAGAGACCTAAGGTAACCCTGGAGGAGCTGCAGAGTTCCACAGCAGAGACTGGAGTATCTGTACATAGGACGACAATAAGACGTACGCTCCATAGAGTTGGGCTTATGGCAGAGTGGCCAGAAGAAAGCCATTACTTTTAACAAACAAAAAGGCATGTGGAAGACTCCCAAAATGTATGGAGGAAGGTGCTCTGGTCTGAGACTAAAATTTATTCCGCAAAGGAAGCATACTGTCATGTAGGGTAGATGCCCCGAAACATAACCAACACCTCTTGTGCAAATTCAGTCCTCAGATCCTGAGAAATGCTGCTTTTTAATTTTATATGAATAAGGTTTTCAGTGCACTGTGGGCGGCATGCCCCTTTCAGTGCATCTGGCTTCCCCTGTATCCTTACCAGCTTTGAAGTCTCAGGACCTGTTGGGGTCCCATGCACATAACCATATCTATTTTTGTGGCTTGCAGATCTGCAAAATACGGAAGCAGCCTGTGTGGTGGGGGGTTTGGGTCCCCCCCCCCGATGCAGAGACACACGGATGATCCAATAGACCTGGGACATGTTCTATACTTGGCTGCAACCCATTGAAGTAATCAAAGGGTCTGCCAAAAATGCAAATGCGACAAACGGTATCTGTATTTTGTGGACCGAGAAATGCATACGGTTGTGTGCATGAGGCCTTAATCGTCCGCACCAAATGGATTGGCCTTGCCCACGGTGCACTGAAAACATAATTTGCATAACAAATGAACATGGATCGGAGTATCATATAAGAAAGGTGTACTACATGGCAGTATACATACTTTGAAACCAGTTTTTTGTAGGGAGACCCTTAAGACCACACAACTCTCCCAGACACTGGTAATGAAGGACAATCCACTTTACAGAAGATGACTCCAGTTTCCTCCTGGAGTCAACAGTCTTTCTAGACGGTTGGTTTAAGGCTCCATTCGCACATCCATGTGTGTTTTGCTGATCCACGGATCCGCAAAACACTGACACCAGCAATGTGCGTTATGCATTTTGCTGACCACACATCGCTGGCACTTATAGAAAATGCCTTTTCTTGTCCGCAATTGCGGTCAAGAATAGGACATGTACTATATTTTGTTTTTTTTTTTGTGGACCCGGAAGTGCAGATCCAGGCTGGACATGGTGTCCCCATAGGAATGAATGGGTCCACAATTCTGTTCTGCAAAATGCAGAACAGAATTGCGGATGTGTGAATGGAGCCTAATAAAGTATATGGTGGCCTGGGCACCGCTGTGCCTGGTTGCTGCTATGCTTGCATGTGTACTAGTCTGAAAATCACAGCTCAGCAGATAAGCTGCGATAGTAATGTAATAGGGGATGGATTGTGCTGATAGCGGTGACATCGGTTTATTACAAGGAGGGGAAGTAACAAGTGGTAAATGAAGCAGAGTGCAGCTAGAGATAGCAGATGTGTGTGTATATAACAGCAAAGCCACATCTGATATCTCACTAACCATCGCCGTCTGGTCCTAATCTTCTATATTTGGTTCAGCATTCAGATCTCTGGTAGGAGGATGACTATTCTGCATCATCCAGAAGCTCACTAGTAATGAGCACCTACTGAAACCCTGTTCTGTCACAGCAAGTCTTGCTTCCTTTCCTGCCCTGGAGTGGCAGTGTTGGCACCATGTAGAAGTATGCCCCAGTTCTTCATCTGATGCCCTTTTTTTTACTGCAGAATGGTTCCTCCATGGTCACTACTGCTGTTGGTTGCCTCGGCTGCTGCTCTACAATGCCCCGATGGGACCACGTGTGGTGAGGAAACTCTGTGCTGTGAGCTGCCCGATGGAAAAGGCTATGGGTGCTGTCCAGAGAATGAGGTAAGATGGGTCTCTTCTGAGCAGAACCTTCTTGACATGACCATATGGCAATAGCTGTAGATATACATGTAGTTCACGCATGGACTGCTGTAATTTCATCTTGTAGAACTTCTCTCTAAGGAGGACCTAGAGTTCAAAGCGTGTCAGAAAAACTCACAGGAGTACGCAACATTTTCTTTTCAGAGGGCCATGTAGTCAGACCACACTACAATAAGATGTAAAAGGTCTTCTTATCTGAGGCAGTTATGGCACATTGACAGTCTGACTGCTTGCAACACCACCACGTATCATATATTTAGAAGCGATAGAGCTGCCACCTATTGGAAATTTAGGATTATCCTGTGGAAGTAGTTGGGGCCACACTGAAGTATTGTAAGATGCAGGTTGTGGTCCACTACCTCAAACAATGAGATGTAAACCACAGATCATGGTGGGCATTTTAGACAGGAAATTCTTGTGGGTCTGTAGTATGTGACTGCTTGGCCTGATAACTGGAAAACGTAGGGAGGTAGGAGAGCACCGATGATATGCAGAGCTGGAAAGGCAATTGAAGTTCCCCAAATGACCAGGGGGTGCTCCCCAGATGCACTTGTGCTGAGTGCAGAACAGGATAATGGACACGTAACTAAAGATCCCTGCTGCGTGCGGCCTCTCCGGGAGTGGTGTGCACCGAAACTTGACACGGATACCATAGTTAAAAAAAAATAAGACTCGACAGAGCTGGAAGGATAGGAATCTTCAGATAATTTTCAGAAAGTTGGTTTTATTAGGTGCACGGAAACATGTTTCAGGGTTGTACCAACCCCTTCATGTAACAGTTTGTCTGGGCACCTAATAAAACCAACTTTCTGAAGATGGCCATGCTTTCAGGACTGTCTAGCCTTTTCTTCTGGCCTGATAACTGGCACAGTAAACATGACTGAACTTCATCATTGTTGTGGGTAAATGATCGGCAGCGACCCAACCAGTTCTATCCATAATGATCCAGTTATATTTTTCACTGCATCAGGTCATGTCTCATTCCCTCCCAATGATCACTTCTGGGGTTTCCTGCTCTGAGGACAAGGGTTGTCCTGAGGAATATTCCTGTGTTGCCACCCCACAGGGAGGATCTGCCTGCTGTCCTTTTGCCCAGGTAAGAAATGTTGCAGGTTCTGTGTATGCATGTAGCTGTAGAGCATCAATATTAACTGCAGGTAGGTGGTTGTCAGATAAGGGGAGGAGGGGCAGAACAATCCTAATGGAAGGGCAGTTGACATCACTCCCATGGTACTGGTGTAGATGGTGCACTCCATCAATCCTATTAAAGTGAATAGTAGTACGTAGGGGTCCTTCATTCTTTGGAGCTTGGGAGGTGTCCCTGCAGTCGGGTCCCCCTAGTGATCTGATATTGATCACCTGTCTTGTGGATAGCAGAGTTTGCACTGTATCAGTTTTTCCTGGAGTTTTATTAATTCTTACTGACTGGAGACCCCATGCCATCCTAACTGACGTCATTTCTGTGTGACCAGGGAACATCTTGCCAGGATGGACATCACTGCTGTCCCTCAGGCAGCCATTGCTCTGAAGATGGTCATTCTTGTTTCCCAGGTAAAAAACAAAAAAACTTAATTACTACTCCATGCACAGCTCCTCTGCATCAGCTCATCACTCTGCTTGTTCTTTTAGCTTCAAACGTATCCGCCATAATCTGCCCTGATGGAAGCTCAGAGTGTCCAAATGATGCAACCTGTTGTCAGATGGCCGACCAAGGCTGGGGCTGCTGTCCTATCCCACAGGTGAGGGGGACGGGTGACTCGTTTTGTGATAATGGATATTGAGAAGCTACCTGTCCACATCACAGTAAGACCATATGGTCCAGGCTGACAGCGTTCATGGGCGTTCAGTTTTATAGGCTCGAGCTGAATCGGTAACATGTTTAGTAGCCCAGGATTGAAGTCTTCCTTGTAGTTGGATACAGGCAAATCTTTGTATAGTTTTTCATTACGCAGCATAGAACTTTTTTTATTTGAAACTGCAGCGGACTAGTGTTGGCAAAAAGACTTTCCTGTGTGATGCCCTATCAGATTGTCAAGTTATGGTGAACTTGTGTTCCAAGTGGATCTGTTACCTGAATATGCTGCCCTTCCATAAGGCCTCCTGCACACATCCGTATAGATTTTGCGGTCTGCAAAAAATATAGATGACGTCCGTGTCTATTCTGTGTTTTGCGGAACGGAACAGCTGGCCCTTAATAGAACAGTACTATCTTTGTCTGTGATGTGGACCATAATAGGACAAGGTCTATCTTAGCGAAACGGATATACAGAAACTGAATGCACACGGAGTACATCCTGTTTTTATGTGGAACCATTGAAATGAATGGTTGCGCATACAGACCGCAAAAACGGAATGGCCACTGAAAGAAAATGCATTCATGTGCAAGAGGTCTAATGCTGCATATTCGGGTGACCTGTGCAGTTAAAGGGTTTGTCAAGATTTGAAAAACAAAGGGTGCCACACCTGTCTATAGGTTGTCTGGTATTGCAAATCTACTCCATTGAAGTGAATGAGGCTGAGCTACAAGAGAACCTGTGCAAACATAATCCCAGGCGAACCCTCCTAAAGGTACCTTTTACACAAGGCAATTCTCGTTCAATCGTACAAAACTGCACGTTTATCGTGCAGTTTAAAAGCTGTAAGCTAGCGACAGTCGGTAGAATTCTTGCTGGTCCGATTGTTGGTGTTAAAGATTTTGTCGTGTAAATGGCAATTGTTTGTGTGACTATTCCACGCCACTCAAAATTTGGTTAGGCGGACATGTGTACTAACATTTACAATTCGAATTTTCGCCAGCAAGTTCACTTGTCATTGGTTCCTTTATCAACCAATCTGACTGTGGGAGGGAAGAAAGGGGACGTTACATTTAAACTTTCTAGCTTGGAAGGCATTGCGAATATGGACTCAAAGTTGCTTGCAAAGAGTTCGACCCAAAATGTGGGCTCAGCTGATTAAAGACAGAACCGTCTCATACACTTAAACAAGAGGGGACTGAGGGTGTGATAGTGGCACACAAGGTGTCCACTCATTTTACACCTAACACTGCCCTCACAGCACATTGTGCACTTGATGGCTTTGTGTAAATGCTGCAGTCTGTTTTACCAATGATGGATTATGCGATTGCAACGATGTTTCGAACGATAACCGTCGTGTCTAAAAGGTCCTTGTTTAATCGTTCACTGAAATTACTCGTTCGACGTTCTAACGCTCCAAAAATTGCTTTGTGTAAAGGTACCTTAAGGGTGCCTGCAATGCATTGCAAGGGGTGAAGTCTGCAGAACATTCTCAAAGTCCTCATGTAAGACATGCAAATTCTGCAGTGGGTTTGTCCATAGCAGTGGTACATGTGAAAGCCCCTTTCTAACTGGTAATGGTGTAGCTATGTCTGTTTGTAGGCAACATGCTGTAATGACCACCTCCACTGCTGCCCACATGCCTCTGTGTGTGACTTGGAACTTGGCAAATGTGTCTCTGAGAATGGCGAGGTTCCTCTTTCTAAGAAGGTTCCGGCAAGGGTGAAGCTGTTCCGTGCCAGTGAGTACGGTGAGTCAATCGGTCTGCCCTAATTGGAATCATAAATGGAAAGCGGTCTGGATTGTAATGTTTAGTTCATGGCCAGCAGCACCTCCTTTAAAGACATGTGTCCTCTTCTGACATGTCTGTTGCATTTCCCCATGCAATAAGTTCTGGAGCATCTATTCTTATGACTGTGTTGTGCAGTTCCTGCTAGAAACCATTCCTGTTATTCCTACTATAAATTTGACTGAATTGCTAGCAGTTTGCAACGAAGGTCCTTCTAAACATTAATATTTAGAAATGTGTCCCTGTACAGTGGGATATCATCCAGTTAATGCTGACACTCACACTGTACAGGGACACATTTCTAACTGGTAACATTTGGGTGAGCCTTCATTGAAAACTGCTAGTAATTCATTCATAACTTCTAGTGGGAATAATTAAGTATTGGCGTAACCTAGTGATGAGCATAGATGGAATGTAAGACTGACATGTCGGAAGAGGCGGCTGGTCCTCTTTAAGGTCACACTTGCCCTCATTGTGTCTTCACTGAAATATTGACTGTGTACTGCTTATTTGAATTCCTCCCCCCAAAAAAAAAAAAGAAAGTGCCCTTTGCTGAATCTCCCAGACTGTACTTTATGGTTATGATTTAAGGCAATCCTTTTTGACTTTACAGAAATTGTCCAAAAAGTCTCTTGTCCTGACGGCTCCTCTTGTCCTGATGGAACCACCTGCTGCGCAACTGTAGACAAACAATATGGGTGCTGCCCCTTCCTGTCCGTAAGTGTCTCTGGTGCAGTTCCCAAGATCAAGTATGGCTAACGTTCATTTTTCTGAGCCCTTTGTCATTGACTTCATTGCAGGCGGTCTGCTGTGATGACTTTGTCCACTGTTGTCCTTCTGGGACCACTTGTGATGTCTCTCATAAGAAGTGTGTGAATGCCAACTTTGAGATTCCAATGTACAGCAAGATCCCAGCTTTACACGAGGAAGGTAAAAGCTGCATTACTTGTCAACTTGCACATTGATGATCAGATTACATGGTGATTGAGACTGTAGCATTCTCATGATGTGCATTGAGGTTAAAGAGGACCTTTTACTGGTCCACAGCTTATCAGTTAAAGCTATGTACATTGAGAGCAGCACCCAGGGATGTCCCTGCACTTACTTGTATCCCTGGGTGCCGCTCCATTCGTCCTCTGTAGCCCCGGTCAGGCGTCCTGCTGCTGTAATTTTGCCTGGGCGGAGACTTCTTCTTCTGCCTGGGTGTCTCCTTCTCCCAGGGCTGGAGCGCTGGCCAATCGCAGCGCTCAGCTCATATTCAGGATATGAGCTGAGCGCTGCGATTGGCCAGCGCTCCAGCCCTGGGAGAAGGAGACGCCCAGGGCAGAAGTCTCCGCCCCAGGCAAAATTACAGCAGCAGGAGCGCTGATACCGGGGGCTACAGAGGATGAACGGAGCGGCACCCAGGGATACAAGTAAGTGCAGGGACATCCCTGGGTGCCGCTCTCAATGTACATGGCTTTAACTGATAAACTGTGGACCAGTGAAAGGTCCTCTTTAACGGGGTTGTCTGCTCTTTAATATTAATGACCTATCTTCAGGATAGGCCCTCAATATCGGATTGGTATGGTGCCAACTAGAGAAAGCAGCGCTTGTATGTGTGCTGCCTTCTCTTTACCTGTTTACACCGGATCACTGCTGCAGTTGCGATGGCAATTACAACTAGGCTGTCATAGGTCGTCAATATAGTTATAAAAAAAAAAACCTTTAAAGAGGTCGGAGTCTATGAAAATAAAACACTGTAGTTGCTTATTATGATGCACTAAAGCTTTATGAGCACCTTGATGCAGCTGAGCTCTCATTTCTCCCCATGCAGCCAGCTCTTCCTGGCTGTGGGAGTCAGCAGCGATGAAGCTTCTCTTCTGTATCCACCCACTGCCCCTCCCGGTACTGCTGCGCCATACCCACTACTATATTCATAGCAGAATGTCCCCTTCCCAGTAGTCTTGTTTTCACATTGCCCCCTTTTATAATAAAATGTCCTTTATAGTTCCTCCTTTTACATTATATAGCCCCCTAGAGGTCCCACTTCACATAAGAATACCCCCTTAGTGGTCCCCTTGCAGACAGCAGGGCTGTACTTCTCTTTCTAGAGGTATTTCTCTCAACACTAGTGATGTCGCACTAGCTGACTAGAAGCGATGCCTGTGCAGTAAAGAAGCTTCCTTACTTTTCAGGCATCCCTAGCTTGGGAAGGAGGCAGGGTAGTTGGCTGTAGTGACAGTGCTCCTGCTGGCACTGTGTGAAGGAGCTGGGATAGGGGGCAGAGCACTTCTCCTTAATCCAGCTGGAGGACGGGCAGGCAATGAACGAGTCTCAAGGATGACTGACGCGTTCATTGTGGGATGGAACAAGGCAGCCGGGATCATGTGCCTGATGACCGGCACATGATCCTGAATCAAGCAGGAAGCAGGGGAGTGTACCACGTGACTGGGAAGCAGATTGCTGGCCTAGTAGGAATTTTTTAATTAATGTGTCTTAGAAAATTAACATACACACCAGTGGGGGCAAAATAAGAACAAAAATTAATCTCAGAATAACACTTAACTGATTTAGTACATGGATTGTACTTTGCAACCCATGGCTCTTCAACTATATTTCCCACTATCTGAGGGCCTTGCCTAAATAGAGTAATGCTTCATCTAGACTGGACAATTGTCAGGCAGATTATCGGGATCAAAACTTTCTACAAACCTTTGCTCCTGACGATCTGCTTGTGTAAAGCTGCCGCAGATTACCTGATGAATGAGCATAATCATTGTGTCTGGGCAGCTGACTGTAATGTGTCCTATTGTGCTGTGTGAACAGCGATCTGCCCTGAAATGACTAATTTGTATGAGGACAAGCGATGGCGGTAGCCATCGCTTGTCCACATGTAGTGGATATGATTGCTGCATGTAAATGTGGGCAGTTATTGGGAAGGACTGGTGCCTTTCCAGTAACTGTTCATGGTCACTATGTAAATGCCTTAAAGCACAGATGTCAAACTCATGGCCCTCCAGCTGTTGCAAAACTACAACTTCCAGCATGCCTTGATAGCTGTAGGATGTCCAGGCATGATGGGAGTTGTAGTTTTGCAACAGCTGGAGGGCCACGAGTTTGACATCCCTGCCTTAAAGGGTTCTCTCCTCAATCATTGGCCTATCACTAGGATGGCCTCATTCCATTTATTTCCATGGGAGTGCCAAAAAAGGCTGAGCACTGGCTTGGCCATGTCCGGCAGTTCTGTAGAAGTGAATGAAGGGCAGCTGCACATGTGAATAAAAGCACACTGCACTTTTGGGAGCTCCATTCTACAGATGGGTTCGGGTCCTACCAATGTTGAGGCTAGACAACCCTTAGTAGATTTAACCTAAAACGGTTTCAGAAAATCTCTCTCGTAGGAGTGCTGTACCCAGTCACCCACCCCTATTCTCTTCTGCCCCAATACTTTGAATTGGTCATGTTAAATCTCTCAATTACTGCAGTGCTACTTAAATGCTGCGGCCCCTTTCTTCTAGAATTCTGAAGACCCTGTTAGGAATATGTTTTAAGTTATAGGGAACCGGTCATTAACTTTACACTGCCCATACTAACAGCAGCATAAAGAGACAGATGAGTTTATTTCAGAGCTCTGTCATTTAAATGTAAGTGGTTGCTGAGAACCAACATCATTCATTGCAGTCTGGGCCTGGAAAAGTCCCGGCCACCTAAGAAGAGTCCTGGTTATTCATGGATTCCTGCTCTCCCTGCCCACCTGCTGATGACTGACAGGCTTCTACCTAGTTTTCTCCCTTTCTGTCTAGGAGAGAACTGACAATCATCAGCAGATGGGCGGGAGAGCAGAGATTATGTATAACCATGACTCGTAGGCCCCATTCACACGTCCAAGTGTTTTTATCGGATCCGCAAAACACTGACATCGGCGATGTGCGTTCCGCAGACAAGAATGGGACATGTTCTAAAAATTATTTTTTTTTTCAGGAACGTGATTGCGGATCCGCAATTGCAGACTCGGACGGGACATCGTCTGTCCCCATAGGAATGAATAGGTCCACAAAATGCGAAACAGAATTGCGGATGTGTGAATGGAGCCTTAAGTAGATTTGACTCTTTAAGGCCTGGGCTGCAATGATTATGATGCTGGTTCTCGGCAACCACTTTTGGCTCATAAGTGACACACCGCTGAGATCAGCATTTCTGTCACTATCTTGCGCTGCCCTCAGTAAAGTCAGCGAAAAGTTGACAGGTTCCCTATATGGCTGCTTTCACATCTGTCCTTCATTAAAGGAACAGAAAGTGTTTAGTATATATATATATATATATATATCTATTTATATATATATATATATATATAGGACACCTGCGATGGAGACTTCAGCTACTGTGTGTTCATATTTGCATCAGCATTTCAGTCAGAACACTTGGTGTCTGATGGTCTAGGCCAATGATGGGCAACGTGCGGCTCTCCAGCTGTTGCTAAACTACAACTCCCACCATGCCCTGCAGTAGGCTGATAGCTATAGACAGGCTTTGCATGCTGGGAGTTGTAGTTCTGCAACAGCTGGAGAGCCGCACGTTGCCCATCACTGGTCTAGGCCAATATCACAAATCTGTTATCCAGTTTATTGCTATATCTGACACATCTCTTGACTTTTCTTACTTCTGCAGCTGATGTTAAATGTGACGATACAGCCTCCTGTCCTGGCACTGCCACCTGCTGCCGCTTGCCCTCTGGAAAATGGGGTTGTTGTGCCTATGAAAAGGTTTGTACCTAAAAGGGTACTGGTGCTGGCAGTGCCCATATTGTCACCTGCAAATGGCAAGTCTGCATTATATGGGAACTGGCTGGCTGCGCACCATATCGTGAATGGGTCTGCAATATGGAACATACAGAACACACGCACTCAGGAGCAGTTCAGTGCCCCCACACTACCAAAAAAATAACATCTTATATATGTTGTGCAGACCCATTCAAGTTGAATGGGTCTGCATTCGTTAGCGCAGGCCACACGTGTGGTCCCCAATGTGTGGCACACTGTTTGTGTGCATGAGCCTTAACTTGCAGGGAGTGAAAAGTTGATGGAATGGCAATTAAGTCTGACCTTCTCTTGCTAGGCCGTGTGCTGTGATGACCATCAGCACTGCTGTCCCAATGGATTCACCTGTGTAGAGGGCGGATGTCAGCAGGAGGCGCTTTCTGTCCCTTGGTCTAAGAAGATTCCAGCTGTGAAGCAGAAGAGTAAGTTTCTATCCAGTTAAATATACAATGAATGGAATACTTTCAGGTCCTAATCTCCTAACTACCAATTGGTCGACCTTGTAATTCCAATTTTAGGGGAGGCTGCTCTGTTCTGTGGCTAAAATCCTGACTGTACATGGTCAGGCAACAGTCTGGACATCCTCTTAACTGGTGTAACTTGTAGACAATTGACGTGAGCGTATTAATGTGGAGGGAGGTTGCGTTATTTGGAGGAAACCTTTTCAGCTACCATTTTGAATTCCACCTACATGGAATTCGGCTAAAGTTTTTCTAGCGGGAAAGGAGTCATGCAATTGAGTTTACTCAAATGTGTTGGTTTTGAACCATCTTTATATGGAAGTTTTGACCTTGCTTAACTCCTACAGTGCTTTGCCATCTTCTGTATCCACCATTCTGCCGGATAGATATGGAGGTGTCCAAAATTTTGCCTCACCCTGTATGTAATATATATTGGTGTGGCCATCCTTTTGCTTTCAAAACTGCATAATTTATTCTAGGTACACTTGCAGTTTTTGCAGGAACTCTGCAGGGAGGTTGAAATCTTGGAGAATTAACCAGATCTTCTGTGGATGTAGACTTTCTCAAATCCTTCTGTTTATGTAATCCCCTACAGACTTGATGTGATCAGGGCTTTGTGTCAGCCATATAGTCACTTCCTAGCCTCCTTGTTCTTTATTTTGAAGATAGTTCAGCAAGACACTTCGTAGTTGTACTACATCAGCAAGGTCTCTCCTAGACATGGATTTAAAAGCAGACCAGGGGTTCAAGATGTGCTGTTCAAGCACTTTTGAAGAAGCACAAGTAAACTGATAATGTTAAGGACCATAGATGCGCAGTGGTTGGCCAAGGAAACTTGGCGCAGTAGATGAACGACACATCATGCATGCTTTCCTTCATAATCAGAAGATGTCGAGCAGAGCTATCGGCTCAGAACTGGCAGAAACCAGTTGGACCAGGTAAACCCATCTACTGTTCACAGAAGTCTGGCCAAACACTGAAGAGAACGCACCGCTACCCCTTCAAACGTCTGTACAGTAGGGGTGCCGAGAGGTGGTCTCTTGCTAATCTGATATTGATCTGTCCTGAGAATAGGTCTTCAATATCATGAAACTGGAATACCCCTTTAATGGTGTCCTCAATGCTAAGAAATACAGGCAGATACTTATCTTGCAGGTGGTACAGAGCCCTCATGATCGGTGGGGGGCCCAGTGGTACCCACTGATCTTAGTTATCCTATCCTGTGGATAGGGGATAACTTCTACTTACCGGAATACCCCTTTAAGTTCATACCCACTGAACACCCCCAGGTCAGTCAAGGGACAATGAAAGTTTAAAATCCATGATACTTGCCCATTGCCAATTTACTGCCCAGTCGCACACCAAGGTTTTGGATAATAAGTTAGAAGGGTATAAAACATGACTGGTACAATAAAGCTGGGTTCATATCAAGGCCTGGCCAAGAATGAGGTGTCAATCCATAACTTCTATCCTCAAGGAAGCAGGCCTTTCAAATGTTTCTCCTGTTGTATTCTATCCCTTATTTTCTAACTGTTCTAGTAGTTTATATGCCACTATTTGGTATTTTGGCAGTGCGGATCCTTTTTGTATTCAGGCTTGTTTGGTCCTTGCATGTTTAAAGAATCCAGTGTTTAACCCCTTCCCATGCAGGACCTAACTTGCCGTACAGGTATGACATTCTGATGGGCTGGGTGCAGAAACTGCACCTGCTCGATCATTGGCAGGGGTCCGGATGTATACACCAGAAATTGTGAAATAAAATTGTAAAGAGGAGGGAGTAGACATTGGGTATCGCTGCATCCATATCGACCGGCTTTATAAGAATATCGCATGATCCATCCTGTCAGGTGAATGCCATATAAATACAATCTCAAAACATTGGTCAGCTTGAATCAAAGTGTAAGTGATCAGTCATGTGTACCTTAAGATGGTACCAATCAAACCATCATCTCATCCCACAAAAAATGAGCCCCTACCTAAGACAATTGCCTAACATATTTGACGACTTTTTTGTACTACATTTGAAATCCAGTTTACACGGAGAAAATAGCTGTACTGGTACCCCAGAGACAGCATGGTGCCCGTAAACCAATCCATCAGAATTTTCACTGCAAAAGCCATATGGCACTCCTTCACTTCAGTGCAGTGTGACCTTACAGCAGTTTACAACCAGATATGGGGTGTTGCTGTATTCAGGAGAAAATTGGTAACAAATTATGGGGTGCTTTTTCTCCTGTTACCCCCTTGTGAAAATAAAATTTGGGGCTAAAGCAATATTGGAAGAAATATTTTGCTGTAAAATGTCTGGGGTCAGTGTTCGGTACACCGTTTACTAAATTCTTTAACCTCTTAAGGACACAGGGCGTACATGTACGTCCTGTGTCCGGTCTTTAAAGATGGCGCCCTCCTGCTCCATGCGGGCGCCTTAGCCGCGGGTGTCCTCATGGTTCCTGTAGCAGACACCCGCGGCTAATGTCCGCGACCGGCAGCGATGCCGATCGCGGACATTTAACCCCTCGGATGCCGTGGGCAATCCTGACCATGGCATCTGAGTGCGCACAAACCGAAAGTTTTACTTTCGGTTTGCGCTCCGGCTCCCCCGTGTGGCGATCGGAGGAGCCGGAGCGTGCCTGTAGTAGCCTGGGTCTCTATGAATGAAACCCAGGCTACTCTGTAGTATTTCCTATGGAGCCTTGCCTGTAATAGGCTTCATAGGAAATATGCGATTCTTTTTCATATATTCCAATGCTATTGCATTGGAATGTATGAATCACAATCAGATGATTGTAAGTTATAGTTCCCTATGGGAACTATATAAAAGTGTAAAATAAAAATAAAGTTAAAAAATAAAAATAAAAACATAAAGTTCAAATCACCCCCTTTTGCTAAAATAAAAATTAAAAACTAAATTTTTAAAAATACACATGGGTGTCGCAATGTGCAAAAACGCCCATAGTATAAAAATATAAAAAAATATTCCCCATACGTCAAACAGCAAAACAGAAAAAAGCGTCCAAATGGCGGATTCGCCATTTTTGGTCGCTTCATTTTCCACAAAATTACATAAAAGGTGATCAAAAAGTCATACACACCCCAAAATGGTATCAATAAAAAATAAGATTGACACATAAAATAAGCCCCCAAACAGCTCTGTACATATAATTACAAAAAAGTTATAGGGGTCAAAACATTGTGACAAAAAAGTAAAACTGATTTTTTTTTTCCCACTTTTGAATTTTTTTCACTATCAAAACACAAAACCTATACATATAGGGTATCGCCAGATTTGTACTGACCTGTAGAGTAAAATTAACCAGTCAGTTTTATCGCACATCGAACGTCTGAATTTAAAAAGCCGCAAAACTGTGGTGGAATTGCTTTTTTTTTTTTTTTGCAATTTCACCCTATTTGGAATTTTTTTCCCCGCCCACTACATCATATGCAATATTAAATGGTGGCATTGGAAAGTACAACTTGTCCCGCAAAAAACAAGCCCTCATATGGCTATGTGAACCGAAAAATAAAAGTTATGGCTCTGGGAAGGCAGGGAGCGCATAACGAAAACTCAAAGTAAAAAACCTCCAGTCCTTAAGGGGTTAAAGTATAACTGTCTTTTTTTTTTTTTTTTTTTACTATTGGATTTTGGTGATTAATATCACCTTGTTGGCCCTGTTTTAATTTCTGATTATTTAATAAATAACCCCTAAAAGTCCCCAGTATTGGCTATTGTTACCTGAGATAAAATCAGGTTGCTATGCTCCTTCCATCTACCAGATGAGGACTGAGCACGCTGCCTGCACTGGGAACTGATAGTGAGTCAACATTGTAAGGGAATGTATAAAAAGCCAGGTTCTTCCTGACAGGAGATAACAGTGCTGGGCTGTGTGTGTGAACTTCTCCACATGTCTGTGCTTGGCAGACACTCCCTTAGCAGTGCTGGACAATGTGGCTGCTCAGTGTATAAATGACAGCCTTATCTGATAAGAGGAGAGCTTGTAGAAGGACTACAGGCTTCAGCCAGACCTGGGAACTTCACTGCAAGACCCCCCTATACAGAGCTGGTCTTCACTAACTTCACTGCAGGTGTCCTATGGATTAGCCTCAGGGCTGAGGGCGGCCATTTTAACAGAATAGTGAAATTGTAGTTTTATGCAGACTGGTTGCTAAGAGCTGAATCTTATTAAATAAGGGGTAAGTAAGTCTAATAGTTATTGATTCAGGAATATTATCATATTAGTAACTACATATATGAAAACTGAAATTGGGGTCTAAATGTGACAGTTATCCTTTAAGGGGGTGTGGTTTCCAAAATGGGTCACTTTTTGGAAATTCCACTGTAGAGGTACAGAAGGGTCTCTTCAAATGCAACTATTTCAACAATCTGCCCTCCAAAAACCATATGGCGATCCTTCCCTTCTGACATTGCTATTTTCCCATAGAGCAGTTTAAGAACACCTATGTGGTGTTTAAATAAACTGCAGAATCAGGGTAATGAATATTGAGGTTTATTTTGCCATTAACCCTTGCTGTGTTACAAGAAATATTTTATTTTCAAATTTTTTGTTCATCGAAATTTTGAAGTTTCACCTTCCACCTTTACTTGTGGAACACCTCAAGGGTTAACAATTTAACATCAGTTTGGAATAATTTTGAAGGGTGTAGTTTCTAAAATGGGGTCATTTGTGGGTGGTTTCTATAGCCTAAGCCCCTCAATAACTTTATAACTGAACTGGTGCTTAAAAAAAATTGCTAACATCCTAAATGACATTTACAAAATGATGCCAACATAAAGTAGACATCTGGGGAATGTTAACTATCAGTACAAGTGGAGAAATTCAAATTTGAGAGTTTTTTTTTGTTTTTGTATTTTTGTGTTTAAATAAAGGAAAAAATTGACCCAGATTTACCTCTAACATGAAGTACAATGTCACAAGAAAACTGTCTAAAATGGTTTTACTTATCTAACCAATTTGGAAAGTTATTATCTCAAAGTGATACTTATCAGATCTGCAAAAGTAGGCCTGGGCAGGAAGGTGAAAATTAGAATGGGGTAGAAGGGGTTAACCCTTTGGTTTGTGATGGGTATCTATCTGGCCTAGAATTTGATAGATGGGGACAGCATGTTGTATATCTGGGGTGTATCAACTGTGGTGAGTTGTGCTCACTTTGCAGCCTGAGTGCACGTTTGAGTGAAGATGGATTAACCATTTTCAGTTTCTCAGCTGTCACATGCTGGTATGGGGCACATGTTATGGCCTACTCCTGATATAGTTAATCATGCTGGAGATGCCTGGCCATGGCGATCTATTAGGTTTCTCTATAACACAACATCCACATATATTTTACATATTTTTTCTTCTGTAGCCACTGTTAAATGTGACGATACAGCCTCGTGCCCTGGCACTGCCACCTGCTGCCGCTTGCCCTCTGGAGAATGGGGATGTTGTCCCTATGAAAAGGTATGTATCTATAACTTTCAGGTCATGAGGTTGGTGGAATGGCAATTAAGTTTGACCTTCTCTTGCTAGGCCGTGTGCTGTGATGACCATCAGCACTGCTGTCCCAATGGATTCACCTGTGATGAGGGCGGATGTCAGCAGGAGTCGCTGTCCATCCCTTGGTCTGAGAAGATTCCAGCTTTAAAGCAGAAGAGTAAGCTTTCTATCCAGTTAAATATACAATGAATGGAATACTTCAGGGCCTAATGTCCTATTTGACTTGTGGCCGCCATGGTCTGTTGTGGCTCAAGCATTTTATTCTGTATGGCGGGTAAAAAAACAAAATTCCTGATGTGTCAAGAATGATAATGTGAAAGACTAAACACTGGGAAACCCCTGTAGTAACATACTGGTTGTATTTGGCTGATATTCGATGCATTTATCACTAGAAAGAATTCTAACTTTGCAGGTAATGATGTCCAATGTGATGATGAAACTTCATGCCCTGATAAGAATACCTGCTGCCGACTTCCGTCTGGAGAATGGGGTTGCTGCCCTTATGAGGAGGTATCTTGTGATGTATTGTGTAATAGCCTGCCCCCTGCTCTTACTAACCTCTCTGCTTCTGTTTTCTCTTCTACCATCTCTGTAGTTCACCAGTGTATTTTCCCTAAATAGGCCACCTGTTGCCCCAGTGGGTTGACATGTGATGGACAGACTACCTGTGTGTTAGGTCAATTCTCAACCCCTGAGGTAGAGTGTGACAAGTCTCACAGCTGTGCCCAGGGTACCACGTGCTGCCATACAGAGGGTGGAGGCTGGGCTTGCTGCCCCCTGGAGGAGGTGAGAAACAGTTTGCACCTACAAGTATTTAAGACCACTTGTGTTCCTTAGTGACATCAAATTGGCAACAATGGAAGGAACACGTCCTCAGAACATGATCTATGATTTCATCTTACCCAGGATTGTGCAGGCAAACATGATGTAAAAAAACTTCAGAAGATGTCGCAGCGCACTCAATCCAATATTCGTATTTATTCACACCGAAGAAAAGCAACGTTTCGACACACAGGTCTTTCGCAAGCTACATGTAGCTTTCTGTTGCTTTTCTTCGGTGTGAATAAATACGAATATTGGATTGAGAGTGCTGTGACATAAGTTTTTTGTATTTGAGGGGTCTCTGAGCCCAGGACCTGATGCTGTGAACGCAGCTGCCACATTATAGAGCAAGTTTCCAAATTAGTAGGGCTGGCCTACTCCCTTTTTTTTGGGCCAACATGATGTGCCATCTGGTATAATTTATTTGAAGACCTAGGCTGACATTATATTGAACAAGGGTCCCCCAAAACTACTAGATAAAAGTTTACCAGATATTCTTGCATTCTTAAATTTTCCATACATCTGTAATGTCCTATGACTTCCCCTATAAGCTTAACACTTAACACTACAGGCCTGTGGGGGCAGGTTTATTATGCTTCTCCTTGTAGTATGTTTCTTTCATTACCTGTTACTTTGCTTCTGCCATGGGCGTAGCTATAGGGGGTGCAGAGGTAGCAGTCGCTACCAGGCCCAGGAGCCTAAGGGGGCCCAAAGACCCTTGTGCCGCATAGGAAGAGACACAAAGCACAGAGGGAAGGGGGGCCCAAGCTGAACTCTTGCACCAGGGCCCATGAGCCATTAGCTACGCCCCTGGCTTCTGCACTAGTCTAGTTGCATCTGTTGACTGAGGCCTCTTGCCTAAACTTACCTCATTGTCAGAATGAAGCCACTTGTTTCTTCAGCGTTTTCTTACAACTTAAATCTTTGTCTTGGTTGTCCTGACCACCACCTTGTACTGCCACTGAGCTCATCTTGACTCTTCTTTGATCCTTGTAAGGCTGTGTGTTGTACCGACCACCTTCACTGTTGTCCTTCTGGCTACACCTGTGATGTGGAATCTGGCAGTTGCAATAAACCATCTGGTGCTCTCAAAAAGGCTACCCCAGTCCAACCACTGGGCTATGTATGGTGTGACGGATCTCATGCCTGCTATGATGGTCAGACTTGTTGTCTAGGGATAGGAGGAATCTGGACATGCTGCCCTTATACTCAAGTAAGTATTTGTATGCTGGTTCATAAGTCTGACAGTGACCTTGAAGATTATAATACCTGCTATTCATGATGTGGGCATTTACGGTGTGGCTTTCCTCGGCAGGGTGTGTGCTGTCCTGATAGAGTGCACTGCTGTCCTTATGGCCATGTGTGTCTGAACCAAGGAGCACAGTGTAGTCGTAGTGGAAGTCTGCGATGGGATCTGGCATGGGAAGAGCTGAAGCCTCGTCTGTGAGAAACCAGATGTGTTAATCCTCTCTGTATCATTGCACCAAGTCACATAATCATCTGTGGAGTACACTGGAATAAATTTTCTATTTAAACCTATGAATATGGTTATGTACTTCTCTTGGGATGTAGAGGAGAAATTCTGTTGCCTCCAATGCAAGGCTTGAACTGTACAGATTAATGTGTAATGTCCATAATAAAAAAATGCCCAGAAATCTAGAATGCACTACAAGAAATGCACTGGCATTCCCGCCCCAAAATGAATTGTGCTCTAGTTGTGGCTTTCGGGGTATGTTGACACAGCTAAATTGTTTAATGTTGCCAAATCCACAACCAAAACTCGCCAAGTTTCCCCTTTGCCTTCAATGTTAAACTCCACCGTGTGCACCCAGTGTAAAATGGCAGAGGCTTTTTTTTTTTCAGTAGCTGACTTGAAAAATGCTCGAAGCAGATTTGATGGGGACGCACTAACATCAACCAAATACTTTTCTATAAAAACTTCTCTAAAACCTCGACCAAATTGGAAATCTGCTGCCAAAAACCACCTATTTTCAGCTTATCTGCTATTGATTTTTCTGCTGTTGACTTGTGTGAACATGGCGATGTCTTCCCTTAGACTGCTCTATGGAACACGACATTTAAAAAGATTGTTGTTGAATGCAAAACAAAACTTACACACTAATCAAACCGAAGGGTATCCACTGTTGGATTTCTGACTGTCAACCACAGAAGGCTGTTATCTTAGAACAGTGTTTCCCAACCAGTGTGCCTCCAGCTGTTGCAAAACTACAACTCCCAGCATGCCTGCACAGCCAAAGGCTGTCCGGGCATGCTGGGAGATGTAGTTTTGCAACAGCTGGAGGCACACTGGTTGGGAAACACTGTCTTAGAGGATGAAAATGCTCTGAACCCTTCAAGTTGTATGATTTCTGCATATGGTTTATAGGGTCCCCTTCCCCCCCGAAATGGCAACACCCATGTCCACAGGCCTTATCCTATAAAAGCAGCTCATCCTAATCCTGTAAAAGCAGCTCATCCTAATTCAACTAATGTCTGAACTGCAGTACTGAACAGCACCACTCTTGACCATGGTCTGTTTCTGGGTAATAAAGCAGCCTTTAAAAAAAAATCTGCTCAAAGTAATCCGCAAATTCTCACCTCTGGGCACTCAAGCGCTTTATTCTAATGATTGGTGGGGGTGTCCCAGAACAGTAGTCACACATACTTGCCACTCCATTAATTTCTGTAGGACTGCCTGAGATGGCTGAGCATTGTACTTGGTTTTTCTTTGGCAGTGCCATAGAGATGAATTAAACTGCATGTGACACCTGCTTTGGGTACACTTCACTCTTGTCCCAGCAGTAGGACCCCCCCGTCTCCTATCCATGGGGCAGGTTTACTAATGCTGTGCAAACTTGGCTTGGACAGTCTTAAAGGGTTGGATACCCGGGGCCCCTGCCTATTGGCTGTTTGAGAAGGCAGCAGCAAATGTTTGAAGTGAATGCAGCTAAGCTACACCCAGGCCAATGAAATGGTCATAACGTCGCTGGCCTGTGGGAAGCGCTACTGCCTTCTCAAACAGCTGATCTGCAGGGGTCCCAGGTGTTGGACCCCCGCCGATCGGATGCTTTTGGCCTAAACGTTAAGATCTACTTACACACTAGTGCAGTGATGGGCAACCTGCAGCTCTCCAGCTGTTGCAAAACTACAACTCCCAGACTGTCTACAGCTATCGGTCTACAGCAGGGCATGGTGGGAATTGTAGTTTTACAACAGCTGGAGAGCCACAGGTTGGACATACTTGCACTAGTGTATATTTGGCAAAGAACAGCAGTTTTGCCTGGCAGTCTGTTTTTGGGGGTCTTGATTCTTCCACAATGGCATCTACACCAGAAACTGGGGTAAACTGCAAACCATTGTTGGCACTAAATTTAGTTGAAATTGGTGTGGGTCTATCAGCCTTGGCACAGCTATCCTTTATGCCAGTTTTCAGAAGTGAATGATGACTGAAATGTACACCCACTTTGAGCTGGCATAGATTTCAATCTAGGTGAACAGACTGCAGAAGGACTCCATTTATGATGAGCCATGCGCCTCGTCCTAAATGGGATGGTGTCGTCATTACACCTGTGTCACTGCGTATGAGCCCTGCGGTCTATTTCCTGATTGGCTGGGAGTAGCACCTCTGATATTGATGACCTATCCTATAAATAAATAAAAAACGCACAACCCCTTTAAACATGGCACAAATCGCATTCTGATCCATGCATCTCTCCCACTAGATGCAGGAAGTGCCACCATGTCTTTATCCCTTGCCTATAGATCTCTAACCAGAACACCAAACACTGTAAATATATATCTTAAACTAATCCAAACTGAATTTTAGGCCTAAACATAAGGTGGGTGTTCACGTCAAGAGCCTGTATGGCAGCAGGTTGAATGCTAGATGGCCAGTGTCTAATGGCTGTAACGTGCTCATGTAAGGATTTTTAAGTGACACACTTTACTATATGTAGAACATGTCTGTCAAATGAAAACCTAAAATGCATTAAAGTCCTTAATGTAAGGTAAGCCCCAATCTCATTCTAAGGTCAGTTATGGTCCCAGGTGCTTATTGCATGCCTTCTGATATGTCATTGAAAGATGAGCGCGCCAAGTCCCCGACTACAGAGGTGCAACTGTCCAATTAAACTGGACCATGCCATCAGCGGTTTTCTGGACTCCTGCCTAATCTGCACTTTGTAGGGGGGTGCATAATGAAGTGAGGGAAGTAGGTCTCTAATGACAGGTGATAACAGGGCTGGCCCCCCCCCCCCCAAATGAGTTGCTATCATGACTGATGTAGATAAGCCATGTGCGTCTGGGATGAACTGAATAGGAGGGCACTGTACTGGGATAGTGGAAATGGGGAAAATCTGTCAGCAGATTTGTACCTATTGACCTGTTACATGTGCACTTGGCAGCTGAAGGAATCTGTGTTGGTCCCATGTGCCCACATTGCTACGAAAAATTGTTTTAATATATGTAAATGAGCCTCTTGGAGCAACGGGTCTCTGCTACTGCTGCACTTTGAAAGGGTAAGGCGTTACGATGTTTTCAGTGTCTGTTCCTGGCAGAGTGCACAGAAGTTGCAGAGAACTGAACCTCTAGGAGTAATGACTACGCCCCTGTTGCTCCTAGAGGCTCATTTGCATTTATTTAAACATATGTGCCTGCATTGCTGGGAAAAATGATGAACATGGGACCAACACGGATGCCTTCAGCTGCCAAGTGCACATGTAACAGGTCAGCCAGGTTTGTAGGTAGAAATCTGCTGACAGATGCCCTTTTTAAAGGGGTTGTCTATACTGATGACCTATACTCAGTCTAGGTTATCAATATCAGACCGGCAGGGGTTTGACTCTCGGCACCCCCGCTGATCAGCTATTTGAAGAGAATGCAGCGTTCATACAAGTGCTACATTCTCCACTGTTTACCTACTTGCTGTTTACATTGCAGCAGGCAGTGTAATTACAGCTCCTTCATCCTATTCTATACTGCTTCCCATTCAAGTGAATGGGACGGAGGAGAGTATTTACACCTGCTTGTCGTACGAGCGCGGCGTTTTCTTCAAACAGCTGATCTGAGGGGGTGCCAGAACTTGGACGCCTGCCAATCTGATATTGACTTATACTGAGGAAGGATAATCCCTTTAACACTGTAGTAAGGGTACTTTCACACTAGCTTCAGTCACATCCCCGTGCATTCTGAATGGAGAGAAATCCGTTCAGGACGGAGATGATACCGCAGCAAGCTGTGGAATTAACTCTGTCCAAAATTCTGGAACACACCGGATCCGGAATTTTTTCCCATTGGAATGCTGGATCTGTCCTTCCACTCTGCGCAGGCCGGTAAAACTGTGAAAAAAATATATATAACAGATCAGTCTCTCCGCGTGACGTGAAAGTACCCTTATTAAATTTAGGACCTTTAAACCCTGCCTCCAAACTACCTATTTCTGGCCCAGGACTTTTAGCCTGAATTTGCTGAGACTTTATGAATATTGGGGACAGCCCCTCCAAACTATTAAGAGCTTAATCTGTTCACACATATCCTGATTCATTAGGGTATAAGCACGTACAGCAGATAATGTACAGAAATTGCAGAAATCTATGTGCTTGCTGCCAAAACAGCTGCATTCAGATGAATAAAACTGATTTTTCAGTCACGCTAACCTGTGCAAAAAATCTGCCAGGAGTGAGTAGACCCTACTACCCTTTTCCCCACAAACATGTTGACTAAGGGCTCATGGACAAGACTATGTATTTTGCAGTCCGCAAAATATACGTTTGACGTCGGTGTGTTTTGTGGAACGGAACAGCTGACCCCTAATAGTACTGTTCTATCCTGTTTTCCAGAACGGAAATACGGACATGCAGAAACGGAATGCCCATGGAGTAACTCCCTTTTTTTTTTTTGCAGCCCTATTGTAATGAATAGGTCCGCAAAAAACTAAAGAAAATACGTTCGTGTGCATTAAAGCTAAGGGTAACAGCTAACTCATCCACAGTCTCACTAGCTTCTGATGGTGTTCCTCAACTCCAGTCCTCGGGTCCCACCTACCAGTCAAGTTTTCAGGATTTCCTTAGTACTGAACAGGTGATATAATTGGTGTCAATGCATAAGGACTTGCATGCAGGACCAGCAGGTAGGCCTGGAGGACTGGAGTTGAGGAACCCTGCCCTAACTCACTGACATGCGGTCTCTGCCAATGTATTTAGGCAGGGATCCTTCCTAAAATCTAGTAAGTACAACAAAAGCTGAGGGTACAATGCAGCTGCCACTAGAGAGAGCTTACTGTATTACTGATGCATTAACTTCATAACCTGTATACATTAAGCTCCCTCTAGTGGTGCCTGCAGGCAGCAAACATTCCATCTTCAGATCTTTGCAAGGGAGTTGGAGAGCTGTGTCTGAGAAAACTGAGCTCAAACCACTGTACAGATGTGCTGGCGATTTTGCTTATCAAAGTACATAAAGTGCTAGCTGATGCGGTCTCTAACCGCCATTGAAATTTCACTAACTTGCACTGCAAACTTTTCTTTCATGTTTTATTAGTAATGTTTGTAGGAAACGGCAGTAACATGACAAATACACTTTTTCTTGTGCTGTTCGCCTTGGGAAATTTCAAGGGATTGGCTTCTTGCAATACAAATCGCTTCCACGCAAAGGAACCTAATCACGTGCTGGAATGCATCATGAAATCAGTCTCAATAGCCTTAGAAATGTCTGGTTCAAAAGACCATAATGCATTGCAAAAAAGGAGGAACATGGTATTTCTATCCTATATTAATACTATGTTGACCAGAATGCATTACACGTTATTGGCTAATATTGAGATGTAGTGGGGGTTACAATGAGTACAGTATATAGCCAGGCATGTTATAGGGCTGAGAATTACAAGGATCTTAATGCATCATGGCAGGTAGTTGTGGCCTCCATTGTAAGGGGTGGATGGAACCACAATGCAGTGAAGAGTGGAGCCATTTAAGTAGAAAAGAAAAATCTGTACGATTTGTATGGCTCCCTACATGAGAACTTGAATGACCAGAATGCATTGCAAGCTATGATGTTTCACACACCTTACACACACAAAACACTAGGACCACAATGTTTAAGCTACTGAGAGATGTCATGTTTCTACTGAGCTTCGCCTACCCTGCTGGACGGTGCCGAGACCATCTCCACAGCGACGATGATAATGACTGAGCCAATGTCAGTTCGGAGCCGACTGAACTTGCACCTCTTGTCCTTGTATGGCTATGTTAACAGGAATGGAGAGAAGAATCAAGGGTACATATCCAAAATCTTGTCCCTTCCAACAAGAGGGGACTAGTCCCACTGAGAGTCTCACTATGCAGTGTCATAGACTCCCAGTTCACGAAGGGACTGCTTAACTCTTGTGTTTTGTTGTGCTGTGTAAATGTGAGTGTGTACTGTATACGTGTGTGTATATGTGGTGTGCGTAGATATTTATGTCATGGTGCCTCTGGCCTTACACACAGGGATCTCTCCAATGCTGGGGCTGTGCCTTGAAGATAGGAGAGAGTTGGGGGCAGGATGTTGTCATTCTCCAAGCCCCAGGCTTCGGATTCAAGGGATATCCCTGCGTTTTCGCCCCGAAGTCCTTTGAGGGGTATATCCTATACACAGAATGAGAATTGAGAAATCCCTCATTATTTTACATTAAACACCATCAGTGGTCTCTCCTCTCTCTTTTGCCAGGGGCTCTTCTTATCTTGGTCATCCCCACCTTCAGATTGGTCATTAAGGTCCTCATCTGGGCTGGTCATAGAATCCCTTCTTAGTTCACTGGTGCTGCTGCGGGAACTGTCGCCTCTGCTGCGCCCTCTCCTGTTCATTACTGAGAAAGTCTCAGAGGCCTCATCAAGAAGTGGTGTGAGTGAGCTGTCTTCTGGGGAGCAGCCACCAGCAGTCCGACTCTCACTTAGACTCTGTTCACCTTCTTCAGCAAAGACCAATTTGGAGTAGGTCAAGCTAGAAGGCTGATGCTGTGACCTCCCACCTCTCCCTTCGTCTGGCCCGGGTTTCACTTTAATTTCATTGACATCTACACCCGAGTCCAGACTGGCATCATTGCTACGTGTCTTGTCTCCCGCCTGCAGGTCAATATAAGAATGACGCACCTGTGCATTAGAACGTCCATCTAGTGACACAAACCAGGCTCTTGGGTGAGGTTTGACTCCAAGTTCTAAAAGTTTCTTCTCGGTCAGTGCTTGAAGTTCTCCATTCAGTTGTGCCATTGTGGACTCATTAAAAACTACAGGAATGGTGACAGAACCACTCATTTGTGAAGAATGATTACCCCAGTTTTTTCCATCTTGGTCTTGTGAGGAGCCAGTAGATGCCCCTTGTTGGTAGTTATGAGTTTGCTGAAGTAATTGTTGACGTTGGGCATGATCTTGAGGAGCAAAATGATGAGTATGTAAAACTTGGGTGGATCCTGATTCACCTTCTGTCTGCTCTTCGCCTTGTCCGCTAGGATTTTCTTCTGATGATAATCTTACATAATGAGCTGGAATGACCAGTGTGGGCATAGCATGTCTATACCCCCCTTCTTTCATGTGATCAATGGATCCACAAAATATTAGCTGGCCAGGTTGCGTCAAAGATGTAGGGCGTGATAATGGATCTGCAGACTGTGTCATCAAATAATCAGGTGGCTTTGAGTCCCCTATCACATGCTTGAAAGGTGGTGGAAGCGGAGGAGGGGATGGCGGAGGGTCTCTGGTGCCACCTCTACCTCCTCTCCTCCTCTGCTGCCCCTTCCCACCAGTGCCATAGCCTCTTTTCATATCTTCTGAATCCAGTAAGTCACCAGAGCGGGCAGATTTTAATGGATAATCATCTCGAGGACCTGGTCTTAATGGGAGAGTATCTGTAGAATGTTGAATGGAGCGTCCACCAGGCTTACAAAAGTCCTCTCGAGAAGAAAAGGCAGAGCGCAGAACTGGAGTCCTAAGGTCACTGTCAGCAGTAGAGGTGCTGTCCAAGTGGCTGGTACTGATAAGGTTAAGGTGGGAGGTCGAGGTTGCCTGGTCCCGTTTGGGCTCGTTGAGGCCAGAGAGCTGCAGCTTGTGATGCTGTTGTCTTGGTTTGAGACATCGCCTCCTGCCAAAAGAATAGATTGTAAGAATATTGCACTAGGACTCAAGTCTCAGTGATAGAAATGGTCTATAAGAAGATAAGTTCTAGACTTGACCGGAGTGAATTGTTGGATGTCATATATCTTGGAATATCTAGGAATTTTAGTGAACCGAAAACTAAGCTGTAGAAACCAGTGTCAGGCAGCTGCTGCCAAGGCCAATAAGATAATTGGTTGCATCAAAGGAGGCACTGATGCACACGATGAGGCAATACTGTAGTTCTGCCACTTTACAAATCACTAGTCAGACCACACATGGAGTACTGTGTACTGTTCTGGGCTCTTGTGAACAAGGCAAACATAGCAGAGCTGGAGAGGGTTCAGAGGAGGGCAACTAAAGTAATAACTGGAAAGGGTGGACTACAGTACCCGGAAAGATTATCAAAATTAGGGTTATTTAGTTTATTAAAAAAGAAAAAAAGACGACTGAGGGAAGATGTGATAACTATGTATGAATATATCAGGGGTCAGTACAGAGATCTCTCCCATTATCTACAGTATTTATACCCAGGACTGTGACGAGGTTTCTTTGGGCAGAGAAACTATGGCGTGTCTGCTAGAGAAGGTTGATATGGTGAACTCATTAAGGTTGCCTTCACATGAGTCAGATTTTGTCACAAAATTTACATGACTGAAAATCAGTTCCATTCATCTGAATGGGCTTATTTGGCCGCAAGCGCATAGATTTCTTCAAACCCCATTTAGGTGAACAGAACTGATGTTCAATCGCAGAAATTTCAACCTTATTTGCCTTGTGTGAAGGCTCCCTTAGGCCCCTTTCACACAAGCGAGTTTTCCACGCAGGTGCAATGCAAACGCATTGCGCTAGCACTGAATCCGGACCCATTCATTTCAATGGGTCTGTGTACATGAGTGTTGTTTTTCACGCATCACTTGTGCATGCGTGAAAATCGCAGCATGTTCTATATTCTGCGTTTTTCACGCAACGCTGGCCCCATAGAAGTGAATAGGGCTGCATGAAAATCGCATTGTATCCGCAAGCAATTGCAGATGTGATGCGTTTTTCACTGAAGGTTGCTAAGAGATGTAGTTTGTAAACCTTCCGTTTTTAATCACGCGCGTGAAAAACGCATCAATGTGCATTGCATCAGCGCGAAAAAAACTGAACAAGTGACTGCAATCGCAGACAAAACTGAATGAACTTGCTTGCAAAATCACGCATTTTTAACTGAACGCATCCGGACCTAATCTCTGACACTCGTCTGCAAGGGGCCTTAGAGTTACTAGATTACTGGAGATGGGTTGTTGATACAGGGCATTATTTTGATTGGCAGATCCAGAAATGTTTGCCCACATTGAGGAAAATTGGCTTCTACCTCATAATGTTTGGCTGAACTGGATGGACGTATGTCTTTTTTCAGTCTTAGGCCTCATGAACACGAATGTCTGCCGGCCGGGCACGTGCTGCGATCTTCAACGCACGGGCACCGGCCATTCAATTGAAAGGGGTACGCGATCCACATCCAACGGTCATCACCGCAAAAAAGTAGTGCAAGTAGTGCATGCGAGGTGCACACGGCCGGTGCCCATGTATTGCGGACCCGCCGTGTGCATGAGCCCTTACAAATTATGTTACGAAAACGTGGAGAGGCAATTAAAACGAGCATACACTAGTAAATGATTGTGCAGTTGTACAAATCTCCGGACTAGAGAAGGTTCAATAAATATTAATTTGGGGAAAAACAAATGCCATAAAGAAGATAGAGCTTTTACCTGCAGTAATATATTAACAGGCAAAGTAGGATGAGGACCAGGAGTGTAAGTGCACCCAGAATGGAGAGCAGGAAGATAGTATGGTACCCAGCGATGTCCATACCACTCATAAGTGACAGCATACCTGAGAAAAGAACAAAGGAAACGAGATCAATAACCAATCAGATGCAGCTCAAATCCAGATCCTAAAAGAAAATTACCACTGATTCAAATAGAAAATTATGTGTAGGAGGTAAGGAGAAAAAGAGGTCTTACCACGGCCAGTAGATGGGATCGCTGCTGCCCAGTAACCCAGTTTTGGGTAGGAAAACGACCAGTACAACTGTTGTCCATCTCTTCGCACCACACCCATACCAGCACGTAGCCACAGACCTTAAAACGGAGAGAAGTAGCCAAACAGTCAATACAACAAGAAGAAGAAAAATGACATAGGCCCAGATGTACTATTCTATCTGTGCCAGAAATGTGTAAAAAAAAAATCTGCAATTTAGCACATCTAGGGTTTCTACATTTTTACCGGTTTGAGCGAAAAGGGGATGGGAGGGAGCTAGCAGAAAGTGGAAAAGCGTTGGAGCTTAAGATTGTGCCACAATTCTGGTGTAAAGATTTTTCTCATGGTAAGCCAACCAATAGTTGGTATAGAGTCAGAGGAAAGTGTCTGTCCCTGCACCACATTTATCATCCAGCCTGAGGCCCTGTGATAAATCTGGTGCAGGTCTAGATGGCCTGTCTAAGCTTACACCATCTATAGGATTAGTAAATCTGTTGGGTTTGTTGGGTGTGACCCACAAGTTCACATACCGGTCTTTGGTTCAAATTTCCAGGCAGGTATACTGCTGGAAGGTGCGAGACCACTGTCCGAGGGAATGGGAAGAGACAGCTGAGCAGGGCCAGTAAGATGAACTTCAGAACCATTCCCCGTAAAGAGATGGACACTCACTGCAGCAACAGGAAGTAGCTCCACCCAGCTGGAGTTTCCTGGTTGTAAGCACAAGAGAAAGAAGAAGACAATAGCCAAGTGAAGAAAGAACCTAAGCCATCAGTAGGGAATAAAAACTACACAAGTACAAAAGATGAATGAATAGAGGATTAAACACCAGAAGGTTTCAGTTTATACTTCACTGCCTGGCATCCAGATGAAAAGGACATTTGGGAGGAGCTATGTGAGCACGTCAGTCAGTTGCTCTCACCCAATCAGCACTGCAGGGAGTGTCCTCAAAAATGCTGTTTGGGGATGTTGACCGACAGGACTCACTTCCCCATGTCCTTTTAAGCTGGATACCAGGCACCAATCTCTGGTTGGCTCTCTGGGAGTTGAGCATTGGAAGCTCTTAACTGTTTGTGTTCCTCTTTTCTGTAGATAAAACTGTAACTGTGGAGAAGGAATCGGGCTACAGAAGTAAAACAAAGCTTCTTTAAAGGCAACCTTCGGAATGGAGGATGTAAGTAATGGGTGTAGAGAGCCCCTTAAAAAGAAAAACTATCTTTTATGTCAATTTAATATCGATGTGACTCTTAATATCTGTGCCCAATGACCACAAAATAACTTAGGAGATAGCAGAGAGAAATCTTTTCTGCTGCTTAATGCCTTACAAGACTCCCCATAGACTGAAAGATTTCAGCATCTGGGCGCTGGATGAGATTATGCTGCAATTATTACTTTGAATCTGTAAAGTGCTGCAGATAAGACATTATAAATAATTAATAATATGAGCATTAAACCATCTCCCTTGGCTCACAATAGGCTTCTTATGAGTTGCATTGTAAATGGCATTCCCAGACATGGCTTCAGAGGAGAAGACTATACATAGACATGTCCAGGTGTAGCACAACACAAAATGGGGCTCAACCATAGCAGAATATTTGTTTATGTAAGGAATACAACATCCACTATGATTATGATGGCTGAGCAAGGAGATGGACTCTCCAAAACGCATTTGGTGATAATATATGGTGATGACGGACAGAGGGGCGCTTTAAAGATTGACTGCAGTCAACCCAGGATTATATATCCATTTATACTGAGTCTCCAGCGAATCCATTAACACCAATTTGGCCGCCAGCTTTGCAGCTTGTGCACCAACACTGTGGGATCCAAACGCGCGATATACTTCGGCACAATGTGGCTAGAGCAAAAGCAGCTGCTTCCCGATCACGTGGGACGCCACGCTAACTAACCAGCTGAACTAAGCGGCCGCTGCCACTCCGCCACAATACGATACAGAGAGACTGTTGCGTTTTCAAGAGTGGTAAAGTAACCAACATTCTTTATTATCATATATGAACACTCTGTATATGCCTCACCAATATTAGTATTAAGACGTGACTATATATGTGATACAGCAGGAGCTGATTATAATTAATATACCCCAATCCTTCTATACGAAGAGGATAGATTCAATACTGATCAATTTGGCTAATGTTATTCCAAGAAAGACTTTGAACATTACATGAATGGTATTTGAAGACAACTTTTGAACATTATATCAATCTCTCTGGACAAACAAGCCGTGGCCACGCATTAACTATGTATGGGAGTCATAATTAAAATGGTTCATTACTAGGTTTTATGGTGAAAGCAAGACCTATTTAAGTGTGTCCATTCCTCATACATAGTGTTGTATATAGGTCGGGAGCCCTCTGATAAAATAAAGGGGCAATGGCTGACATATTATCGGTCTAACTGGAACATCACCACAATCGAGTGCCCTGTATGTCTTATCGGACCGATCTCGACCTATCTACGGTTTTTTAACATTTTTATCCTATACATTGATTATAGTTATTTCTAACTTGTGTGATTAAGTAGTTAATTTGCATTTTTTTATAGGTTTAATGAAAAATCACAGTGATTCGGGTGATCTAAATGCGATCACACAACATAGGACTGTGAACTCGGTTAACTAACTGATTGGTGAACCTGGGTATATGTTATGCTTTTTATTAATAAATTACTATTCTTTACCAACATTCTTGTACGTCTACACAACACCGGATAAGGCCCGATGCACACGACCGTTGTTTGTTTCCGCGTCCGTTCCGTCCGCAAATTTTGCGTCCGCCCAAAAAAACGGATGACGGACCGTTTTTTTTGAGCGGATCCGTTTTTATGGCAGATCCATTGTAATAATGCCTATCCTTGTCTGCAAACGTGAAAAAAATAGGAATGAAAACACAGACCACGGATGCGGAACAAAAACAGTTGACCATCCGCATTTTTTGACAGACCCATTGAAATGAATGCGGAAGCATCCTATCCATGAAAAAAACCCGGAACAGACGCGGAAACAAACAACGGTCGTGTGCATGAGGCCTAAGTGTGTGCCCTCCATTATATTTATTTGATATGATTATGATGGCACCTCCGCTAGCACAATGGAAAGTTGTTGACCATAGGCGTCATGACGGGTAGCTTTCCAGACCTGCAGAACGCAATATATTCTGCACTGTAAGAATTAGCTTATATCTTCCATTAATTGTTCAACCTATATCCTAGTATTTCATACAATATGAAGGATATCATACTCAACATTCCCAGTTATTGGCAACCTATTCGATTTTGGGGATCCCCGTTCCTTAAAAGAGATAAAACAATAGATTTAGGGTACTGCCAAATGGGGCAGATTTCCTGCCGAGGAATTTTCTACGATTCCATCGCACAGTCCGCAATGATTCCAAAGCAAAATGTGCATGTGTTACTGTACATGTGGATTTGTCATGGAGTGTGCAGCATATTTGCCACAGAATTCACCATATGCATTGCAAAGGATGAACTCTGCTATAGAAATCCACAGCATAAACTGACACCTTGTAAATTAAAAATCCTCACCCACAGGTTAAATGCACTGTGAATTTCGCATTTTATGCAATATGGGTTAATAATCCCATAAAGGGGTTGTCTCACTTTAGCAAATGCCATTTATCATATAGAGAAAGGCACTTACTAATGTATTGTGATTGTCCATATTGCTTCCTTCGCTGGCTAGATTCATTTTTCCATCACATTATACACTGCTCGTTTCCATTGTTATGACCACCCTGCAATCCATCAGTGGTGGCCGGCTTGCACACTACAGAAAAAAGTGTCAGCCTTTCTGGTGGCCGGGACCCCAGGAGTTTGCACAGCCCAGAGCTTTTTCCTATAGTGTGTAAGCATGACCACCGCTGATGGATTGCAGGTTGGCCATAACCATGGAAATGAGCAGTGTATAATGTGATGAAAAAATAAATCAAGCCAGCAAAGGAGGATATATGGACAACCACAGTACATGGTCAATAGCGACTGCAGCATCTGAGGGCGACACCCCTGTTCTCCAGTAAGAGCCCCCTCAGCCAAATCACAGGGTTCCAATCAGTTACTATGACCTTGTAAAGGCTCCGAGTTCTGCCATAGTAAGATACCTACTAAGTCCTGCTTGCGGCAGAGCTTATTAAAATGCCTGTCAAAATCCCATAGACTGCAATACTATTCTATTGCAGTCTATGGTCCAACCGATAACAAGATCGCATGTTCATGTCTCCTAAGGGGAATAACAATTACAGTAAAAATATTTTTTTTAGAAATATTTAAAAATATAAAAAAATTCAAAAACATACCCTCTGTAGATGGAGATATTAAAACGTTATGGGTGACAGAATATGGCAATGTAAAAAAACAAAAACATTTTTTAAAGGTTTTACTTTTTTAAAGTAGCAAAACATAATAAAAATATATAAAATATAAATTTGGCATGCCATAATCATACCCACCTGAAGAATAGGGTCATCATGTCATTTTTAGCAAACAGTGAACGCCGTAAAAACAAAACCCAAAAATACATAGTGAAATTGCACTTTCATTTTACCCCAGAATTTTTTTTTTCAAATTGTTCTCTACAAGATATGGAAAATGAAATAGTGGCATTAAAAAATACAACTTACACTCCTGCCCTGCAAAAAAAACACTACACATAGCTATGTGAAAAATAAAAAAGTAACGGCTTTAGGAAGGTGGGGAAACAAAAATAAATAAAACAAAACCAAAATTGGCCCAGTCTTTAATGGGACATGAAGTTGCTTCAAGCAGACAATCATGCTAATATTTTCTAGATAGGGTGGGTTGGCTAGAGGAAATCTAATTTTCAGCATTACAACAGCACTTGCGCGCCTCAAACCCCCCCATTTCATTCCTACCCCCATTGCTGGGTTCAGGATCGGCTGCAATAAATGCTGGGAATCCTCTCATTTGGTGGAGGTTGTTTGCAGTGGTGAGTGAAGAGGACAGTTGGTTATAAGTGGAGGATCGGGGTAAGCGAGCAGACTTTCTCTGGAACTGAACCAAGGGCTGACTGCGGACGCCTGTAAAGATAGACCAGAATTACGGTATATATTCATACGTTGTCACACACATAATATGGGTGAGGAGCTGAGCGCACTGTCAGGAGCTTTCGCCTATCAATGTCTGAATGTTCTCTCCTTAGTTTCGGCTGGGTTCACAGCAACCATAAAATAGCATACAGTATTTTTTCACAAGCACATGGTATGAGCCATGCATTCTGTGCAGATATTATACCTTACATCTTTCATATGGGGATTATGTAAAATTTCCAGAATCACAGCATATGCTAATTTAGCAATGTACAAAGGAACAGTTCCTTAAGATTGGCTCTGGTGTCTAGTCTCTGCGCTCCAGACAGTTATATAAAGAGTGAAGTCATTAGGAGTAAACCAGCTGTCAATCCACTTAGCCTGAGCGGCCAGATCTATACAGAGAGTCACCAAATTGAAGGGATAGCATTTATGTATTACAGTGTCAGTAAATACGGGGTTTCTAGTGTCCTGTGTGAACAGGGCCCCATTATGTCTATAGACCAGTAAAGGTCACACTGGAGACTAGTTCTTAACAGGCACAATGAAGATCATGGCATAGAGTGAAAAGGCTTTAAGCTGGTTTGTACAGTATACAGGCCTCTCTCTTTCCGTAAACCTTTAGGGTACGTTCCCACAGGACAGAGAAACAGGAGATTTACTGCATTGAATTGCAAGTGGAAAATACACAGCCTTTACAATAGCAGCAAAATGGATGAGACTGTAATAAATCTCATCCATATGCAGTGGAAAAAATCTGTTCAGTAAATTGGCCTGGGTGATGATTTTTAATTCCGCAGTAACTATCTGCAGTAAACTTAATGGCAAGTGCAAGTATAACTCCTGATTTAATGCATATTTTTCACAAATTTTCCCGCTGCAGTTTACATTCCATAGGAACGTACAATCAGCACTAGGATAGGCCTTAGGGGTTAAAGATGTGCTGTTGGTTTGGGTTTTTGTAGTTCTATCTCACTGGACCAGATAGGTCACACAGCCATGTATGGAGGAGGGTAGCACCATTTCAGGAGGTTGATTAACAAGACTAGACTGCATCACATAACATGGAAGCTGCTCTTGCTTTTTATATAACTATTACTGATATGCAAGATGTAGTACCTGGTGATCCCAGCAGAATCTGCACAATATCTTCATAGAGGATGAGTGTGGCCGGTCGCTCAGGAACCAAGTACAGACTAACAGACGCGTACACTGCAATAAAAACAAATTAGGTGAGCAAGAGAAGTAAAGAAATGGATAGGTCTAGATGGCTCCCCGTAAGGGCTAAAGAGGAACTTCTCTTAGGGTTTAGCCCAGAGATGATTACTCTCCATTGGGGTTCATCAACAGTGACTTTTCATACTGGTCTGTGAGGCTGAAATTTGTTCTGACCTGTCAAGTTCTTCAAACCCAACAAGTTATTTTTATGGACCTTACTTTTAACACAGGAGATATCATCATGCAGAAATAGGACATTTTTCTAAAAGTTAAAACATACGTATAACATAAGTTATTATTTTTTCCTCAATTAAACCAAGAAGTGTTTACCTGGCAGACCCAGATTCATAAATGGGTTTCCACTGAGGCAATGATGGTATGCTTGATACTACTCCTACTTCCATATGGTGAGCAAGTGGAGCTAAGTCATGGAAACCCAATCCATGCAGCTTACTTTGAGCCTCTCTAAGCACACAAGATTTCTGCTTTTGGTGGTCTCATTCTGTTAGATTTCTTGCTTCAACAGGTGTTGTCACATCGTCAGATAGTGCCTTGTGGTTAGACAAGTGACAATGCCATGCTAAAAGTGACCGAGCTCTTCACTATGTAGTTTGTCTATGGAATCTGTACATTGGGTTTTAGGCATCTAATTGGAGGAACCTTCGGCCAAGTAGCTTATTATTGAAAGATGTTTAGGAATATGGGAAATATGGAAAAAGTAATATAAAGAAGAGGATTTTTTTTGAGGAGGTGTTGTCACATCGTCAGATAGTGCCTTGTGGTTAGACAAGTGACAATGCCATGCTAAAAGTGACCGAGCTCTTCACTATGTAGTTTGTCTATGGAATTTGTACATTGGGTTTTAGGCATCTAATTGGAGGAACCTTCGGCCAAGTAGCTTATTATTGAAAGATGTTTAGAAATATGGAAAAAGTAATATAAAGAAGAGGATTTTTTTTTTTGAGGAGAAGGAAGAAAGAAAATTGTGTCAGAAATCGTAAAAAAAAAATTGTGAGTTTGGATAAGAGACAGGAAACAAGATACATCCTGCCAGACCGGGAGAGGAAGAGAAAGCAGCAAACAATGGTATAGAGACAATTCTCAACATAAAGGATGCCCAAAAAGTCTCATATGGCAAGAAATGTGGCTATAAAGAGCAACGTTCTATATGTAGAAAAACCGCCAATACTTCAAATTGCTGCCTTTATTTGCTTCACAGAAGGTGGGTGAAGACATATGGATCGGTCTACAACCGTTTTGCGTACACACAAGTGGAGTGAAACAGCCACAGGCCAATCGATGTGTCTTCACCCACCCGTGTAAACCTGCTGTGAAGCAAATAAAGATTGGAATTTGAAGTACTGGTGTGCTGGTGTTTCTTCTTTTTTTCACATTGAATACAAATTGTGGAACCACTAATCTCAGAATGTGAGCTCCTAAACGAGTTAGGTGCTACCGGCGTCTTTTCTGCTGTTTGGAATAAATTTGCAAGGGTCCTATGATTTTAGCATGTGCTCTGTTAGGAATAGCATAGTGGAAGCTGACACATGTATACAACCAATGAAAGACTGAGAAGCATGAGGCACAATAAACCCTAGCGAAGTGAGGCGCTAAACATTATTTTAGCTCACACTGCCTCCACAGTACTTGCCACATCTACATTAAGGCTAAAGTATAAGTCAGCACTGTGACCGCTCCCAGGCACAGCTGTGAAAGGGCTTGCCAGGAATTCCACTATATCTGACCAGTGTGGACAGGTGGCAAAATAAGGTTTCCAGTATGAAAATAACAGCAGATGCCAGGCCCCCAGTCTACACAGGATCCTGGAGAAAGTATTCCAGAACTAAAAGGGTCAGAGAGGTCAGTTCAGAGGACAGCTGTATGAGCCAGTGGAGAAAGTCGAAGCCTAAGGCTACATGCACACGACCGTTGCCTGCCTCCGCTCCTCCTTGAAATTTTGCGTCCCTCAAAAAAAATGGACGACGGACAGTTTTTTTTGACGGATCCGATTTTTATGGCAGATCCATTATAAAAATGCCTATCCTTGTCCGCAAACGTGAAAAAAATAGGACATGCACTATTTTTTTGATGGAATGAAAACACGGATCACGGATGCGGAACAAAAAGGTTGACCATCCGCATTTTTTGACGGACCCATTGAAATGAATGGGGAAGCATCCTATCCGTGAAAAAAAACGGAACGGACGCGGAAACAAACAACGGTCGTGTGCATGGGGCCTAAGAGACTAGGGTAAAGTGTCTGTCTAGGGAGAGTTGGCATACATTTCATTACTGTCAAGGCCTGTCTTCTTAACTTTTCCACCAAAAGCGTAAATCTACAAATGACACAATATTAATGGCCTTGTCCTACTGTAAAGAAACCATCACTATTGGGTGTTTTACTCCCACCAATTTCATTTTCTCTATATGCTATGCTATGCTATGGAGCTTATGGTGGAATGGAGTCAGACATTGTAGGTCTTCATCTACTAGCTTTTACACTACTATAGAAGCTACAGGTGAAGTCATATGTTTCATACACTATAGCCACATTCATTAGAACTGTTTTCACAATTCCTGGCACTTAATCCTGGTACATATTCGCTTTCTTAATTCAGTTAGAATAACTACTAGATTTCAAGAATGTGAAATGTCAGAATAATACTAGAGACAATGATTTATTTCAGTTTGTATGCAGTTCATCACATTCCCAGTGGCTCAGAAGTTCACATACACCAACTTGACTGGGCCTTTAAATAGTTTGGAAAATTCTAAAAAAGGATGCCATAGCTCCAGAAGCTTCTGGTAGGCTAAATAACATCATTTGAGGTCTACCTGTTGTTGTATTTTAAGGCCTACTTCAAGGCCCACTTGACTCTTTACTTGGCCTCATGGAAAATTCAAAAGAAATCAGCCAAGACGTTGAAAAAAGAATTGTGGACCTTTATAGACTGTTCATCCTTGGGAGTAAGTTCCAAATGTCTAAAAGTACCAAGTTTGTCTGTTCAATTGATAATATACAAGTTTAAACACCATGAAATCGTGCAGCCATCATACCGTTCAGGAAGGAGAAGCGTCCTGTTTCCTAGAGATGAATGTACTTTGGTGTGAAAAATACAAATCAATCCAAAAACAACAGCAAATGACCTTGTGAATATGCTGGAGAATACGGGTACAAAAGTATCTACTTCAACAGTAAAATGTGCCCTATATCGACATGAAGTAGAGGAAGCCACTTCCCAAAAACCACCACAAAAAAGCCAGGTCACAGTTTTCAACTGCACATCGTGACAAAAATCTCATTTCTAGAGAAGTGTCCTCTGGTTGTATGAAACAATAATGGAACCGTTTGGCCATAATGACTATTGTTATGTATGGAGGAAAAAGAGGAAGTCTTGCAAACCACACATCACCATTACAATTGTGAACCACAGGGTCACAGCATCATTGTGTGGGTTGCTATGCTGCAGGAGAGACTGGTGCACGTCACATAATAGATGGTATAATGAAGAAGGAAAATTATTTTGAGATATCGAAGCAACATCTCAAGACGTCAGCCAGGAATTTAAAGGTTGCAAGCAAATGGGTCTTCTAAATGGAGGATTATAGCAAGCATGCTTCCAAACTTGTGGAAAAATGGGCAACTAAGTAAGGCTACTTTCACACCTGCGTTTTGGGCGGATCCGTCATGGATCTGGAAAAACGGATCAGTTACAATAATACAGCCGCATGCATCTGTCATCAACATTTGTATTATCTGTAACATAGCCAAGACGGATCTGTCATGAACTCCATTGAAAGTCAATGGGAGATGGATCAGTTTTATATAGTGTCAGAGAAAACGGATCCATCCCCATTGACTTACATTGTGTGCCAGGACGGATCAGTTTGGCTCAGTTTCATCAAGCGGACAGCAAAACGCAGCATTTTGGTGTCCGCCTCCAGAGCAGAATGGATACTGATCGGAGGCAAACTGATGCATTCTGAGCGAATCCTTTTCCATTCAGAATGCATTAGGGCAAAACTGAAACGTTTTAGACCGCTTGTGAGGGCCCATGACGGAGCTCACAAACGGAAAGCCAAAACGCAAGTGTAAAAGTAGCCTAAAGGTAACATAGTGGCCATCACAAAGCCCTGACCTCAATCCCATAGAAAATTTATGGGCAGAGCTGAAAAAGCACATGATCATAAGAGTATATAGACCAAGCCTCAACAAAAAGATGATAGGTATAAGCAATAATACCAATGGGGTAGCAGGATACAGCTTTCAATTACTTACACCCACTACTGTAGACAGTACAAAACGGTACCCTTACACCGCAAGGTATGAAAATAAGCAATCATAAATCCACTGTTGCGCTGCCAAATTGAAACACTATATAAGCTACCCCCCATCGTGGTCTCAATCCTTGGATCTACTTGGCTGAATGATCTAGGGAACATAACAAGAACCTATCCCTGGTCTGCATTTCTGCCTGTCTGAGCCTGGAGATTGGATACCGGACAATTGCAACACAGTGTACTGCAGGTTAGTTGACTAAGGGTACTTTCACACTAGCGTTAGAGGAATCCGGCAAGCAGTTCCGTTGCTGGAACTGCTTGCCGGATCCGGAAATCCGTGTGCAAACCGATACCATTTGGTTCCGGATGCGGATCCGTTTGACAAATGCATTGAAATACTGGATCCGTCTCTCCTGTGTCATCCGGAAAAACAGATCCGGTATTAATTTTCTTCACATTTTTAAAGGTCTGCGCAGGCGCAGACCGGAAAATCTGATCCGTTTTTCCGGAACACTTGGTACCGGATCCGGCATTAATACATTTCAATGGAAAATAATGCCAGATCCAGCATTTTGGCAAGTGTTCCGGAATTTTAGCCGGAGAAAATACCGCAGCATTGTGTTCCGGAATTTTAGCCAGAGAAAATACTGCAGCATGATGTGGTATTTTCTCTGGCCAAATACCGTAAGAGTAACTGAACTGAAGACATCCTGATGCATACTGAAGGGAATGCTTTCCATTCAGAATGCATTGGGATAAAACTGAAGCATTTTTTCCAGTATTGAGCCCCTAGGACAGAACTCAATACCAGAAAACTTTAACGCGTGTGTGAAAGTACCCTAACCAGTGCTGCACATCCTTAGGCCTCATGCACACGACAGTATTTTTTTGCGGTCCGCAAAACGGGGTTCCGTTGTTCAGTGATCCGTGTCCGTTTTTGCCTTCCGTTGTGTTTGCGTGTGTCTTACGTTTTTTTTAGCGGTGTGGTAAGGTGCAAGGTACCGTGGTCGATGGCAGGTACGTCTCACCGAGGTTCCTGGCCTCGGTGAGGTAAGAGCCGGGTTTTTGTGTGTCAGCAGCAGCTAGTGCTGCTTGACAATTTGATATTTAGTTTGGCTGCAAAGCCAATCCGGGCCGGCTCTTACTGGGAGTAGGCAAAGAGTTGGGTGGGTGCCTATTCCCCACGGTCCAGGCCGGACTTTATCCGGGCCTTTAAAAGGCAGCCTCCTCAGCAGCTGAGTGTGATTGTCCTGGAGCTGCTGTTAGGCTGTGGAATCACTTGCGTTTGGGAGTTCTGATCCATTCTGTGCTATGTGGAGTTCTCTGGGCTGGAAGCAAGAGCCCAAGCAAGGAGGAGTGCAGACGGCCTGAAAGCCCGAGGTGGATTTGCCTGCGGCTGGGCTGACAGCCAGGTGCGAACCTGCACCTGAAACCTCCCAGGTGATTGTAACCTGCATTGGACTGTTTTTGTTTTGCTGTACGTTTTCTATTGTGTGTGAAGTTAACACAAAGTGACTGTATGGACTTTATTATATGCAAGTGTGAATTAAACACTGTTTTGCTGCACTTCCTGGACTCCCTTTTGCCTCTGTACTGCACCCGCACCGCTATCTACCAGAGCGACTCCCCACATTTGGTGTCGGATGCGGGCATGCGCAGTGAGGCTGGCGTGAACGCCGAAATTTTTTTGTTTTGCTGGGCACGAGTGCATGGAATATATTAAACCTGCAAAGTTACAAGCAGGAATTTCTGGCAACATGGAGGCTAACCTGCAGCAGCGGGAGGCTAACAAGCAGCAGCAGGAGACTAATCAGCTGCTTTTACAACACGTGATGGCTTTGCAAACGGCAGGAGCGTCCCAACACGTCCACGATGCCCGGAAAGCGGTCCGTGCGGCGATCCCAAAGATGACCCCCTCAGACGACGTTGAGACCTATCTGGCGTTCTTTGAAAAGGTGGCCGTGAGGGAGATGTTACCCCGTGACCAGTGGGCTGAAGTGGTCGCTCCGTTCCTGGCATCCAGACCCCAGCAGGTTTTCTCTGATTTGGCAGATGACCAGGCTGCTGATTACCCCACGGTGAAGGGGGAGATCCTGGCCAGACTGGGGGTGAACGTGTTAGTCCGGGCTCAGCGGGTCCACCAGTGGGAGTTTAAAGTGGCTGAACCTGCCCGGCCGCAGTACTATGAGTTGCTGCACAGGTTGCAAAAATGGCTGCAGCCTGATATTCTAAGTCCGACTGCTATGCTGGACCGTCTGCTGGCTGACATGTTCTGGAGGGCCTTGCCTTACCCCCTTCAGCACTGGATCGGCCAGGTGTCACCCACCAATGCCCTAGAAATGGTCGACCTGGTGGAGCGCTATGAGGCCACAAAAAACTTGAAAGGGGGTGTTGTTGGGAGGGGGCCAGTCAAACCCCGGAGGTCTCCCATCCGGTCCCGACGACTGGTACCCGAGAAACCTGCTCGGGGTGTACCCCCTGTAGACCCGGCCCCGATAGTCTGCTGGCGGTGTCACGAGCCTGACCACGTAAGGGCCGACTGTCCACAGTGGGGAGAACCCATGGAGACTAATTATGGGTACCGGGCTTCCATGTATGCCCGGAGACTGTGTGCAACCGGCACCCCTGAGACAATGGACAATCGTCACCTGTGCCAGGTGCAAGTGGGTGATAATCTGGCAGTGGCGCTGCTGGACTCAGGGAGTCTAGTAACCCTGGTAAGTGCTGCCCTGGTACAGCCCACCCAGTATACGGGCCGGAAAGTTGGTGTGGTGTGCATACATGGAGACTTAAAGGACTATCCCACTGCCGTAATGTCTCTGTCCACGGTGGCCGGCACATGGACTTGTGAAGTGGCGATCTCCACAAAGCTACCTTATGAACTAATAATTGGGAGAGACTTCCCTGGTTTTCCGTCCCTATGGCCTGAAATGAAAGTGACTAATAACCATGAGACAGGGGTTACCCAAGAAGAGTGGCCTGGTTCCAGTGGGAGGCCAGAGCCCTGGGAGTCCGAGTCCGAGAAGCCTGCCGTAGGGGTGACCACCACTTCTGTGATAGAGGGGGAAACACCCCCACTGAGTGTAATGGTGGGAGACATGGAGGACTTGCCACCAGGTCCTGAGTTGGCAGACCTCCACGTCTCCGGAGACAATTTTGGGACCGCCCAACACCGGGACCAAACCCTAACCAGGGCCTGGGAGAATGTGGTGGAAATTGATGGTAAACCCCAGAAGCCAGGGGCTGAGTTAATATTTCCCCACTTTGTCGTTCACCAAGAAATGTTATATCGGGTGAACCAAATCCGGGGTGAACCTGTTGAACAGATGGTGGTGCCCACGGCGTATCGCAAGCTGGTCATGGAGCTTGCCCACCAACATGTTCTTGGGGGACACTTGGGGTGGCAGAAAACGCAGGACCGCATACTGCAGCGGTTTTATTGGCCTGGTGTGTTTAAGGAGGTAGAAGAATATTGTAAATCTTGTCCAACCTGTCAGGTAAATAGCCCCCAGCCACATTTCCGTAGTCCCCTTGTACCTCTTCCAATCATTGAGGTCCCATTTGAGCGTATCGCTATGGATCTAGTCGGGCCTGTACCAAAGTCTGCCAGGGGCCACCAACACATTCTGGTAGTTCTCGACTATGCCACTCGGTATCCGGAGGCGGTGCCTCTGCGACATACCTCAGCTAAGCTCATTGCCAAAGAGTTAATGGAAATGTTTTCCTGGGTGGGCCTGCCAAAAGAGATTCTGACAGACCAAGGGACCCCTTTTATGTCCAAAGTTATGAGGGAACTGTGTAAATTATTGCATATAAAGCAATTGCGGACGTCCGTTTACCATCCGCAAACGGACGGTCTTGTTGAAAGGTTTAACCAAACTCTAAAAAATATGTTAAAAAGGGTGGTGTCTAGAGATGGGAAGGACTGGGACCTGCTTCTGCCCTATCTCATGTTCGCAGTGCGAGAGGTGCCCCAGGCCTCTACTGGGTTCTCGCCCTTCGAACTGCTTTATGGCAGACACCCTCGGGGCCTGTTGGATATCGCCAAGGAAGCGTGGGAACAACAGCCTGTCCCCCACAAAAGTGTCATTGAGTATGTCACCCAGATGCAGGAACGGATGGAAAGGGTGTTGCCGCTGGTCCGGGAGCATATGGAGGCCGCGCAACAAGCCCAGAGTAGGGTGTATAATCGTCAGGCTCGGGTACGGGGCTTCAATCCGGGAGATCGGGTTTTGGTTCTGGTACCCACCCTGGACAGCAAGTTCCTAGCTAGGTGGCAGGGCCCCTATAATCGAGAAGGTAGGGGAAGTAAATTACAAAGTACACCAGCCAGGGCGGCGCAAGCCGGAGCAGGTGTACCACGTGAATTTACTAAAGCCGTGGAAAGATAGGGACACGGCCGACGACCACAGCCCCCGGCCAGGGCTTCTAGGTGAAAAGGGTCCAGCCCCACAGTTCGAGGCCTGTGAAGCAGTAACCACGGTAAAAATTGCAGACAGCCTGTCTTCCAAACAAGTTCAGGAAGTCAGGGAGTTCATCAGTCGGAACACGGATGTGTTCTCGGACCTCCCTGGCCGCACGACTCTCATCCAACATGACATCGTCACTGAGCCTCAGGCCAAGATCCGGTTAAAACCATACCGGGTACCCGAGGCTCGGCGACGGGCCATCGCGGAGGAAGTGCAGTTAATGTTGAAGCTCGATGTCATTGAGGAGTCGAAAAGTGAGTGGGCCAGTCCCATAGTCCTAATACCCAAGCCGGATGGGACGTTGCGGTTCTGCAACGATTTTCGCAAGTTAAATGAAGTGTTCAAGTTTGATGCGTATCCCATGCCCCGGGTAGACGAGCTTGTTGAGAATTTAGGGCAAGCCCGTTATTTTTCTGTGCTAGACCTCACCAAAGGGTACTTTGCAGATTACGGAGTCGGCCAAGATAAAAACAGCTTTTGTTACCCCGCAGGGCCTGTATCATTACAAGGTGTTACCCTTTGGCCTGCATGGCGCCCCCGCCACCTTCCAAAGGTTAATGGACATTGTGCTGCGACCTCATCGTCGGTACGCCTCAGCCTACTTAGATGATGTAGTCATCCACAGCACCGACTGGGAAAGCCATTTACCCAAGCTGCAGGCAGTAGTGGATGCCCTGAGGAAAGCTGGACTAACCGCCAATCCAAAAAAGTGTGCGATTGGGTTGGAAGAGACCAAATATCTGGGGTATGTAATTGGGCGGGGAGTCATCAAACCTCAGGTAACTAAGGTAGAGGCCATTCGTAATTGGCCCCGACCGGTCACCACCAGGCAGGTAAAATCGTTCCTGGGAATTGTAGGATACTACATGAGGTTTGTCCCCCACTTTGCCATAATAGCAGCGCCGTTGACAGACCTGTTGAAGGGGCGAAAGTCTGGGAAGGTTAGCTGGAGTGAGAAGGCGGAGGAGGCTTTCTCCGCGTTGAAGTCGGCCCTGTGTGGGTCCCCGGTTTTGGTGACACCCGACTTCAACAGGGAGTTCGTCGTTCAGACGGATGCCTCGGAGGTAGGTCTCGGTGCAGTACTGTCTCAGGAAGTCAATGGGGAAGAACATCCCGTTGTCTTCCTGAGCCGTAAACTCACCCCAGCCGAGACCAAGTATAGTATAGTGGAGAGGGAGTGCCTGGCCATCAAGTGGGCACTCGAATCTCTCCGCTATTACCTGTTAGGGAGGAGGTTCCGTCTGGTGACCGACCATTCCCCTCTTAAGTGGATGAGCCAGGCCAAGGAGAGGAATGCTCGGGTCACCAGGTGGTTCCTATCAAAACTTTAAATTTTCGGTAGAACACAGGGCAGGCCGCTTGCAGGGTAACGCAGATGCCCTGTCCCGCGTCCACTGCCTCACATGTGTTCACCCCCTCAGGGTTGAACAAAGAGGGGGGGTATGTGGTAAGGTGCAAGGTACCGTGGTCGATGGCAGGTACGTGTCACCGAGGTTCCTGGCCTCGGTGAGGTAAGAGCCGGGTTTTTGTGTGTCAGCAGCAGCTAGTGCTGCTTGACAATTTGATATTTAGTTTGGCTGCAAAGCCAATCCGGGCCGGCTCTTACTGGGAGTAGGCAAAGAGTTGGGTGGGTGCCTATTCCCCACGGTCCAGGCAGCCTCCTCAGCAGCTGAGTGTGATTGTCCTGGAGCTGCTGTTAGGCTGTGGAATCACTTGCGTTTGGGAGTTCTGATCCATTCTGTGCTATGTGGAGTTCTCTGGGCTGGAAGCAAGAGCCCAAGCAAGGAGGAGTGCAGACGGCCTGAAAGCCCGAGGTGGATTTGCCTGCGGCTGGGCTGACAGACAGGTGCGAACCTGCACCTGAAACCTCCCAGGTGATTGTAACCTGCATTGGACTGTTTTTGTTTTGCCGTACGTTTTCTGTTGTGTGTGAAGTTAACACAAAGTGACTGTATGGACTTTATTATATGCAAGTGTGAATTAAACACTGTTTTGCTGCACTTCCTGGACTCCCTTTTGCCTCTGTACTGCACCCGCACCGCTATCTACCAGAGCGACTCCCCACAGCGGACACGACCCAAAAGATTTTACCAAAAGACAGGCTGACAATTTTTGCCAAGTGCCTGCCAAGGGATCCGCAAAAAAAAAACGGACACGGAACGCGGATGACACACGGATGGCCATCCGCATTTTTTCACGGTCCCTTTGACTTGAATGGGTCCGTGAACCGTTTTTCACGGACAAGAATAGGACAGGTTATATTTTTTTGACGGACTGGAATCACGGACCACAGACGTGGAGGACAAACGGTGCATTTGCTGAGTTTTCCACGGACCCATTGAAAACCTGAAAACCAATGGGTCTGCAGAAAATCACGAAAAACGGAGCAACGGACACGGAATCAAACAATGGCCGCCTTAACTGACCTAAGAGGCGGAAGGTGTACTAGGATTAAATTGAGAAACTGATTTTTAATGGCTAAGGTATATGTAAACTTATGACTTCAATGGTACCTGCAGATGGCAATAGAGCTCAATGTGCTGCATACTGCTTTATACAGCTCCCATTTAATGTATTATTATGAAATTAATCAGCATAAAATCTTGAACCCACTTTTAATAACTAGTCATAGTCCCTTAGGTGGAGCTCTTGGGGATGACTGAGGCTGATCCCACTTTTTGAAGGTGTTCTATGACTGATGGAACATTGGTTTCAAATAAATCATAACCACAAGACCCCTCTCCAAACGCTTAATTGTGACTGGATCACCCTTATCGCCTACTTTATGATCTAAGCTAAATCAGTAATAAAATAATCTTCTCAAAAAATGGGACAATTAAGAGTGATCCCGACATTTACCATGCTGAACTCAAGCAGGTACCAGCTTACAGTAATCTGCAAAGGATTTACTTCATATGTGACCCAGTGATATATTACTCAAAGAATTTCCATTGGAGCACATAACAGAGAACCCGACACAACACACAGATATACACATACATATGGTATGTCTCACAATCCTTACGTGGAAGTCTATCCACCCGCCAGGGCACAGAGTTGGTCACGTAGCCTCTCTTGCTAGCAGTGACAAGAACCCAAGTCCCCAGTCTGTAGCTGATGCCCAGCACGGCCACGCCATCCTGATCGGTGACTCCAGAAGCCAGGCCGCTCTGATTCCCAAATATTTCCACCACAGCCGAGGCCAAGGGCGACAGGTCTCCATTCTCGTATACCTGGACTTTTAGGTTGATTTCTGCCAAGGACACATAGGGGCACAGTTGATTACATCAAGAAAAGCATAATGTCATATATTATGAGAATTGTAAAATGAAAGACCAATAATGAGGACACATAGCATAATGTAGAAACTGGTATCAGAAGACAGATGGATATTTCAATCACATTTTGCTAAATGGAGAGCAGAGGTTGCAACTGTCAGCTTTTGGGTGCAATATCTGTGGCCCCACATTGAAGCACGCTCATGATACTGTGCAATATTGGTCTACTATTATATATCAGTTTCAGACCCCAGATTCCTAACTTTCCTAAGGAATTTTATTACTTGTGCTTTGTCCTGTCATTATATATTGAATTAGTTTCATGAGGCTTTCACAGACACAAGGATCTCATGTCCTCAATTTGAAAGAAAGAAGTGACAACATCTGAGTAAGTCAAACTCCATCACACTGAATGGGACAAATTAGCTAAAGGGGTTGTACCACCCAAAAAAAGTTATTCAAATATAATTTTGTAATTTACTTTGTTACAAAAATACTTCAGTGAGATGATATATATATTTTTTTTAATCAGATCCTTTTTATTAATAAACCATAAGCAAAGCATCATGTACAAAGATACAAAAAAAAATAGAAAAAGACACAGCATTCTGACGTAAACGCAAAAATTATCATTGCACAAAAGAAAAGTAATGTTAATATACTCCATATGCCAGCATTTAGAACAATAAAGAAATACTGTGCAACATGTCTTAGTGTTTTAATTATTTTAACGCAATGAAATGTATATAGTTTACACCCATCCCCCCTTCCCTATCCCACCCCCGAGAGGATACTCACCCCTTCCCTCCATCAGACGCAATCATAGAGCAATAGGATTATTCACCATCCAATTCATCCATAACCTATCAAATTTCTGCGGGCACCCCCGTTTAGTGAAGACCCCTTTCTCAGACACCAACATACTGTTAACTTTACACAGAAACTCTCGTAGTCTCGGACCCTGGGCTTGTATCCAATGCATAGCAATGAGTTTCCTGGCCACATATAAAAGTCTCCCTACAGCCATCTTGCCATATTTGTCGATATCAAGTTCAGAGACATATCCTAGTATACAGACTATTGGATCCCTATTTATCCTTACCCCCATTCTCCTAGATATAGTGTCCAACACTCCCGTCCAGAACCCGTCCAATCCACTGCAAGTCCACAGCATATGAAGTAAATCCGCATTGTCATTGCCACATCGCGGACATCGGGCATCTGATCTCAGTCCAATACGATGCAAAAACACTGGGGTTTTGTACACCCTGTGTACAATAAATAGCTGAGACAGTTTCTCTTGTTCACTCAGAGAAGACAGAGGGATTGCCTCCAGAATATCTTCCCATTTGCCCTCCTCTATTACACCAACATCTTTCTCCCATTGACGCATCCGGGTTAAAGGGTGTTTAGCCAGGAATGTATCTAACAGTAAAGTGTATAACATGGATATCAATCCCCGCCTCGACTCTCCAAGTAAGATCAAGATTTGGATTGAGTCCGGTTTCTGCACTCGTAACCCGTTTTTAATCATAGTCTTATAAGCATGGCGTAGTTAATTCAGTGAGATATTCTAATTACTTCATTAGAAGGGAGCCCCCTGATGTTGAACATATAATATGCACATCCAACTACTAAGGTGGTCACAGATAGTTCCATCCCTCAATTGCCAACAGCCATATCTACTGTCAGAAACTGTAATAGTTACAGGAAGAATCTAGCAGAGCAACTTGAAACAACGAATATGGAGATCTATGGAACCATGTGAGGTACAGGGCTGGTTCTAGCCTTGTTAGACGGAGATTATGTTTTATATGATGTCTGATTTTCATCAATCATGGGATAACCCCGTTAAGCTGCCTCACTTGGCTGCTAATGTATCTCCCATAGTCCAGTGTGACCACATATATACAGCCATCTGCTCCATACAGAAGTAGGGTTGTTTCGCGTATCGAACTTTCGATACCCGATCGATACTTTTCTCTGGTATCGCACTCGATACCAGGAAAAGTATTTTATCGATACTGGGCTGCACTACTGCACAGCCCAGTATAGGAGAGCATGGCTGCGCCGCTCTCAGCGCGGCCATGTTCTCCTCGGCAGCACAGGGAGAAGGAGGCAGTCTCTCCCTCCCCCTGTGCTGCCGCTTCAACCAATAGAGGGAGAGGGGGCGGGAGGAGGGCGGAGCTGGGGGACGGGAGCACTGGCCAGCAATGCCGAGTAGTTTCTTATATAAATGCAGGCAGAAGACACAGGCTGCCAGCACCTGCCTGTGACCCAGCACTGCAATCAGAGGCAATTAACCCCTCAGGTGCGGCACCTGAGGGTTAATAGCCTCTGATCGCAGCGCTCGGTCACAGGCAGGTGCTGGCAGGCTGTGTCTTCTGCCTGCATTTATATAAGAAACTACTCGGCATTGCTGGCCAGTGCTCCGCCCCCTCCCTAGTATTAAAACATTGGTGGGCAGTGGGCAGTGTGCCCCCTCCCCCTCCTAGTATTAAAACATTGGTGGGCAGTGTGCCTCCCAGTATTAAAACATTGGTGGGCAGTGGGCAGTGTGCCCCCTGTCCTCCCCCTTCCCCCAGTAATAAAATCATTGGTGGCAGTGGCCACAGGGTCCCCTCACCTCCTCCTCATTGGTGGCAGTGGCAGTGATCGGAGCCCCAGCACTGTAATGCTGGGGCTCCGATCAGTTACCATGGTAACCAGGACGCTTCTGAAGTCCTGGCTGTCTTGGTCTGCTCCCTGCTGCTGTGTGCACAGAGCACAGGGCAGCAGGGAGAGGGTGAGATCCTATTCACCCTGATAGAGCTCTATCAGGGTGAATAGGATGAGAATATCCCAGGTTCTAGCCCCTAAGGGGAAAATAGTTAATAAATAAACTGTAAAAAAAAGAAAAAAAAAGTTAAAGTACACCAAAATATTAATTATAAATCACCCCTTTCCCAATTTTACATATAAAATATATAAACAATACATAAATAAAATATTACATATCGCGCGTCTCAAAAGTCCAAACTATTAAAAATCCACTTTTATGCGGTGAACGCCGTAAAAGAAAAAAAAAGAAAAATAAAAAATGCACGATTCGCCATTTTCTTTTAGTCGCCTTGTCCCCACAAAAAAGTAGGATAGGACTGTTGTATTATGAGCCGGCGGTTTCATAAAATGTTGAATGCACGCGGATTTTTTTGGCGTTTTTATTTTTTTCGCGTGGTATCGAATGGTATCGAGTATCGCAATACTTTTTTATGGTATCGATACCGAATCAAAATTTTGGTACCGAAACAACTCTATACAGAAGATGATGGACGTTGAATGTATTTGTGGCCCTTGGATGGAGGCCCCAATAACGTCCTAGTAAACCACCACTGACAGCAAGCATAAAAGCAACAAGAAAGTCTTTCATTCACTTTTCCCAGCATGCCACCATAATGTCTACGCTGAACTCATCAACTTTCTTCTCATGTTCTTCTAATCCCTGCCGTCTCTGTGCTACCACAGAGTGAGAAAAAAATGTCTATAAAGACTAGACCACGTAGGTATGCATTAGAACAAGGATCAAAGTGTTTCATTTGCTGTTCTATGGGACATCACAGAACTAATCAGCGCTCTAAATAATAAGTAACATACAAAGTACATACAAATGACCATACTGAAAGCAAGTTTATGGACACAATAGTTAAAATTACCCATATAATCTAGCAGTGGTCTGTGTAAGGCTAGCTAAACACAATTCTACAGGGGTGGTCTATGTTACTCATCTCGACTCAAACAATTTCCTTCAAAGGACCTAAAGCAATACTCACAGTAATCACCATGAGCAGCAAGCTGAAAATCTACAAGGGAGAGAGTATATAATAATTCACAATGCTATTTCGCAGTATTACTTGTCCATAATTAAATATCCCACTCCTTATAGCTCCTCCCATTACTCTATATAACCTCAACCTATATCTTATCAGAAAAATCCCTATACCTCCTCCTGTTACTCTCTGTATATCCAATCTCATCTATTTACTCCATATAGCATACCCTATATTTCCTCCTATTACTACATATAACCTCTACATATAACTTCAACCTATATGTCCTCCTATTGCTCCCTATATCCCCTCCCTATATCTTCTCCTATTACTCCATATAACCTCTCTGTATATCTTATCCTATAACTACATGTAATGTATCCCTATATCACTTCCTGTTACTCCATATAACATATACCTATATCTCTTCCTATTACTCCATATCACCTCTCCCTATATCTCATCCTATTACTCCATATAACCTCTGCCTATATCTTATTCTATTACTTCATATAACCTCTTCCTATATCTCCTCATATTACTCCCTATAGCCCCACCTTATATCTCCTCCTATGACTTCATATAACTCTTTCCGATATCTTCTCCTATTACTCCATATAACAAGTCCTATATTTTGTCCTATTACTGCATATAATCTCCCCCTAATTTTCCTCCAATTACTCCATATAACCTCTCCCTATATCTCTTCCTATTACTGCATATACCCTCCTCCTATATCTCCCATTATTCCAAATAACCTCTCCCTATATACTCCTTTTACTCCATATTCCCTCCCCCTATAACTCCTCCTATTATTCCATATAATGTCTCCCTATAGCTCCTCCTATAACTGCATATAGCATCTCTCTTTATCTCCTCTTATTACTCCATATAACCTCTTGTCGTACCACCGCAAATATATTCTCTCCCTATGTCCTCCCATATATCTCCTCCTATTACTCCATATAACCTACTCCTTTATATCTTCATATTATTCCATATAACCTGTCCCTATATCTTTTCCTAATACTCCATATAACCTCTCCTTTTATTTCCTATAACTCCATATATCCTGTCCCTATATATCCTCCTATTACTCCATATAACTTCTCCTATATCTCCTCCTATTACTCTATATAACCTCTTCCTATATCTCCTACTATTACTCCATATAACTTCTCCCTATATTTCCTACTATTACTCCATTTAACATCTCCCTATATCTCCTCCTATTACTCCATATACTCCCCTATATGTCCTTCTATTACTCCATATATCCTCTCTCTATAGCTCCTCCTACTATTACTCTATAAAACGTCTCCTATAACGTTACTCTTTATAACCTCTCCCTATATGTCCTCCTATTACTCTACATATCCTCTTCCTATATCTTCTCCTATTACTCCATATAACCTCCTCCCTATATCTCCTCCTATTACCCCATACAACATCTCCCTATATCTCCTCATATTACTCCATATAACCTCCTCCTATTACTTCATATAACATCCCCCTATTACTCCAAATAAACTCCCTATATATTTTCTTATTACTCCACGTAACCTCTCCCTATATCTCCTAATACTCCATATATCCTCTCCATATATCTCCTCTTATTACTACATATAACCTCTCTCCCTATTTCTTTTCCTATTACTCCATATAACCTCTGTCTATATCTCCTCCTATTACTCCATATAGTATCCCCTATAATTCTCCCTATTACTCTATATAAACTCCCTATATCTTTTCCTATTACTCCATATAACCTCTCCCTATATCTCCTCCTATTACTCCATATATCATCTTCTATATCTCCTCCTATTACTCCATATATCATCTTCCTATATCTCCTCCTATTACTCCATATAACCTCTCTCTATATCTCCTCCTATTACTCCATATAACATCCTCCTATTACTACTCCTATTACTCCATATAACAACCCCCTATTACTCCATAAAAACTCCCTATATCTTTTCCTATTACTCCACGTAACCTCTCCCTATATCTCCTCTTATTACTCCATAGAACCTCTCCCTATATCTCCTCCTATTACTCCATATAACCTCTCCCTATATCTCTTCCTATTACTCCATATAACCTCTCCCTATATCTCCTCCTATTACTCCATATACACTCTCCCTATATCTCTTCCTATTACTCCATATAACCTCCCCTATATCTTCTCCTATTACTCCATATAACCTCTCCGTAGAGCTCTTCCTATTACTCCATATAACCTCTCTCTATATCTCCTCCTATTATTCCATATAACCTCTCCCTATATCTCATCCTATTACACCGGATAACTTCTCCCTATATGTTCTTCTATTACTCCATATAACCTCTCCTATATCCCTTCTATTACTCCATATAACCTCTCCCTATATCTCCTCCTATTACTCCATATAGCCTCTCCTATATCTCCTCCTATTACTCCATATAGCCTCTCCCTATTGCTCCATATATTCATACTAGTAATAAGAAGATATCTTTATCTCTGGTGCCTTCTTGCTGTATGTATTATTTCTTTATAGTTTGTTTGTTGGGTATGGTGACAGGGTGACAGGTCTTAGGACAGTCTCCCAGTATTCAGTGGATGTGAAAGGGATGGCAGACAAGCCTCCGTTGTCCTGGTAACAACCTCATTTACATCCGCTTGGCTAACAAATGGGTATAGAAATGAAGGAGGGGGAAATGAATAAGAGACACAACATTAGAGACGGCCAAAAGAGCCGAACTAAACACCAGTAGTTCTGACATTGATGCTGAGACATGGCAAGTCTGTCCAAGGACCGAGGAGCAGGCAAGTATCTTTCATAGTATCCATAAGTATTGGTTGGGGCTACTACATGAATGGTCTGAGTTACATTACAGTGATCACTTATTTCAAAAGCATAAAACAGAACGTGACATAGGATCTTGGTGTAAAGTCTTAAAGGAACACTCCATATAAAATAGAGGAGATTTAGGAATACAGTTTAGTATTTATCGCAGTGGCTGATGCTGGATGAAAACACTGGCACACCATTACACTGTCTATTCTAACTATGGTATATACCAAGCATGCTCAACCTGCGGCCCTCCAGCTGTTGCAAAACTACAACTCCCAGCATGCCTTAACAGCCTACAGCCATCAACCTACAGCAGGGCATGGTGGAAGTTGTAGTTTTACAACAGCTGGAGGGCCGCAGGTTGAGCATCACTGGTATATACTATATTAGCTGGCTTACTTTATGCCAGAATTTTGCAGCAAAATATAGCTGCATGTTTGGCGCATGTCGTTGGCACATCCAATGTCAGGCAAACTGGACAAAAAAGTGTAAAACACTTAAAGGGAACCGGTCACAATAAACATGGTGTCTGAGCTGCAGACAGCTGGTTAAGGAGCAGGAGGAACTGAGCAGATTCATATATAAAAGTTTGTTGGAAAAAATTCATGATCATACCTTCCAACTTTTAAAAAACATAAGAAGAGAAAATAACATGCATGTCTCTAACTCTTCCCAATCTATACACACCCAATCCCACGAGTCCGCTTAGTGCCCCCACACAATAATTATTCTCCCTACACAGTAGTTATGCTCCCTTACAGTAATGTTAACAAAATTAGGATAATAATAATACTCACCTAGACCTGTTCCCCTGATACACAAAGAACATCATCTTCTCCCCAGCAGCAGACGTGATGTGGTGATGTCATCGCGTCTGCTGAGCTAAAGAGGGGATAGGTTGATTCTCCAGCTGGGCAGCTGAATGGTGGCGCTGGGAACTCTCTGTCCCACCTTTGCATTCAATGATATCTGCATCCTTAGACATAGCTCAGCCATGCCCGTACCACGAGAGAGCCGCTGAAATATGAGACTGTCCTGCCTCATCTGGGACTTTTAGGAGTTATGTCATTATAACCCATATTTCATTCATTTAAACTCCTACTTATTCTGGAGTTTGCAGTCAAGGAGGCGGTCCTATCAGTGATTGACAGCTCTCTCTGTATACACAGTCATAGAGAGAAGGCTGTCAATCACTGATAGGACCGCCTTCTTGATGTCAAAGCCCAGAATGAGCAGGAATGTAAATGTATAAAAAGTAATACTGAATCTTTTTCCATAAAATGATATATTAGTCTGCTCAGCTCCTCTTGCTCTATTACATACTGCTGACAGATTACACTCCATTCTTATGGTGACAGGTTTCCTTTGATAAACCAGGTCCAAAATATGTACTGCATTTAGGGTGCATCCACAAGGAACAGATACATTGTGAATTTGCATGCGGCAGATCTGCAGTGTTTTACTGTACAAGCAAAAAAAAAAAAAAAAAAAAACGGTTACTTGAGCCTCCATCTGCGACTTAGCAACGCTTCTGCCAGGTCTAAAATTGTGGACGAGGACGGGCTGGCAGGCCTATCTCATTCACCATTTTCTACGCCTTTTTTTTAGACGTAGAAAAAGGTCTAGATGTAAGACCTCTCATTAAGAACTGGCGCTGGATGCGCTGAAGTTATGGAGAGGCCTGCGCCTCCTCATGACTTTAGTGAATCCACCGCCAGTTTAGGGCTTTATTAAGACCAACGTCTAAAATACCAGCCTTAATAAATGGGCCCCTAAATCCACAGCATGTCAGATTCTGCTGCAGATTACCACCTCAGATTTCACCCTTTGAAAATCTGCATGTAAAATAGCCTATGTGGCCATACCCCACAACCAGTGAATCTCCCCCAATGTGTTATACCTAGTGCAGGGCCTGAAGGGGTGTGGACATCTCTCTGTGGTTTTCTTTGTCACACCCCGCCCCTTCAGGCCCTGCACTAGGTATAACACAGTCAGTTTTGGCCATACTCTTCCTTTACTGTAATTGAAGATAGAAATATATCCTGAGGACAACCAGAGACATAACACTGGGTTCAGACCTGAGCGTTTTTGCAAATAGGAAACGCGCGTCATACGCGCGTTCGTGATTCTGGAGACCAATAGAAAAAGGCATATCTACACTGTAACGCGTGTTTTACGCGCGTTCCGATTGAAGTCTATGGGAGGAAAAGCGCGACAAACGCCCAAAAAAACGCTCCTGAACGAGCTTATGCGTCGGGCGTTTTACAGCGCGTTTTTACACGCTGTAAAACGCTCAAGTGTGAACCACTCCCATAGGGATGCATTGGTTTTCATGTGTTGAGCGTTTTACAGCGCGTTTGAACGCGCTGTAAAACGCTCAGGTGTGAACCTAGGGTAATAGTACAAGTCTAAAAGCTATACATATCTTGTTAATTTCCCAGAAGTCCTGTTGATATAGCCAGCGCTATATAAAAGGGGGAAAGGACATAAAAAGAATTAGGACATGAGATGACAGGAGATAAGTATGATGAGTAACATGTGGCTAGAAACACTAGACACAATATATACTTTGTGTGAGAAGAGGAACTCTTACAGAGATAATGCTGGGGCCCAGGCGTCTCACACACACACAGAACGTCGCTGTTTGATCCCCAGCTACCAACAAACACAAAGCAGAGACCCCAGGAGACTTCCAGCAGTGTACACGCAGATCCTACCTGTGGTCACATGGATGTGTCAGGACTGTCTGCAGGCTAAATACAGCCACCATCACAGAGACTCTATTCTGCAGGCCAGGAAGACATGTTAATATGACAAGGTTACCCCACTATGGTGAGCATTTAGAAGCCACCTAGGCCCGTACTGCTTGGATGCTTCACTACCAGTAGATGACTGGAGTCTTTCCCCCAAAAAAATGCAAGATCTACTCTTACCTGCTGATAGAGATCAAGGGTGGAAAGCAAGCACCTACATAACTAAAGGGTACGGTACGGCCACATGTAGTGAGTCTGCTGTGGATTTTCTTTGGGAAATTGGTCTGAAAACCACTGCTGCAAAAAATAGGGCAAAAAACTCTGGATTCGGCTCTTTTCTTCTCACAAAAATGTCAGAATCTTTGTGAAGGAGGCTTCTAGTGGAGCTTCCTACACAGATGTGAAGGCAGCCAAATACAGAGCACGAGAGGAGCAACTTCAGCCTGTCTGAGAACCAAGGTGAGAGGACTAGATCGTTATCACCATGGTGGATAACTGGTACTGTAGGGTTAGTAGTGTTAACAGGGGACACAAGGTTTCTCATCAAATACTTTTACCCATGGAGGTAGCTATACGGGGTGCAGAGGTAGCAGTCACTACTGGGCCCAGGAGCCTGAGCTGAACCCTTGTGCCACATAAGAAGACACTGGTATTCTAGAAAGTGCATGCTGGTCAGGTTACACCTCTGGCTGGAGGGAAGGGGTTAGGTCAATAATTTGGCAGGAAGGGGGTGCCATTTCAATTTTTTCCTTTAGACAGCACGAAGGCTATGTGCTTCCCTGAGCCTGGCCATAAAGCCCTGAGGGAAGAGGGTCCAAGCTGAACTCTTTCACCAGGACTCATGAGCCTTTAGCTACGCCCCTGCTTTTACCCCATTACCCTCAAGGGTGTACATATCATAAAGGCAACTATTGGGACTTTGAAAAGAAGGGGCTGAGACCTTGTTGTTTCCTTCTCCTTAGATACTGTGTGAGACCCTGTAGAGAACTACCTTGGAGAAGACATTGATAGCAAACAAGTGGATTGGGAATAAGCACCAGGCCCTTCTGGCTGGCAAAACCTGGCACCAATCAGATCTTTGTTGTGGTGTTCCCTCTGTCGTCTGAAGAACAGAAGCCAAAACTAAGGTGAGGACTACCTCGTAAGTGCCGCTCTTGTCTACGTTATGCAAGTCTCACAAATGAATATTTAAAATCACAGGTAGGTTTTTTTGGCTTTTAGCTGAAAAGTCACGGGATTATCTGTCATCAGACAGAACCTTTAGTACTGTATTGGAGTTGGAAGCAATCCCAGGAGTCAACTGGAGAACTTTCAAAGCTACGAGTGCACAACAACGCCAAAAAATAAAAAAAAATTAAGGTGCATTAACAGTCTCCGGGATGTCCAGAGATCAGTATTTTCGTGATATTCCTACATCCTGCCATATACCGTACATCATACCGGGCAGTGAGCTGCGCAGGCATGTATTACCCTCATCTGCATGTATACTATTAAAATACAGTGACTACAGTGCATAGCAACCACTGAGCTCCCCGCTCTCATGAACGCCGGAGTGCTATAAGCTGCATCCTGATTGGTTGCTATGATGCCTAGCAGATTTGTACCAGTGCACCATGGCACCCTATACTTAAAAGGGGAGGTCTTCAGTGCATTTACAACGTGTCTTCTTTTGTTCAGTTTTTTCTTACACTCGTACATCTGCATCACTGTTGTAATCCTGCGAATAACTAAAATAGTGACCACCCTAAATTTCACCAGGCACAGATGCCCCTTGAAAGAGAATTGCAAGCAGACAGTCATCTGCCAGAAAGACAGCTGAGAGCTGAGACAGCTGATATTGGGAGTTACTTCAAATACAGACTGCTAATACACACTTTTCCCTGGAGAATCGCATTCACCTACAGTACATTTCCCAAGCATGTGAGTGTGCCAGGGGGGTCTCTCCCACCCCCAGGATAAGGCGTCATGTGATATTAACACAATTAACCTCTTAGCTTCTTTCCGAATGAATGACCTCATCTACATGCCACTAAGCTGTGAGTCACTATGCAAATGAAGCCAGTGATTGGCAAAATGTTGCCCCTTCTATGCCCACCTTCCCGTCAGATACAAGCAGCAGTGTCACAATGTTGCATTTTTCTCTCCAAGTGCCGCATACAATGTAACATCAGTCACGAAAAAAACACTTTTCTTCATCCACGGGTAGACGAGCAGTTTCTACACCCCAAATCCATCCCCACCCATTACATCACACATTACAATACCCCTGGAGACTGTAACCCCCTCCCCTGTCCTACTCCAGTATTCCAGCTAGCCCACAGCTACTCCATCCACACGACGCCCCAAGAAAATGAATGAAGTCTTCCTGAAATCAACATCCGCAGAATGGGGTCACCCTAATTGATCTGTCAGAGCCAATCAAAAATCAGGAGCCTCTTACCTATCACAGATCAGAACCAACCCCTCCAATCAAAGATCAGGCTCCCTAAATTCTCAAATGCCCTCACCCCAGAAATGTTTACGATAGAGCCCGCAGTCAAGCACCCCCAGATCCAGCAGGCATCATGCACACAGGCGCCCATCACAAAATGCATGCAGTGTATTCCTAGCAGAGCTCCATGCACATCCTCTGACCCCTGCTACCACCCATTTCATTGTCTTCCCATCCTGCAGACTTACCCTGAGGCATTGGGGGCTCCACCAGTGATTTTGCATGGCAGCCTATGCAGCACATCATCATCAGGCCCAACCAAGGATTCCTGAGCCCCCCAGAAGGCATCCCTAAATCCACAGCTCGCCCCATGCCTCCCACTCATCACCCCTCCATTCTTCCTTCTCCTCTACATACACAGACAGCTTATAATTCCCTGCTTCTCCCTCCCCTCTGTCTTCTGTCTCTCCTGTGCCACACCTCCCCCCCCTTTTTTTTCCACTAGAAAACCAGTGCCATCTGCTGGCCAGATGTGGAGTTACAGGGATAGACTCATTGAGGTGAGAATAATGCTTCACTGGCAAAAACCTCATAGATACAAGGGGTTTACTCATAGCCAATGATGACTGTGCCCCCTCCCATGCCACACTGGCTCTTGTCCTATTATCTGACAAACCTCAAGAGCTTCCTGTACAGGAAACATTCTGATTATTTTCTATATCCAAACCCTAAAATCAAGATCAGTAAAGAGGGGTGAAGCAGGTAGAATATATTCTCTCCGGGTTTATAGAAAAAAACTAAAAATTCACTCATAGATTTCTATGTAATGGAAGAAGCCTGACTTCCCAACCCCTCGATTTTGCCTTTTGGCATTCCTGCAGTCGTAACTTTTTATTTGTTAGGTCGCCGTAGCTGTATGAGGCCTTGTTTTTTTGCAGGAGGGTTGCACTTTTTTATTTTAAAGCTGTCATTTTTGGCACTTTCATATACAGTGAAACCTCTGAGATAAACAGCCAAAATTGCATTAAACTATGGTCTTCTAGTTCTTCTATGGTGTGAACTTCACTGTAAGGAGTCCAATCTACATATGGCATAAAGGATTTATATTTTATATTGTACATGATATACATTTCTTCATGGTATATTAAAAGGGTATTCCGCCTTGGAAATTTATGGAATACAAGCAAGATATGCTATTAATGTCTGATACATGTCGGTCCCAACTCTGTGGAGAACGAGGTCCCCTAACCTTTCTAAAGTTCTGCACAATTTCTAAGGTGACTGCATGGCCATTCATTCTCCACCTGGATGCGGCATCTAGCTAACCAGGAGGGTAAATGGACCAGTGTTCTCCACATAGGTACAAGTCCCAGAAGTTGGACCCATCTCTATCTATCATCAAAGCCAAAACGCGAGTGTGAAAGTAGCCTTATAATCTTCTCTGTAGTGCCCCCATAAATTATAATGCCTGTCCTCTCTTACTGTCTTCTATACAATACAGTCCCATGTAAATAACATCACTTCTCTCCCCCCCAGTCCTCTATACTATGCAGTCCCTTGTAAATAGCATCAGTCCTCTCCCACCAGTCTTCTATATGATACAGTTCCATGTAAAGAACCTCTCTTCCTTACAGTCTTCTATAACATACAGGCCAATGTACATAACTTAAATCCCCTCCTTCAGCCTCTACAAAACATAGTCCCATGTAACATCACTCCTTACCCTTCAGTCTTCTATAATATCCAGTCCCATGTAAATTACACCAGTCATCTCCCCCAATCTTCTGTAACATACAGTCCCGTGTAACCAACTCCCCCCCCCCCCCCCTTCAGCCCTTCTAAAATACAGTCCCAATTAAATAACATCTTTCCCTCCAACTAAGCAGGGAGGAGGTATAATGAGGAGAACCACATCTCACAGTATTTCTTTGGCACTTACATTCATTACATGGCATCACAGGTCTCCACTGCTGAGCGCTTCCTTTTTCTGCACTGGTAACATGATGATGACTTCATCACAGGTCCTACCATCACTTCCAGTGTTAAAAAGGTCACATGACTGTCATCATCGCAGGTCCTTCAGCTATGGAGTATAGACAGAACAGGCAGCAGATTCACAGTAAGTCCTAATGGATTTTATACACATGTGGCAATGGGACTGAATGAAACACCTGCATTCAATGATTATGATGTGGTTACCAATTGCCATTCAATGAATGAACTCATCAGCTACTTACCTCTAATTATACTGATGATTATCGATGGTAGCGGTCCAGCAGCCTAGGAAACTGTACAACACCAAAAGTTGCCCCTGCAAAGGAGCTATTACAAGAGAGGGCTCCTGCATTATAAACTTTCCTAAACAACTTGGTAACTGCTCTTATGCCATCACTTTTAGGGTATGTTCACATAGGGTGTATCTCTTGTGGAGTTGCTATCCGGATTATGTGGGTGGAAATTTTGCAGTGTCTTAGGCTAGTTTCACATCTGCGGGAGAGCCTCTGGCAGGCTGTTCCAGTAGAGTTCTCCGGATCTTGTATTGCCGGATACTGCCACCTGCCCACTAGACCCCATTGACTATAGTGGGGTCCATTAGAGATCAGGCAGCCATAACAGCAGGCCACATATTTGAAATTGGCCTTACAGTATCAGCCAAGTGGTTAAGATTTAAACAAATCTCCTCTACAGAATAAGGTTCAGTTCACACATCAGTGATTTCCATAACTGATAGCCAAAACCAGAACCCCCGAGGGGGCGGAGCTTGGGTCAGCAAGTCCGGACGCACTTCCTCTCAGCTCTGACCAGAACTAACCTCAAACCACAATTTACCAGAGAAAATAGTATATATAATTAGAGAGGTACGTTAAAAATAAAACAACAAAACTTTAATTAGTGGTATCAAGTTAAAACGAGAAACGGGGGTAATGTCCCAATTTACTAGTTGCAGCTAATATGGCCAGAACTAACAATCACAGAGATGGAGAAAAACTGACATAGTGTTATGTTCTTTAGGCCTCATGCACACGACCGTTGATTGATTCCGTGTCCGTTGCTCAGTTTTTCGTGATTTTCTGCGGACCCATTGGTTTTCAATGGGTCCGTGGAAACCTCGGCAAATGCACCGTTTGTCCTCCGCGTCCGTGGTCCGTGATTCCAGTCCGTCAAAAAAATATAACCTGTCCTATTCTTGTCCGTGAAAAACGGTTCACGGACCCATTCAAGTCAATGGGTCCGTGAAAAAATGCGGATGGCCATCCGTGTGTCATCCGCGTTCCGTGTCCGTTTTTTTTGCGGATCCCTTGGCAGGCACTTTGGAAAAATTGTCAGCCTGTCTTTTGGTAAAATCTTTTGGGTCATGTCCGCTAAAAAAAAACGGAAGACACACGGAAACACAACGGAAGGCAAAAACGGACACGGATCACTGAACAACGGAACCCCTTTTTGCGGACAGCATAAAAAAACGGTCGTGTGCATGAGGCCTTACTCGGTCTCTGTGATAAGGAATTAGCAACTGGAATATGAATACCAATGGAAGGTGGTCTACCTCCGGTATAACCGTATTTAACAGAGCATGGTCGCATGCATGACCATCTCTATATTACGGGAATGGGTGCTGGATTTACACATCAAGTGATACTTGCTCAACGCGTTTCTGTGTGTGTTTAAACACACGTCATCAGGAGCATATATGCACCGAAAGTAACAAGTATAAGTGGGCTTAAGTAAGCGCCCCCGTACTTGAATCGTTGCTGAGGTTGTAACCGCTCAGCACAACAGGGTAGTTGCTGCAGGCAGAGTGCCCCTAGCGGATCAATGAATTGGTAATGGACAGTAGTGTATAATAACTTCACCCCATTCAACTCAACCTAGCGCCAAGCCCCTGGTATGCGGATCGGTGCTTCAATCTGGCTCGCTAAGACTCTGCCTGAGCCGTCGCCTACTAAGCTGAGGGACGGCGTGCTGGTGTGCACTAGTGTTCGGTGCTGTAATGGCCGCGAAGCGGCTCATAGACGCCGAACCTATAAGGACAATGCCCGCCCCGTTGGACAGGCCCCCACCCCGGCTGCCAATCACATTGCCAGAGCGGCTCGTGTCTCCGGATCAGCTGACCGGACTGAGATCTATCACGGGGGGAAAAACGCACTGTGCTTCATTGAAAGGAGGGATAAAGAGGCGGCATATCCTTTAATATCAGGATTAATATCGGACATAGAATAAGGGAGACTAGGGGAGTGAGGAAATCATCAGATGAGGCGAATAGACATGAAACATGATTGTGTAACACCGCCGTTTCACCGAATCTGATTTTACCATCATATACTCTGCCCAAATACAGGCCAAGAAATATATAGGTAGGGCACGTAATCAGAGATTATGGTGATGTAAAACAGTCGTCATGATGATCTAACCACGCTATGGATCGTATATATAGTAGATCTGGTCGCGCTGTAAATCATATCAGATAGAATAACCGCACTATGGATTGTATAGGTGCCGCCGTACTCATTTTAAAATAAACGGCACAAATAAGATGGCATCATTGAGACCAAGAGGCTTGACAGTATTCAGGGTGAAGATCCACCGTGCCTCCTTCTGTAAAAGTAATCGATCCAAATTACCACCTCTGGGTGACGCACTGATAAAGTCCATCCCCTGAAATTTAATGGAAGAGGTTCTACCACTGTGGCATTCTGCTACGTGGCATGCCACCGGTGTATCTTTAGCTTTAGCTACATCGGCGACATGCTCACCGATGCGGCGTCTAAACTCCCTAGAAGTCTTGCCCACATATTTGATCCCGCAGATACAGGTCATTAAATTTATGATTCCTGTGGATTTGCAGTTGGCAAAATGCCTGATCAAGAAGGAGTTACCACCGCTACTATCGGTGAATCGCTTATTTTTATCAATGAAGCCACAAAATTTGCAAGAGCCACATGGGAAAGTACCTATATATTTCTTGGCCTGTATTTGGGCAGAGTATATGATGGTAAAATCAGATTCGGTGAAACGGCGGTGTTACACAATCATGTTTCATGTCTATTTTCCCCAATCTAGAAAGATCTCTTTCTTCCAGAAAGTAAAGAAGAAAATAAATAAAATGAAAAGAGGCTCCCTAATCATAACTGGAGACTTTAACACCACTTTAGATAACACACTAGACACTACAGCTGCTTCTAGATCAACTGAGATGTCTTTCTCCAGAATAGTAAATTTACACAACTTATACCATATCTGGCGCCTTCAACATGCATCTGAGAGAGACTACACTTCTCTCCTCAAAACCTACTCTGGAATAGATTGTTTCCTCATGGGAAAAGACATTAGAAACAAAGCCAAAAAATACACCATTGGAAATATTCTCTGGTCTGACCATGGTCCCATAGCACTGACAATTGATGAAAGGTACCCATCTCGTTCAGACTATATTTGGAGAGCAAATGCACATCTCATATCGAACAATAAATGTGCTACTAAAATTGAGACAGACCTGACAAAAATATTTTAAACTAAATGACACCCCAGAAATTGGCCCATTTACACTATGGAACACTCATAAATCATATACTAGAGGTACTTATATACGATTAGGCTCCTCAATTAAAAAAGCTAGATCCCTGGAAATAGACACTACTATACAAAAAATTAAAGATTTGGAAGCTAAACATAAACAATCTATATCCTTTGAAATCTCTGAACAACTCAATAAAGAAAGACTACACCTAAGTCATCTGCTCCTGCAAAAACATGAAAAAAATATACGACGATCCAAAATAAGCTACTATTCACTTGACAATAAAGCATCTCGCCTTCTAGCTAATAGCTAATAAAGCGAAAATAGCTGATATGAAAGATGTCGGGCATTTTCATGAGTGTATTGATACCTAATCATATTATAGTCCAAAATAAATGCTCATTGTCTTTAAGAGACAGGCTGAACCAAAGTTTTGATACACGGCTGGAACAGGCCAAGATTTGAAGTCACACAGAGTTCAGTCTGTGTAAAAAGTTTACTGAATACTGAATACAAAGAACATTATATTTTAAAAAGTTATTGCCACAAATGTGGTCTTATTTGTAAGGGAGTACACTGGATTCTCCAGACATCTCCGTCTGAAGAGAACAAGGCCCATTCATACCATAATGGCCCATAGATCAATAGTGTCAGAGAGACTCCAAGTTGTCTATCTTTAGTTGATACAAAATGTCTACATTTATCCTCATCTCTAATTTACGACGATGAGGGTCAAATGTATATGATGCAAAAATACCCTAGTTAACTCTTCATGGTATGGTGTTAATAGCTTGCACAACAGTGCCATCCGGAGACAGATATCGATATCGTTACACCATCCTCCATAGTTGCATTATGGGTAAACATGATCTCATAGGATCTTATTACATATGTTTACACCCCCTAAATTGATTGGAGAATACTAATCCAGGGGGTGGTAATGTTAGATTACAAGGGAGATAATTACGGTAGATAGATGAGCAAGGGAAGAGAGAAGAGGCAAGAGGCAGAACAAGCAACAAGCAAGGAACATTCCAGGAGCCAACACCCAAGATGAAAGCCATAGTGATGGACCATCCAGCTTTCCTAGGAGCAGAAGTGAGATTCCTGCTAGGACTTGGTAAGAAACACAAAGAATGATGTTTCATTTTATTAAGACTATTTAGATAATGTGGGTAAAATCATAGCATCTATGTTGGCGAACATAATAATTTATTTATCATCTCTTTATATGAGATGTAGTCTTAGATATAGAATAATTGTGAGGCTTCATTCTACCTGCAGAAGAATCAAGTTTCATAATTTATCAAAGTATTAAATGATTGCATACATATATGCATAGATATAGATATATTGATAGTAGCATTCTTCGCCAAGCTAGATGATAAATTCCCACTGGAAGATTTGTTCAAGTTCTTCCAATGTCTGTTGTCTTAATAGTCTTACCAGGTTATACAGATATGAAAATAGTCCAGGATAGGGCGGAAGGATACAGTTATCTCTTCTAAGTTATATCCTTGGATGGATTTGCCCATTCCTGAAGCCATGTGAGGTGTAGTTGGTTAGAGGAGGGCAGAATGTAGTTAGCATTCGATATTGGTGTCTAGGATTAGACAGGCCCATCCTGATATCATGAGGTTTCCTCTGAACAGAAGTGATGTATATACTGTAATTTAACTTCTTGTTTTGATATCCTAACCAAATAGCTTTGTTATAATGTGACAAGCTGCTCTTACCCACATGTGTTTATTTACTTATTGTGAAGCTTCTAGTGCCTGATATCAATGCCATATATATTAATTGGCAGATATCATTTTTTATTTACTTATGATAAGCTTGTAATGCTTCATATATCATTGCCATATATATTCCTTGGCATATATAATCGTGTTTATATACTTATTTGTTTATAATTGTGTAACTAATAAACTTTGCATGTTTTTATAATATCTGCGTATTATTTAATGTCAAAACTACATCTTTAGCATTAATGTCATCTCTCATGAAAAGAACTTATTATCTGAGGAAATAGTCGGCCTCAGATGTGAATTGTATCGATTGGGTTATCTACAATTCACCAGGTCATAATTTCGACAAGTTATGGAAAATTCTTGATTCACTTTTTTTATGACCATAATTAACAATTCTTAATTGAATTATCATAAACCCGACAAAGACTAGTGTTGAGCGAACTTGTTTTTTAAGTTCTGCATCTAAAGTTCGGGTTCGAGTTATCCAAGAATCCCGTTATGGATTCCAAATTCCGTTATGGTCCGTGGTAGCGGAATCCATAACGTGATTATTCGATAACCCGAACCCGAACTTTGAACACAGAACTTAAAAAACAAGTTTGCTCAACACTATAGAAGACCCCATATCCAAACAAAAAAAATTTGCCCCTAGAGATATCGCAAATACATTCAAAGAATACTATAAGTGTCTCTATAATCTAGAGGCAGACTCTGCAACTAACCCTGTCTCCCAAGATAACATTAATGCTTTCTTTTGGAAAGTGGAACTGCCCACTCTTTCCCCAGAACAATTAGACAAATTAATTTTCCTATAGCAGATACAGAAATAACTAAAGCAATTATGACTGCCCCATTTATAAACAAATATTATAGGAAATTTGCACATATTCTACACCTACATCTCAAAAAAATCTTCCATAAGGCAATAGAGGTGGGGAACTTCCCAAACGAAATGCTATAAGCAACCATTGTTACGATACCCAAACCAGACAAATCACCTTGTGAAACCAAAGTCTACAGACCAATTTCTCTCTTTGATGGAGATATAAAAGGATACACAAAACTATTTGCTACAAGTCTAAACTCAATATTGCCCTACCTTATCCACCCCAACCAAATCGGTTTCATCAAGGGAAGACAGGGACCAGATAATACCCGTCGAATGATCTCTATTATCCAACACAATGAGCTAACCCATAACCTGACATTGCTAGTCACAATCGACGCGGAAAAAGCCTTTGACAGGGTTAACTGGAAATGTGAAATGTGGTATAGAGAAAGCTCACTTCCTCCTACACATAGGTGGTGCTCTAATCCTGATTTGATTCACCCCTCAAATAATGTAGTGCAATGATTAGAATGGTTATAGATAAATTGGCACTCTGATATGGAATTATTAGGTAAAATTTATTAGCATAGACACCTAAAACAATATCAATAACAATATCAATTGTTGATATTGTAATATCAAATTGATATAAATTGATATTGTAATATCAATAAATAATAATAAATAATAATAAATAATAATAAAATTGATGGTAGGAAAGATACAGTGTCCTTACAGTGGGTACTCCTTGTGTGGTATTGCCACTGTTCGGCACAACTGGATAAAGTGTGGTGGTATGCGATAATATCATTTACAAGCAAGTCCTCATATGCAGTGGCCACTGATGAAGGGGACAGCGTTCCCCGAAACTCGTCTGGCTCAATAAGGATCGGCACCCCAAGCTTAAAGAGTGGAAAGACCAGTGCGCTGTATTATTATTTGACAACCGGACTATCGCATCCAACTATTGGAGTCTATCACCCCACCTGCTGCCCGCAAGAGTAATCTCCAAACCTTTGGACTTCCGCATCGTGGATCACGTGACACGCCAAACACATAGAGCATGAGGAACGCTGGGACGCCGGCCAGAGAACCAGTGCTCACCGGAGCTAGTCCACTCCAGGAGATTAGGACAGGTGTAGGTAAGCCCACGTTAGTGGGAAGGCACAATACAACACTATAAGTTTTTGCCATTTATGAGAAGATATCTATAGATAATTTCGGCCAAAGACTGAAATGTAGGGGTCTGGTGGCTGGATCTACAGACTACCATACACACTCGATCTGATATTCCATCTGTGCAATACAACATCTGTTGGTGTTGTTACATTGTCAATCCGGCTATTGTCGACATAGGTCGATTTTGGGACACAATTACATGCGGTGTACCTAGAGTCACAAGCAATCACTGGGATACATCTGTATTCTACTTTGACCACAGGCCATTTGTGACAACATTCAGAAACCGTTGCTGTGTGGTCAGTGTTATCCCAATGCATATGAGGACTTGCTTGTGAATTATATTATCGCATACCACCACACTTTATCCAGTTGTGCCGAACAGTGCCAATACCACACAAGGATTACCCACTGTAAGGACACTGTATCTTTCCTACCATCAATTTTATTATTATTTATTATTTTTTATTCATATTGTTATTGATATTGTTTTAGGTGTCTATGCTAATAAATTTTACCTAATAATTCCATATCAGAGTGCTAATCCATCTATAACCATTCTTAACTGGAAATGTGCCTTCTCAACCCTGGAGAAGTTTGGATTTAGAGGTAGCATACTTCCCGCTATAAAAGCCTTATACTCCCACCCATCTGCAAAGGTCTTAGTTAACAGTACCCTATCTGATGACTTCCAGCTATCCAATGGAACTCGACAGGTGTGCCTCTTCTCCCCTCTCCTGTTTACCCTAGCTATAGAACCTTTTGCTGCAATGATTCGCCAATACCCTGACATACAAGGTGGTAAAATAGGCCAGATAGAATCAAAACTCTCTCTATTTGCAGATGACATTATACTGACGTTCAATAACCCTGAGATCAATGAAATCCTTTTTCCACATGGCACAAGAGTTTAGCTCTGTTTCACACTACAAAATAAATAACGACAAATCCCAGGCACGGGCGTAGACAGCGGGGGGGGAAGGGAGGGGGTCGGACCCCCCCAGGAAATAATGCGGGGGGGACAGGTATGCAAAAATCCCCCCCAGCGGCAGCAGGGCAATGTGTGCGGCGGTGGTGGGGCACAGGGAGATGAACGCTTCCATTGTGGAAACGTTCATCTACATAGTCATCTGTATCGCCGTCCTCAGGACAGCGATACAGATGGCTGTGCTGTGAGGTGTCTCCCTTCCCTGCTCCTCTGATAGGCTGCCGGCACTAGGCCTGCAGCCTATCAGATGTTGGTACAGGCGGCACGATGACGTCATTGCGCCGTCTGTGAGCCGTACAGCGCAGGACACAGGCCGGAAGAGGCCTGCATCACATCGCTGTGACGGATGGAGGTAAGTATAAGTGTCTTGTTTTGTGTGTTTTTTTTATTTTAAACTGGACCCACTGGCCCATAAGGGGGGGGGGGAGAGATTTCTGCACGCACTTGGTAGGGGCGGAGAGATATGTGGGTGTGGCTTGAGGGTGGGCAGGGACACAGGGGCCCCAGAAGTGCTGTCCCCCCCAGATTTTTGGGGCTTCCTACGCCCATGATCCCAGGCCCTCTCTATCTCAATACAACCACAACTACTGCAAACGCTGAAAGAGAAATATTCTCTGGATTGGCAACCAGAAGTCGTTACCTATCTGGGCATTAAACTGTCCTCTCCGAAATCTTTATACGACCATAACTTCCCTGACCTTCTTATGGACACGACCAAATCAATGTCTGAACTCAGACAGCTACAGATAGAGAATATGTGGACAACTATGTCTTTTCTAGGGCTCCTGAAGAGGTTGGAGACACAACCCCACTGGCATATATACTAAAGAAACCCAAAACCATTTCTATGTTTTACACCATGCTTCAGAACAAATTGAAATTTAAACCAACCAAACATATGGAGAACTGGGAAAGGGGATTAAATATGTCTTTTTCTGGATTCACAATGGAGTGACTCATTTAAACTTATCAACAACTCATTCAGATGTATAACACATCTAGAAGCAATATTTCAAACCCAATATAACTGGTATTTTACTCCCGCTAAACTCAATCGCATATATCCAACCTGCTCAGATATGTGTTGGAGAAACTGCGGACAATGAGGTACACTAAAACACATACAATGGGAAAGCAAAAAAGTAGCACCCTTATGGAAAGCAGTCCAAAGGATAATAAATATTTTAACTTCCGGCGCATGGGTTTTGTCTCCGGCTCTAGCCCTACTACTAATAGATCTGAATCTATTCCCGATACACTACAGAGTTATAGTAGCTCATATACTGATGGCCACGAAATTGACGATTACACACCACTGGAAGGAATCAGAGCTTCTACATATTAATGAAGCAGTGCTCCTGATTAATAAGATCTGTGGCTTTGAAAAAATAATGGTTTATCAAAACTTTATCTTTCCTAAGTTTACCCTATTGTGAAAAGCATGGATTGATAGCCCATATTACACTGAATAAAAAGACAACCTTAAAAATGTATGATCAGCAAAGACAGGACTAACAAGTATACGTTTGTTGTTGTTATTAGTTTCTCTGTCCTCTTTTTGAAGCGGAACTCCGCTTATCCTTGTTTTCCCTCCCCTTTTCTTGCCATTATGTTGCGCGATTGTAGCATTAAACGGATTACACTGTTTTATATGGAACATGAGAATCTGTGATCTAGAGAACGGCTCTTTTTGGGATCTGTCTTTTCCTATCTGTAATAAAGTATAGATTCACCTCTTTACTTATCTTTATCCCCAAACTGTGCTATCACATATAAACGACCTTGAGTACATGGATTGTACAATGCGTATTCTTATAGCCTATAAAATATAGATAACTTCAGTTAATGTGCAAGATCTACTGTTGATCTATATATACACCTACGTAATCCTTATGTAATACCTATATTATGTAATACCTATGTACTACCATTGCTTTTATGTACTGTTGTACCTGATTTTACCAGTTTAAAACTCAAAATCAAATAAAAATTATTGTCTCTCAAAAATATAGAACCGGAGCAAATCTTTGCATTATACCTTATCTCTGTGGAGGCTCCACTCCTAGTTTAGGTTTACAATCTCTGATAGAAATCACTGACCAAAACAGTGGTGCGTGAAAGCGGCCTAAATATGCACAGAATCTGAGTGGATTTGACCTGTGGGAGGGTTTTAAGTGTGGATTTGCCGCAAAATTCATGGTGGATTTTTTTTCTGATAAATTTATATCTGGTGTGGATGCGCCCTTGACCTTTTGGTGGAAGACACAGTCGCCCATATAACTAGAGGTACCCTTTCAGACAATGAATAATGATACGTAATAATAATAATCATCATAATAATAATGGACGACGTCTATATATATTCATTGCAATATAATGCAGTTGACAAAGCTGAACAGAACTGGGACACTAACCCAGTCAGAATACTGCCTTCTACGACAAACGGTTTCTCCTGTCCATTAACTCAGAAAATAAGATGTCGCGTCTTGCGTGATAATGATTTACACAACACCAGAATCACACTGCATATATTACTGGTTAATGGAGGTTATAGTAGATTCCACTCACTTTAGACTGTCATAGGCATCAAAAATTAAAAAGTTACTTGCCTTTCATGGGTCACTGTAACCTTTCAGAAAGCTGACAAAACTTGGAGGCAATGCTGCGCGGTCTCTAATCTGTGGCTCTGTCTGACTTTTGTAAAACTATAATTCCCAGCAACTCAACAACTGCAGGCTGGACATATCCTTTAATTTTACAGGACAGATTTAATTTTACTTGTCATTTGCATTGTCTCCAGCAGGATTCATGCTCCTACATTATTGTTGAGGACTTGCGATACAATATCTGTATTGCAGAAGGTATAGGGTGACATGTCCACGCACAGTTGATGCTTTTGTCGGGGGAACATGAGCGGGTTTTTTTTCATGCATCGGTTCTGCATTGCGTGAAAAATGCAGCATATTCTATATTCTGCGTCTGAATGGGGCTTTAGTGAAAAACGTATTGCATCCAGAAGCAAGTGCAGATGCAATGCATTTTTCACTGATGGTTGCTGGAAGATGTTGTTCGTAAACCTTCAGTTTTTTATTACGAGCATGAAAAACGCATCAAAACTCATTGCACTAGCGCGGAAAAAAACTGAACAACTAAACGCAATTGCAAACAAAACTGACTAAACTTGCTTGCAAAATGGTGCGCGTTTCACTGAACGTACCCTGAACGCATCCAGACCTAATCCGTCACGCTCGTGTGAAAGGGGCCTAAGAGTCCTTTTTTTGTGGAGCACAAAAATGTCAATTTATGTTGTGCGTGTGGAGCCATCTTATTAGTGTTTCATTGCATTCTCTGTGTAAGTATGTATACAGAAATCGCTGTCAATCAATGATAACACCTCATCTATGTACAATTAAGTCATAAAGAGCAGAGATATAAATCCATTCCCATAAAACTATATATCACTCTGCTCAGCTACACCTGCTCTATAACATGCTATCTCCAGATAGCACTGGATTTCGTGGCGAAAGGTCCTCTTTAAGATTGGGCACTTGGGGCATTATTACATATTAACAGGCACTCAGTGGAACATTTCAAAGGGTACAAAGTATATTATTACTTTTTAAGGGGCAATCAAGGTGCATTAGTACTTTTTAAGAAGGCACTCATGGGGACACTTTTTTTTTTAAGAGAGTACTCACAAGGGCATTATTTTTAGGGTGCACTCAGGAGGCATTATTACTTTCTAAAGGACACACAGTGGGTTACTGATCATTCAAGATGGGCAAATGGGAAGTATTGTTACTTTGGGGTAAAAAGGGGGCATAGGTACTCTGTAAAGGACATCATGGTGGGTATTATACTGTGTGGGGGCACAAAGAAGGCAGCATTCATGTATGGGGCACTAGAAGATCATGAATCTGTGAGTTGGGGAAGATGGCACTTTTACTGCGCAGAGCATAATATGAGGCACTGTGTATCTGGCACATGTATTTTTTGTTGCTATTACTGTTGTTTTCACAAAACTATTTTTAGAGGTTACTTTGTTACTTTGACACCAAGAAGTGAGAGACCACACATGAATGACTTTGCCAGGTACATGGTACGCCGTGAGCTCATTAAAATCAGCCTCTCAAGGTTTGACGACTGTCCAGAGAGCTACAGGGCTGATCTCAACCTTACTACTAAGGAAGAACTTGATTCGCTCATAAAGTGGCTGGGACCAGAATCTGCAGGTCGTGTTAAAAGACTCAGAACAGTACATGTTGACCACCCAGATGCAGGTCTTGTTGCTGCATGGACAAGACTTAAGCAAGCTTATGGTAGCTCTGTAGCCATAGAAAACGCTCTAGTCAAGAGACTGCAAAGCTTACCAAAAATAGGGAACAAAGACTATCGCAAGCTCCAAGTTCTAAGTGACCTCCTCATGGAGCTAGAGTTGGCAAAGAATGAACTATGTCTACCTAGACTAAGCTTCCTGGATACCGCTCATGGTGTCAACCCAGTGGTGTCCAAACTGCCATACAGCCTACAAGAAAAATGGGCACAACAGGGCTCAAGATACAAAAGAGACTATAACGTATCCTTTCCTCCATTCTCATACTTCTGCAGGTTCATTAGTGATCAAGCCTGGATGAGAAACAATCCCAGCTTCAGCTTCAGTGAACCCAACCTGCCTGCTTCATCCTCACCATCATCAAGGTATGATAACACAGCAGCTAAACGTAGAGACTTAAATAGAGCAATATCTGTTAAAAGGACAGACATCTCACCCTTCACAACCTCACCTACTGATCAGGGTGTTGTGGATGACAGAGATAAAGACCCTAATCGTCAGTGTCCTATTCACAAGAAGCCTCCCCCTCTTAAGAAATGTCGAGGGCTTTAAGCAAAGACTTTGCTAGAGGGCAGGGATATTCTCCATAAACTTGGAATATGCTACAAGAACTATGTTACTATGTTACTATGTATGTAGCTTGTGCTTCTTATAGCCATTTTGCTAAAGACTGTAAAGTTGTCATCAAGTGCTCAGACTGCGGTAGCGACAGACATGTTACAGCCATGCATCCTACTCCACTCCAGACAACCCACAGCAGCTACCTACCTCCACTCCCGTCTCAAATCATGGCGGGGAGCAACAATGTCTCTTCTTCTTGTACAGAAGTCTGTAGAGAAGGCAAGGATCACAAATGCTGTGCCAAGATATGCCTAGTCAAGATATACCCAAAGAGTCATCCTGAAAAAGCTGCTAGGATGTATGCCATAATAGATGAACAGAGCAACAGATCCCTAGTTAAGCCTAAATTCTTTGAGATCTTTGGCATAGAGGGGGAAGCCACACCATATACTCTCAGAACCTGTACTGGTTGTGTAGAGACCTTCGGCAGAAGGGTTGATGGGTTCATAGTCTCTCATATCAACAAGGGAGAGGACATACACCTACCAACATTAGTCAAGTGTGACCAGATACCAGATGAAAGGGAAGAGATTCCCACTCCAAAGCTGCATATCACCATCCTCACACCTTGTTGATGAGATTCCTGCAATGGACAAGAGTGCTGAAATCTTAGTCCTGTTAGGAAGGGACATTCTCAGAGTACATAAAGTACGCGACCAGTGCGATGGGCTTGACGACGCCCCTTATGCAAAAAGACTTGACCTAGCCTGGGTAATAGTGGGCGATGTATGCTTGGACAGGATGTGTACGTCATCTGAGATCCACTCCTTCAAGACTTACGTGTTGGGAAATGGACGTGCATCCTACTTCAAACAGTGCCCTTACCATTATGAAGTAAAGGAGAAGCTTCTTGACATCATCCAAGTACCTGATATTACTCCTGTCCTTTGTGATGACAGCCTAGGTACCACAGTGTTTTGTACTACAAGTGAGGACAACAAAATAGCCTTGTCAGTTGAAGACAGAGAATTCATCAAAATAATGGACAAGGAATTCTTTCAGGATGAGTCTAACAACTGGGTTGCACCATTACCTCTTCGAGCTGCAAGGGCCAAACTCCCAAACAATCATGAACAGGCTCTATCCAGATTCAACTCACTTCAACGAACGCTAAAGAACAGACCTGAGATAAAGGACCATTTCATCGCCTTTATGAAAAGGATCTTTGAAAATGATCACGCTGAACCAGTGCCATCACTTCAAAGACACAATGAGTGCTGATATCTGCTTTTCTTCGGAGTATATCATCCACGTAAGCCAAAACAAATCAGGATAGTATTTGACTTCAATGCCAAGCATCAAGGCGTATCCCTAAGCGATTTTCTTCTCACTGGCCCGAATCTAACCAACAACCTTGTAGGTGTACTTATGAGATTTAGATGAGAACCAGTTGCCATAACTGCTGATATTGAGCAAATCTTTCATTGCTTCATTGTACACGAAGATCATAGGAACTTCCTAAGGTTTCTGGCACCGTAACAACAACATGGACAATTAAATTATTGACTACCACATGAAGGTGCATGTTTTCGGTAATAGTCAATCACCCGCTGTTGCAACATACGGTTTATGAATGACTGCCCTTGATAGAGAAAAGGAGTATGGTGCGGATGCTCGACACTTCGTTGAGAGAGACTTTCATGTTGACGATGGATTTAAGTCTTTAACTACAGACAAAGAAGCCATAGACCTGCAACAAAGGACACAAGGTATGCTTTCTGAGGCTAACCTCAGACTACACAAGATTGCCTGAAACAGTGTTGCTGTCATGAAAGCCTTTCAACCTGGCGATCATGCCACAGGGTTTAAAGACTTAAATCTGGGAATGGACATGCCACTAGTGATGAGCGAGCACCAAAGTGTTCGGGTGTTCAGGTACTCGGTCCGAACACATAGTGATATTCGTGCACTCGGCCGAGCACCCGAGTATAATAAAAGTCAATGGGAGACAACCAGGCACCCCTGCTCGGATGAGGGGAAGGTGCCTGGTCCATTGGAAAAGGTCAGAAAGTGACAGAAACACCACAGAAATTGATCTGGAACAGCATGGGGACTATGTCTGGGTGCATCTTAGACTCCAATGTCGCTGCTGGGAACCATATTGTCCCAGTTGTCCGCCACTTTTACATAGCTACAAAATCACGCCCAAAATCCAGCCCCCTCAAAAAAAAAAAAAAAAAAACATTTTTAGAGGTTAAATTGTTAGGAAACATTCTTTCCTGTATATTCAATTGTATAGATAGCGCAAATGCTGCCAAAAATTACAAGGAAGAGGCACTCCGATACAGCCTGTATATCACATAAAGGAGGGCCTCATTGGTGCTCACATGGTGCTACAATTGTTCAGGTACACTGCTACACTCATAAAGCCTATGCATTAAGTGAAAGGGCTGGCAAAAATAACAAGGAACCGGCACTCTAATAAACCCTTTATCACAACTAAAGGAGAGCATCATACACACCCTTGAAAAATTATGATTGATGGCCTGCTGGTGACCCTCAAAAACATTTGGAGCAAAGACCTGCTGGTTACCCTCTAAAACATTATAATTGAAGGCCTGAAAGTGAGTGGACCCTATAAAAAATTGTAGTGAGGGCCTGAAAGTGAGCGAAGCCCATAAAACATTGCAGTGATGGCCTACAGGTGAGCAGACCGTATAAAACATTAGAGGCAGGGGCGTAGCTATAGGGGGTGCAGAGGTAGCAGTCGCTACCAGGCCCAGGAGCCTGAAGGGGCCCAAAGACACTTGTGCCGCATAAGAAGACACACAAAGCACTGAGAGAAGGGAGCCCAAGCTGAACTCCTGCACCAGGGCCTATGAGCCTTTAGCTACCCCCCGATTAGAGGTGAGGGCCTGAAGCCGAGCGAACCCCATAAAACATTAAAGTGATGGCCTACAGGTTAGCAGACAGTATAAAAAATTAGAGGTGAGGGCCTAAAGCCGAATGAACCCCATAAAACATTGCATTGATTGCCTAGAGATGAGCAGTCTGTATAAAACATTAGAGGTGAGGGCCTGAAGCCGAGTGAAACCCAATAAAACATGGCAGTATTGGCCTATAGGTGAGCAGACCATATAAAACATTATAGGTGAGGGCCTGAAGCCGAGCAAACCCCATAAAACATTGCAGTGATTGCCTAGAGGTGAGCAGTCTGTATAAAACATTAGAGGTGAGGGCCTGAAGCCGAGTGAAACCCAATAAAACATGGCAGTATTGGCCTATAGGTGAGCAGACCATATAAAACATTATAGGTGAGGGCCTGAAGCCGAGCAAACCCCATAAAACATTGCAGTGATGGCCTACAGGTGAGCAGACCGTATAAAACATTAGAGGTGAGGGCCTGGAGCCGAGCAAACCCCATAAAACATCGCAGTAATGGACTACAGGTGAGCAGACCGTATAAAACATTAGAGGTGAGAGCCTAAAACCGAGCGAACCCCATAAAACATTGCAGTGATTGCCTAAAGGTGAGCAGACTGTATAAAACATTAGAGGTGAGGGCCGGAAGCCAAGCGAACAGTGGCGTACATACAGGGGTCGCAGTTGCGACCGGGCCCGGCACTCCAGGGGGCCCGGCCGCCTGTGGACCCACCCCCCAGGCCAGCAAGCTACCCTAAATCATGTTGTACTAACATGTAATGGAGCGCTCTGATGGGGCCCAGCACAAAGTACAGAGCGCTCCATTACATGTATAATGTGGAGGGAAGGGGGGGGGGTGCGCGCACTCACACACCCGGCTGGTCGGCATTTCTTTTCAGTAGTGAAGCAGGGAAACCTCTCTCATCCCTGCTTCACTGCTCTTCACAGCTCAGGAGCTCCCCCTGCTGGCCCCAGATCGCGCTGCTGGCTGTGGGAGGAGATCTGAAGACCCAGGAATCTGCCTTCAGCACAGCCAGCACCGAGATGAGTGAGGAGGGAAGGTAAGTATGTTTTTTTTTTTCCTAAGGCTGCAGACTGGGGGCAAAGGGCAAGAGGGGTGGGGGCATAACTAATTTGAGGGGGCACCTAATCAGGCATTACTGTGTGTGGGGGGGCACATATGAAGGCATAACTATGAGGATTGAGGTATACGAAAAAAGTTCCTGGACACCAGTGTTGTTACTTGCTTGTGTCTTTATTAAACAGCTCAGATTACAGTATGCGGTTTGCCAGTTGTAAGTAAGTATTATAACAACGTTTCGGCGGTAAACGCCTTCATCAGGACACTGGACGTGCCGCACTGTGTAAGAATCCGTGTTGGAAAGGGGTGGTTGGAGCTCTGTGGCTCTGTTGGCAATGCTGCGCGGGGTCAGAATCCTGATTCCCTTGGCTGCCATGATTCTGACCCGCGCAGCATTGCCAACAGAGCCACAGAGCTCCAACCACTCCTTTCCAACACGGATTCTTACACAGTGCGGCACGTCCAGTGTCCTGATGAAGGCGTTTACCGCCAAAACGTTGTTATAATACTTACTCACAACTGGCAAACCGCATACTGTAATCTGAGCTGTTTAATAAAGACACAAGCAGTAACAACAGTGGTGTCCAGGAACTTTTTCGTATACCTGCATATCTGGCCTGGGAACCTTTCTCTGCGACTCACGCCTTTCAAGGGGAGCACCACCCAACCTATCTAGAATATGAGGATTGAGGGGGCACATATGAAAGTATAACTACTGTGAGGGGGCACATATGTGGGCATATCTAATTTGAGGGACACATAATGTGGCATAACTACTGTGAGGGGGCACATATCTGGGCATAAATATTTTGAAGGGGCACGTAATCTGGCATAACCACTCTGAGGGGGCACATATCTGGGCATATCTACTTTGAGGGGGCACATAACTGGGCATAAATACTGTGAAGGGGCACATATTCTGGTCATTACTACTGTGAGGGGGCACATATCTGGGCATATTACTGTGAGGAGACACATAATCTGGGCATTACTACTGTGAGGGGACACATAACTGGGCATAACTACTGTGAGGGGGCACATATCTGAGTATACCTACTGTGACAGGAACAAAGGTGGGCATTACTACTGTGAGGGGCCTCAAGGTGGGCATTAGTACTGTGTGGTAGCACTAGATTACTCTGCTATACATTGGCATGGCTCAGTCTTACCGGCCAGCACAGCGCCCCCTGCTGGGGATTTCACAGGGTCAGTTGCCATCCCTTCCTTATGTAATTATTCTTTTTTTCTCACCACAGGGACCTTGTTCTGGATCCAGCGGACATCACACCGACACCAGCGACACTCTGGATGAGGTAGGACCAGATTTTATTAGTTAGGACTGGGTAAGTGTAGCCGTGCATTGGGTTTAGGGCTCTTTAACATCCTGTACGGGTAATCTGCTGTGTGAATAAGTGCCAAGCCCCGCTCCGAACAGCAGAGACACGGAGCACTAACAGGATTGATAATGCTCCGTGCCTCTCTGTGATCTTTTTACTACAAAATCACAGTGAGATAAAGTTGTCACCGTGATTTTGTAGTTAAAAGATCACAGAGAGGCACAGAGCATTATCAATCCTGTTAGTGCTCCGTGTCTCTGTTGTTCGGAGCGGGGCTTGGCACTCTTTCACGCATGGATCAGTTTCGCACCGGGGCCCCATGGATTATGTGTACGCCACTGCGAGCGAACCTCATAAAACATTGCAGTGATGGCCTACAGGTGAGCAGACCGTATAAAACATTAGAGGTGAGGGCCTGAAGCCGAGCGAACCCCATAAAACATTGCAGTAATGGCCTACAGGTGAGCAGACCGTATAAAACATTAGAGGTGAGGGCCTGAAGCCAAGCGAACCCCATAAAACATTGCAGTGATGGCCTACAGGTGAGCAGACCGTGTAAAACATTAGAGGTGAGGGCCTGAAGCTAAGCGAACCCCATAAAACATTGCAGTAATGGCCTACAGGTGAGCAGACCGTATAAAACATTAGTGGTGAGGGCCTGAAGCCAAGCGAACCCAATAAAACATTGCAGTAATGGCCTACAGGTGAGCAGACCGTATAAAACATTAGAGGTGAGGGCTTGAAGGTGAGCAGACCATATAAAACATTAGAGTTGAGGGCGTGAAGGTGAACAAACCCCATAAAACATTACAGTAATGGCCTAAAGGTGAGCAGACCGTATAAACATTGGAGGTGAGGGACTGAAGGTGAGGAAACCCCATAAAACATCGCAGTGATGGCCTAAAGGTAAGCAGACCATATAAAACATTAGAGGTGAGGGCCTGAAGCCGAGCAAACTCCATAAAACATTGCAGTAATGGCCTATAGGTAAACAGACCGTATAAAACATTACAGGTGAGAGCCTGAAGCCGAGCGAACCCCATAAAACATTGCAGTGATTGCCTATAGGTGAGCAGACCATATAAAACATTAGAGGTGAGGGCCTGAAGCCGAGCGAACCTCATAAAACATTGCAGTGATGGCCTACAGGTAAGCAGACCGTATAAAACATTAGAGGTGAGGGCCTGAAGCCGAGCGAACCCCATAAAACATTGCAGTAATGGCCTACAGGTAAACAGACCGTATAAAAGATTAGAGGTGAGGGCCTGAAGCCAAGCGAACCCCATAAAACATTGCAGTGATGGCCTACAGGTGAGCAGGCCGTATAAAACATTAGAGGTGAGGGCCTGAAGCTGAGCAAACCCCATAAAACAATGCAGTAATGGCCTACAGGTGAGCAGACCGTATAAAACATTAGAGGTGAGGGCCTGAAGCAGAGCGAACCCCATAAAACATTGCAGTAATGGCCTACACGTGAGCAGACCGTATAAAACATTAGAGGTGAGGGCTTGAAGGTGAGCAGACCATATAAAACATTGGAGGTGAGGGTGTGAAGGTGAACAAACCCCATAAAACATTACAGTAATGGCCTACAGGTGAGCAGACCATATAAACATTGGAGGTGAGGGACTGAAGGTGAGAGAACCCCATAAAACATCGCAGTGATGGCCTAAAGGTAAGCAGACCGTATAAAACATTAGAGGTGAGGGCCTGAAGCCGAGCAAACCCCATAAAACATTGCAGTAATGGACTACAGGTGAGCAGACCGTATAAAAGATTAGAGGTGAGGGCCTGAAGCCGAGCGAACCCCATAAAACATTGCAGTAATGGCCTATAGGTAAACAGACCGTATAAAACATTAGAGGTGAGGGCCTGAAGCCAAGCGAACCCCATAAAACATTGCAGTGATGGCCTACAGGTGAGCAGACCGTATAAAACATTAGAGGTGAGGGCCTGAAGCCGAGCGAACCCCTTAAAACATTGCAGTAATGGCCTACAGGTGAGCAGACCGTATAAAACATTGGAGGTTAGGGCCCGAAGGTGAGCGAACACCATAAAACATTGCAGTGATGGCCTAAAGGTGAGCAGACCGTATAAAACATTAGAGGTGAGGGCTTGAAGGTGAGCAGACCATATAAAACATTGGAGGTGAGGGCCTGAAGGTGATCGAACCCCATAAAACATTGCAGTAATGGCCTTCAGGTGAGCAGACCGTATAAAACATTGGAGGTTAGGGCCTGAAGGTGAGCGAACACCATAAAACATTGCAGTGATGGCCTAAAGGTGAGCAGACCGTATAAAACAGTAGAGATGAGGGCATGAAACAGAGCGAACCCTACAAAACCTTGTAGTGAGGGCATAAATATTCTGTATGGAAGAGGAGGAGGCGGATGAGAAAACAAGATTCAAACATATACCCTTTTTTTGCAGTGAAAAGGGTGCATCTGAATCTTGTGGATTGAGTACATTATAAAGAATACATTTAAATTGTGTTTTTTTTCCTCATTAGCTCAGCTTTCCTCTGGTGGAGTGGATAAGTCAGGGGCCACCCAGGCCTTGTTCATTTTTATCTGAGTCAACCTGTCAGCATTGTCAGTGAACAAGCGGGTATGCCTATCTGTTATAGAAACATAGAAACATAGAATGTGTCGGCAGATAAGAACCATTTGGCCCATCTAGTCTGCCCAATATACTGAATACTATGAATGGCACCAGGCCCTATCTTATATGAAGGATGGCCTTATGCCTATCCCATGCATGCTTAAACTCCTTCACTGTATTTGCAGCTACCACTTCTGCCGGAAGGCTATTCCATGCGTCCACTACTCTCTCAGTAAAGTAATTCTTCCTGATATTACTTTTAAACCTTTGCCCCTCTAATTTAAAACTATGTCCTCTTGTAGCAGTTTATCTTCTTTTAAATATTCTCTCCTCTTTTACCGTGATGATTCCTTTATGTATTTAAAAGTTTCTATCATATCCCCTCTGTCTCTTCTTACTTCCAAGCTATACATGTTAAGGTCCTTTAACCTTTCCTGGTAGGTTTTGTCCTGCAATCCATGTACTAGTTTAGTAGCTCTTCTCTGAACTCTCTCCAAAGTTTCAATATCCTTCTGCAGATATGGTCTCCAGTACTGCACACAATACTCCAAATGAGGTCTCACTAGTGCTCTGTAGAGCGGCACAAGCACCTCCCTCTTTCTACTGTTAATGCCTCTCCTATACACCCAAGCATTCTGCTGGCATTACCTGCTGCTCTATGACATTGTCTGCCCACCTTTAGGTCGTCTGATATAATGACCCCTAAATCCCTTTCCTCAGATACTGAGGTTAGTACTGTATCACTGATTTTATATTCTGCTCTTGGGTTTTTATGCCCCAGGTGCATTATCTTGCACTTATCGACATTAAATTTTAGTTGCCAGATTTTTGACCATTCCTCTAGTTTTCCTTAATCCTTTTCCATTTGGTGTATCCCTCCAGGAACATCAACCCTGTTACAAATCTTTGTGTCATCAGCAAAAAGACACACCTTACCATTGAGGCCTTCTGCAATTTCGCTGATAAAGATATTAAATAATATGGGTCCCAGAACAGATCCCTGAGGTACCCCACTGGTAACAATACCATGGTCTGAATATACGCCATTGACTACAACCCTCTGTTTTCTGTCCTTCAGCCACTGCCTAATCCATTCAACAATATGTGAGCAACCCTACTGCCTCTTCCAGACTGTTGCGGTGCTGCGGATCCCTCCCCCTCTGTACTGCTGTCTTCGCTCGGCTTTTCACCTTCCCATGTTGGGTCAGTGACCTCATCGTCCACCACCTTCTCTTCCACTTCCTCACTTTGCTCATCCTGCTGACTTGACCTAACCACAACCTCAGTGATTGACAACTGTGTCTCATCATCATCCACCTCATGAACCAATGATTGCCGTTCACCACCGTCATCTTCTTGAGACTGTGAAGGCTCAAGAGGTTGGGAATCAGGGCACAATATCTTAGGTAACTCTTCAGGCGTGCTTGGCGAGAGAGCCAAACCAAGTACTGGCGATGAAAAGAGGTCATGTGAATATCCGAGTGTGGGATCACTTGTTTGGCCAGACACGACATGGTGGGAGGAAGGGGGATCAGAATGAGGATTCGGTTGACCAGACTCTTGGCTACATATACTGGAGTTAGTAGAAGAGAGGGTGGTGCTTAACCGACTGGAAGCATTATCTTCTGCAATCCAACCGACCACCTGTTTGCACTGGTCTGACTTGGACAGTGTTGTCCTGCTCCGCCCAGCTAAGTTGGACATGAAGCTGGGTAAGGTGGATTTTTAGTTTATTCTGGTGCACTGTCAGCAGGCACAGTTTCATTGCACCCAGGGCCACGGCCTCTGCTTGCACCATCAACATCATGCCCAGGGCCACGGCCTCTGCTTGCACCATCAGCATCACATCCACTTCCCCGTCCCTTTGTGCTCGCCATCTTCATATTAATGGTTTTGTCTGTAGAAGTGGCGCAGATTGTTTTTCTGTCCGCTAAAGACACAGTTTTCTGATGCAGGACAGTACTGGATACAGTAAAATACTAATTTTGGCCACTACACTAGGCCCAAGATAATGTAATTTTTACAATACACACTGTATGGACATGCAGTAATGTACTGGATACAGAAAAATACTGATTTTGGCCACTATACTAGGCTCGAGATAATGTAATTTTTACGATACACACTGTATTGACATGCAGTAAGGTATTGGATACAGAAAATACAAATTTTGGCCACTACACTAGGCCCAAGATAATGTAATTTTTACTATACACACTGTATTGACATGCAGTAAGGTACTGGATACAGAAAAATACAGATTTTGGCCACTACACTAGGCCCGAAATAATGTCATTTTTACGATACACGAACACACAGCAGTTCCAACATAGGCAGGACAACACTCTCCAAGGCCTGGGACAGTTTCATGACACCCCGCCAGCACCCTCACCTTGATGCGCGGCCTAGTCACACAAGGATGGAAAAGATTTGGAAGATGGCGAAGGAGTACATAGCAGACCGTGTCAGCGTCCTCAGTGATCCCTCTGTGCCTTACAACTACTGGGTGTCCAAGCTGGACACGTGGCACGAACTGGCACTCTACAGCTGTAGCTAAATGATAAGGAACATGGAAGATATATCATATTGGACTGTAGTATTCAGGGTAAATGACCGTGTGGGCACTTTGCGTTAAATAAGCGGGTTTTGGGTTGTAGTTTCAGCACCCGGTCTCTAAATGGTTCGCCATCGCCATCACTGTTTTAGAGGGTTAGCGCACCTGGAGGCCCTCAGGTACATTCTGTTACTTAGTTTCATTGCGCCCTTGGGCCACGGCCTCTGCGTGCACCATCAGCATCACGGCCACTTGCACGTCCCTTACTGGCCGCCTTTTTAATATTAAATGTTATATATGCTTAAAAGTATGTCACACGTACAGTAGCGTAGGATTTGTAAGTGTATGCGCCAATAAATTAAAACAGGTATTTGGGATGCGCACACTTTACACAGGAGATGTAGCTCTGATAATGTCACAGATTAGCATACACCATCTGCGGATAAAGTACAGTATATGTCAGTGATATGTATAAAATGCACACACAGTAGATGTTGCACAAATAATTTACATTTCCCCAAAATACACTGTTTTCAGATGTGGTACAGTATATATGACACAGAAAGCCACACACTATGGAGACTAGATGTGGCACAAATTAGTTACATTTCCCCAAAAACATAGTTGGCGGATGGAGTACAGTATATGTCACGGATGTGGATTAAACGCACATACAGATGTGGCACAAATTTGTTAAATTTCCCCATGGGACGAGCATAGCGACGCTCGAGCCGAACCGGTACTCGGCCGAGCATGCTTGCTCATCACTAAAATAGAAAAAAGATTTGTTGTTTGTAATGGGCAAGTCAGAGTCTGGACCTTAATCCTTTCAAGATGCAGTGGCAGGACCTGAAGAGGGCTGTGCATACAAGGCATCTCAGAAACATTGAAGAACTGAAACACATTTGCAGAGGAATCGTCCAAAATTGCTCCTCAAGGTCGTGCAAATCTTCTTTACCCTGGGTTCACACCTGAGCGTTTCTGAGACGCGCATTTTACGCACGTTTTTGTCGCGCGAATTACAGCGCGTTTTTGCAGTGCATTCGTGACTCCATTGGAGACCAATTGAAAAAGGCATATCTACACTTTAACGCATGTTAAACGCACGTTTTACGCGCGTTCCCATTGAAGTCTATGGGTGCAAACGCGCGACAAAACGCCCCAAAGAAGCTCAAGAACTTCTTTGAGTGTAGGGCGTTTTACAGCGCGTTCAAACGCGCTGTAAAACGCTCAGGTGAGAACCATGCCCATAGGGAAACATGAGTTTTCTCCTGTTGAGCATTTTACAGCGCATAGGAACGCGCTGTAAAACGCGCAAGTGTGAACTGAGGGTTAGAGCTGCAGGAAACTTACTTTCTCTACCTCTAGTGGAATATTAACTTAAGGTGGTCAATAAAAGACCTGACTGATACATCTGTTTGTGTGCTATTAGCTTAGGCTAGGTTCACATCTCCGTTAAGTAAATCCAGAAGTCTGGTCCAGCAGACGAGCAGGCTACCAGAGTGCAGAAACCCATGCAATTCCAAACTGTTCTTCCAACTGTCCATAAGATATTAAAGTGCTTTACATGGCAATATATGTCATAATACGCCCCTCACTTAATCCTCCTAACAATCATCACCAACATTAAATATATATATTGTAAGACGGTGCAAGGTACCGTGGTCGATGGCAGGTACGTGTCACCGAGGTTCCTGGCCTCGGTGAGGTGAGAGCCGGGTTTTATGTGTCAGCAGCAGCTAGTGCTGCTTGACATTTATAGTTAGTTTGGCTGCAAAGCCAATCCGGGCTGGCTCTTACTGGGAGTAGGCAAAGAGTTGGGTGGGTGCCTACTCCCCACGGTCCAGGCCGGACTTTATCCGGGCCTTTAAAAAGGCAGCCTCCTCAGCAGCTGAGTGTGATTGTCCTGGAGCTGCTGTTAGGCTGTGGAATCACTTGAGTTTGGGAGTGTTGATCCATGCTGTGCTGTGTGGAGTTCTCTGGGCTGGAAGCAAGACCCCAAGCAAGGAGGAGTGCAGACGGCCTGGAAGCCGGAGGTCGATCGCCTTGCGGCTGGACTGACAGCCAGGTGCGAACCTGCACCTAAAGCCTCCCAGGTGACTGGAACCTGTTTTTGACTATTTCGTTTTGCTGCACGTTTTCTGATGGGTGTGAATTAACACCAAGTGACTGTTTGCTGTGTATTTGCTACAAGTGTGAATTAAACACTGTTTGCTACACTTTCTGGACTCCGTTTGCCTCTATACTGCACCCGCACTGCTATCTACCAGAGCGACTCCCCACATTTGGTGTCGGATGCGGGCATGCGCAGTGAGGCTGGCGTGAACGCCGAATTGTTTGTGTTTTGCTGAGCACAAGTGCATGGCATATATAAAACCGGCAAAGTTGCAAACAGGAATTTCTGGCAACATGGAGGCGGCTGTGAAAGCCCTCATGGAGGCTAACGTGCAGCAGCGGGAGACCAACCAACTACTTTTACAGCACGTGATGGCGTTACAAGCTGCAGGAGCGTCCCACCACGACCATGATGCCCGGAAAGCGGTCCGTGCGGCGATCCCAAAGATGACCCCTCGGACGACGTGGAGACGTATCTGGCGGTCTTTGAAAAGGTGGCCGTGAGGGAGAAGTTACCCGTGACCAGTGGGCTGAGGTGGTCGCTCCGTTCCTGGCATCCGGATCCCAACAAGTTTTTTTGACTTAGCAGATGACCAGGCTGCTGATTACCCCACGGTGAAGGGGAGATCCTGGCCAGGCTGGGGGTAAACGTGTTAGTCCGGGCTCAACGGGTCCACCAGTGGGACTTTAAAGCGGCTGAACCCGCCCGGCCGCAGTACTATGAGTTGCTGCACAGGTTGCAAAAATGGCTGCAGCCTGATATTCTAAGTCCGACTGCTATGCTGGACCGACTGCTGGCTGACATGTTCTGGAGGGTCTTGCCTTACCCCCTTCAGCACTGGATCGGCCAGGTATCACCCACCAATGCCCTAGAAATGGTCGACCTGGTGGAGCGCTATGAGGCCACCCAAAACTTGAAAGGGGGTGTTGTTGGGAGGGGCCGGTCAAACCCCGGAGGACTCCCATCCAGTCCCGACGACTGGTACCCGAAAAACCTGCTCGGGGTGTACCCCTGTAGACCCGGCCCGATAGTCTGCTGGCGGTGTCACGAGCCTGGCCACGTAAGGGCCGACTGTCCACAGTGGGGAGAACCCATGGAGATTAATTATGGGTACCGGGCTTCCATGTATGCCCGGAGACTGTGTGCAACCGGCACCCCGAGACAGTAGACAATCGTCACCTGTGCCAGGTGCAAGTGGGTGATAACCTGGCAGTGGCGCTGTTGGACTCAGGGAGCCTAGTAACCCTGGTAAGTGCTGCCCTGGTACAGCCCACCCAGTATACGGGCCGGAAAGTTGGTGTGGTGTGCATACATGGAGACTTAAAGGACTATCCCACTGCTGTAATGTCTCTATCCACGGCGGCCGGCACATGGACTTGTGAAGTGGCGATCTCCACAAAGCTACCGTATGAACTAATAATTGGGAGAGACTTCCCTGGTTTTCCGTCACTATGGCCTGAGATGAAAGTGACTAATAGCCCTGAGACAGGGGCAACCCTAGCAGAGTGGCCTGGTTCCAGTGGGGGCCAGAGCCCTGGGAGCCCGAGTCCGAAGGGCCTGCGGTAGGGGTGACCACCACTGCTGTGATAGAGGGGAGACACCCCACTGAGTGTAATGGTGGGAGACATGGAGGACTTGCCACCAGGACCTGAGTTGGCAGACCTCCACGTCTCCGGAGACAATTTTGGGACCGCCCAACACCGGGACCAAACCCTAACTAGGGCCTGGGAGAATGTGGTGGAAATTGATGGTAAACCCCAGAAGCCAGGGGCTGAGTTAATATTTCCCGCTTTGTCGTTCACCAAGAAATGTTATATCGGGTGAACCAAATCCGAGGTGAATCTGTTGAACAGTTGGTGGTGCCCACAGCGTATCGTAAGCTGGTCATGGAGCTTGCCCACCAACATGTTCTTGGGGACACCTGGGGTGGCAGAAAACGCAGGACCACATACTGCAGCGGTTTTATTGGCCTGGTGTGTTTAAGGAGGTAGAAGAATATTGTAAATCTTGTCCAACCTGTCAGGTAAATAGCCCCCAGCCACATTTCCGTAGTCCCCTTGTGCCTCTTCCAATCATTGAGGTCCCGTTTGAGCGTATCGCTATGGATCTAGTCGGGCCTGTACCGAAGTCTGCCAGGGGCCACCAACACATTCTGGTAGTTCTCGACTACGCCACTCGGTATCCGGAGGCGGTGCCTCTGCGACATACCTCGGCTAAGCTCATTGCCAAAGAGTTAATGGAAATGTTTTCCGTGTGGGCCTGCCAAAAGAGATTCTGACAGACCAAGGGACCCCTTTTATATCTAAAGTTATGAGGGAACTGTGTAAATTATTGCGTATAAAGCAATTGCGGACGTCCGTTTACCATCCGCAAACGGACGGTCTTGTTGAAAGGTTTAACCAAACTCTAAAAAATATGTTAAAAAGGGTGGTGTCTAGAGATGGGAAGGACTGGGACCTGCTTCTGCCCTATCTCATGTTCGCAGTGCGAGAGGTGCCCCAGTCCTCTACTGGGTTCTCGCCCTTCGAACTGCTTTATGGCAGACACCCTCGGGGCCTGTTGGATATCGCCAAGGAAGCGTGGGAACAGCAGCCTGTCCCCACAAAAGTGTCATTGAGTATGTCACCCAGATGCAAGACCGGATGGAAAGGGTGTTGCCGCTGGTCCGGGAGCATATGGAGGCAGCGCAACAAGCCCAGAGTAGGGTGTATAATCGTCAGGCTCGGGTACGGGGCTTCAATCCGGGAAATCGGGTTTTGGTTCTGGTACCCACCCTTGACAGCAAGTTCCTAGCTAGGTGGCAGGGCCCCTATGAGGTGATTGAGAAGGTAGGGAAGTAAATTACAAGGTACACCAGCCAGGCGGCGCAAGCCGGAGCAGGTGTACCACGTGAATTTACTAAAGCCGTGGAAGGATAGGAACGCGACCGACGACAACAGCCCCCGGCCAGGGCTTCTGGGTGAGAAGGGTCCAGCCCCACAGTTCGAGGCCTGCGAGCGGTAGCCACGGTAAAATTGCAGACAGCCTGTCTTCCAAACAAGTTCAGGAAGTCAGGGAGTTCATCAGTCGGAACACGGATGTGTTCTCGGACCTCCCTGGCCACACGTCTCTCATCCAACAGGACATCGTCACTGAGCCTCAGGCCAAGATCCGGTTAAAACCATACTGGGTACCCGAGGCTCGGCGACGGGCCATCGCGGAGGAAGTGCAATTAATGTTGAAGCTTGATGTCATTGAGGAGTCGAAAAGTGAGTGGGCCAGTCCCATAGTTCTAATACCCAAGCCGGATGGGACGTTGCGGTTCTGCAACGATTTTCGCCCCGGGTAGACGAGCTTGTTGAGAATTTAGGACAAGCCCGGTATTTTTCTGTGCTAGACCTCACTAAAGGGTACTGGCAGGTACCCTTAACGGAGTCGGCCAAGGAAAAACGCTTTGTTACCTCGCAGGGCCTGTATCACTACAAGGTGTTACCCTTTGGCCTGCATGGCGCCCCCGCCACCTTCCAAAGGTTAATGGACATAGTGCTGCGACCTCATCATCGGTACGCCTCGGCCTACTTAGATGATGTAATCATCCACAGCACCGACTGGGAAAGCCATTTGCCCAAAGTGCAGGCGGTAGTGGATGCCCTGAGGAAACCGCCAATCCAAAGAAGTGTGCGATTGGGTTGGAAGAGACTAAATATCTGGGATATGTTATTGGGCGGGGAGTCATCAAGCCGCAGGTAACTAAGGTAGATGCCATACGTAACTGGCCCCGACCGGTCACCACCAGGCAGGTAAAGTCCTTCCTGGGAATGGTAGGGTACTACATGCGGTTTGTGCCCCACTTTGCCACAATAGCAGCGCCATTGACAGACCTGTTGAAGGGGCGAAAGTCTGGGAAGGTTAGCTGGAGTGAGAAGGCGGAGGAGGCTTTCTCCGCGTTGAAGTCGGCCCTGTGTGGGTCCCCGGTTTTGGTGACACCCGACTTCAACAGGGAGTTCGTCGTACAGACCGACGCCTCGGAGGTAGGCCTCGGTGCGGTACTGTCTCAGGAGGTCAACGGGGAAGAACATCCCGTTGTCTTCCTGAGCCGTAAGCTCAGTCCCGCCGAGTCCAGGTATAGTATAGTGGAGAGGGAGTGCCTGGCTATCAAGTGGGCACTCGAATCTCTCCGCTACTACCTGTTAGGAGGAGGTTCCGTCTGGTGACCGACCATTCCCTCTCAAGTGGATGAGCCAGGCAAAGGAGAGGAATGCTCGGGTCACCAGGTGGTTCCTATCCCTGCAGAACTTTAAGTTCTCTGTAGAACACAGGGCAGGCCGCTTGCAGGGTAACGCAGATGCCCTGTCCCGCGTCCACTGCCTCACATGTGTTCACCCCTCAGGGTTGAACAAAGGGGGGTGTAAGAGAGTGCAAGGTACCGTGGTCGATGGCAGGTACGTGTCACCGAGGTTCCTGGCCTCGGTGAGGTAAGAGCCGGGTTTTGTGTGTCAGCAGCAGCTAGTGCTGTTTGACACTTTGTAGTTAGTTTGGCTGCAAAGCCAATCCGGGCTGGCTCTTACTGGGAGTAGGCAAAGAGTTGGGTGGGTGCCTACTCCCCACGGTCCAGGCCGGACTTTATCCGGCCTTTAAAAGGCAGCCTCCTCAGCAGCTGAGTGTGATTGTCCTGGAGCTGCTGTTAGGCTGTGGAATCACTTGAGTTTGGGAGTGCTGATCCATGCTGTGCTGTGTGGAGTTCTCTGGGCTGGAAGCAAGACCCCAAGCAAGGAGGAGTGCAGACGGCCTGGAAGCCGGAGGTCGATCGCCTTGCGGCTGGACTGACAGCCAGGTGCGAACCTGCACCTAAAGCCTCCCAGGTGACTGGAACCTGTTTTTGACTATTTCGTTTTGCTGCACGTTTTCTGATGGGTGTGAATTAACACCAAGTGACTGTTTGCTGTGTATTTGCTACAAGTGTGAATTAAACACTGTTTGCTACACTTTCTGGACTTCGTTTTGCCGCTATACTGCACCCGCACTACTATCTACCAGAGCGACTCCCCACAATATATATATATATTTTTTTTAAACCAATATAAATACACAAGACACAGAGTGGAGTAAAACCAAACCTGGTTATTAACTCATTAACTTTCATAAATATATTACTTTAACAATAAATAACAAGCCCAGTCATAGACTCGAGCTCACCTCAGATAGATAATCAATAAATATACATAAAATAAGTCCGTCCCGTAGCGGCACAGGGCCCACCCCACCAACAGCTATTTCCACCATAGCCTGCAAGTTCAGATTAAAAATATCATAACCAATTTCAGATAAATGTACATCGTCACTATAAAACAGGCCGGCCTCTCCACTCTCAAGGTCTGTGTGTCTAAAAGAAAAACCACCTACCATAGGCATAAAACGCGACATCACCCTGTTCACCCGTTTCCCAACCTTGTCCTTGAACCTCTGCGACGGCGCCAATTTCCAACATCTCCTAGGAATCACCTCTGAAAAAATCAACCTGGTAAAAGGAAAAAGTCGCGCAATTCAAACATGGATTTCTTCATATCAAATAAGAGCTGCATCGTTTCTTCTTTCCCGATGTCGTTGCCACCTAGATGCACAATCAAAATATCTGGCTAGGGAAGAAAATCATTTAAATACAGAACTAGCTCCCACAAACCTGACCACTGAAGTCCACGGACCCCGCTCCAGTAAATCTTAGCCAGGCCTTCATGCAAAGATAAGTTCAGTCCATAACAACGGTCTGCGGCCCTCCTACTCGCCCAGTGCACATAGGAGTGATGCAGAATCCACACAGAGAGGCCTGCAACTAAAAAATAACACATGTTAATCAATTAGCAAATTTGGTCGTATATATAACTGATATCTCTTTGATGACCATCTACCTAAACGCTTTATCACTGATTCATGCAATCCCGCCTGTGCCGCAGCAGTCGCTGCCCCAATTCTGAAAGAGTGTGAAGAAAAATACTTCAAATTCATACCCAAAGAAGACAAACACTTCACCAACACTGCCTTAAACTAAAATTGCGACAACGGTGATAAGTTCCCATGTACCAAGAAAAACTATTCATTCCCCCTAGGCCGATAAGCCAAAAAAGCCCTTACTACCTCAACCGGACAAATAATTTTATCCTCCACAGAACCTAGACGCAGGCGGCATCCTCTACCCACCTGATCAGTCTTGGATTTTCTAACAAAAACTAAAACCTCCGATTCCGTTACCACAACATCCCTGAATGACAAACCCCCAAACCAACTCTCGACCGAGGCAGCAGCTCCCCAATTCTCAATGCCGCAAAGAACATTATTACAAATGCTGTCCTAAAAAGCAATGCTTCAAAATCATCAAAACAAATAGCCCTAGACAGTGTCGGACTGGGGTACCAAGGGCCCACCAGTAAAATTTATTTTGGGGGCCCACTGTATTGATACAGTCAAATATAATAAATCATTTAACAAGTTTTTTTGTATGAACATAGGCTGGTTGAGGAGCTGTACATTGAATATATGTATGTAGGGCAGTAAATCTAATGTTTTATGTGCCACTTGTGCAGGGGGTGGGAGAATAGGGGCCCGCCTTGCTCAGGGGCCCACCGGGGGATTCCCCTGTACCCCTGTGGGCCAGTCCGAGCCTGGCCCCAGAACTTCTACACAACCTAACTAACAAATCCGGCGAGATCGGACACCTACCATCCTGAACCCACCCTCTAGCCTTATAACCCTTCAACAGCTGCTTAACCAAAAAACAATCATTCAGACCTTTGACACCAAACAATCTCAGAAAAAATTATACCCCTGCTAAAACTTTACAAACCGTACTATAAGCCAAATTCTCTTCCACTAACCCCAAGCAAAAGGCCATCGCCACGGAATCTGAAACCTCCAAAGGAGACAAAGACATATTACCCATAAATTGCTCCCACCGTTGCCAGGACGACAGATAACTCCTCCAAGTTGTCCCTGCCACCGAACGTCTCAACAGCTCCAAAGCTACTGCCAAATCAACCCCCATAGGTGCTCCGGACACGGTCTCCCGCCAACATCTGCTGATGGAACCAAGCTGAAGAACCGCTGCATCTGTAAACGGGATAACGCATCAGCAATGTCATTATTAACACCCGGAATATGCACAGCCTTAATCCAAATGTTCAAACGTAAACAAATAAGGACTAAGTGTCTTAACAACTTTACCACTACCAAACTCTTAGAAGACAAACAATTAATCGCAAATAACACACCCTTATTATCCGTATGCAACCTAATCCTTTTATTCCGAAAGAAATCCCCTCACAAAACCAACGCCACCACAACTAGGAACAACTCCAATAAAACCATATTCTTCAATACCCCATTTCTAACCCAAGAATCATGCCAACTCTCTGCACACCAATGCCCATCCCTGAACGCCCCAAACCCCACACTACCCGTTGCGTCAGTAAATAAGCTAAGCTGAGGCGCATCCACAAACTCTTCCTGCCACATTGACCTCCCATTAAAACCTCTGAGAAAATCCAGCCAAACTACAAAATCATCATTAACATCCCTATTCAAATCTACATGAAAACTCTGATTCTTCACACCAGCAATCTTCAATGACAACTGCCTGCAAAAAATGCAACCCATGGGCATTACCCTACAACAGAAATTTAATAACCCTAACAACGACTGAATCTCCTTCACAGTAGCTGAACGACGAACCAAAAACCCCTGAATCAACCCACCTGCCTTCTGAATTTTTTCCCCTGGCAACCTAACCTCCCCTTACTCCGAATCGATAACAATACCCAAATATTCAATACAACAAGTTTGAAAAACAGGGAAAATTATTTTTGCGTGGCTACACTCTGTTACCAGACAATGATGCGCAGGGGCTCACCCAATGGCTTTCACCCAAGGCCCCAATATTACAAAAATTCTCAAAGAAACGATAGGGGGCACACTGCTCCAAGTGGGTCATAAGATCACGTTAAAATTACTTGTTTATTAAAATACATAAATTGCATAAATTATTACAGTACATCAATTCATAGGTGCATCATTCTACTAGCAAGTGCATGAAACCGTGCAAAAGTGATAAACAGTGTCAACTTGAATGTGTCAATTTTAACTTTTAAAAATTCCTCATAAAACCACATCAGTTCACTCACAAATCCAGTGCTGAGCCACGCCCCCTGTACTGATCACATGACGGTGACGTCACCCCAGGTCCTTCGGCTGTTCAACAGTTCGGGTTGGTGGAAGCCGCCCCTTATGGATTCCATATGCCGCGATAGTCCGCGGTAGTGGAATCCATAACGGGATGCGGCGATTACCACAACCCGAACGCCGAACTTTTTTTTAAAGTTCGCTCATCTCTAGAGTTGACGCTTTTAAGAAGAAACTCCTTTGCCGATGTTTGCGACGGTAAATTCGCTTTCTTAAAACATCTTGACATCGGGTTACCCGCCCCACAAAAAGCACATTCATGCTTATACTTGCAGGTAGCAGGCCACTTGCACTGTGACTCATTGAATGCAAAACACAACCCACGCTTCATCAGCCCAGCGGTGGTATTCACTTTAGGATTTACCACCGGTGGCTTCTGTGGCACTAACAAGTTCAGCCAAAAACCCACGTCTTTAGTCCCCCAACGCAGCTGGGGGTAAATCGCCATCTTCTGCCTGAAACTTTCATCATAATGGTACCAACCTAGGCCACCAAAACTTCTATATGCTTCCAACACTATGTCAACATGTTGAAACAGACCACAACATTTCTCTGGCTGTTTCTCACATAAAACGCTGGCGAAAATACAGAAAGCCTGTAACCAATTATGAAAGGACCTTGGGATGGGACGTCTCCTCTTCTCATCAGACTTATCTTCCTTACGCTCTATCTTATAAACAAAATCCTTAGACGCAGGAAGAAGAGACAAGATATCTACAAACTCACCACTCCATATCTTCTCCCTAACCGCAACCGACAGATGAAAAACCAAAGGAGAAATAGTTAACGGCAAGACTTCCTTAAAGCAGCTCTCAGCTATACCCTTAAATTTAGACAGCACAGGCATAGCCAGAGGTCAATCACACTATCCCCATCCCCGGCCCCCAAACCATCAGCTATAAGCCTGGCAGAGGATACATTATTAACTAACTGCTCACTAGCTGACACCTGGGGGGGGGGGGGGGGGAGGCAAGGAGGACCAAGAAACCAACCTCTCCAAAGAAGACAGAACTTTAGACAAAGATGAAATCACAGGAGCCAGTTGCCCAGGCAGCATGTTGTATAAGGATACAGATGTCTGTAAGAGGAAGTAACCACGTTTTCCACCCTTTTAAATGTGTATACAGGGAGTGCAGAATTATTAGGCAAATGAGTATTTTGACCACATCATCCTCTTTATGCATGTTGTCTTACTCCAAGCTGTATAGGCTCGAAAGCCTACTACCAATTAAGCATATTAGGTGATGTGCATCTCTGTAATGAGAAGGGGTGTGGTCTAATGACATCAACACCCTATATCAGGTGTGCATAATTATTAGGCAACTTCCTTTCCTTTGGCAAAATGGGTCAAAAGAAGGACTTGACAGGCTCAGAAAAGTCAAAAATAGTGAGATATCTTGCAGAGGGATGCAGCACTCTTAAAATTGCAAAGCTTCTGAAGCGTGATCATTGAACAATCAAGCGTTTCATTCAAAATAGTCAACAGGGTCGCAAGAAGCGTGTGGAAAAACCAAGGCGCAAAATAACTGCCCATGAACTGAGAAAAGTCAAGCGTGCAGCTGCCAAGATGCCACTTGCCACCAGTTTGGCCATATTTCAGAGCTGCAACATCACTGGAGTGCCCAAAAGCACAAGGTGTGCAATACTCAGAGACATGGCCAAGGTAAGAAAGGCTGAAAGACGACCACCACTGAACAAGACACACAAGCTGAAACGTCAAGACTGGGCCAAGAAATATCTCAAGACTGATTTTTCTAAGGCTTTATAGACTGATGAAATGAGAGTGAGTCTTGATGGGCCCGTGGCTGGATTGGTAAAGGGCAGAGAGCTCCAGTCCGACTCAGACGCCAGCAAGGTGGAGGTGAAGTACTGGTTTGGGCTGGTATCATCAAAGATGAGCTTGTGGGGCCTTTTCGGGTTAAGGATGGAGTCAAGCTCAACTCCCAGTCCTACTGCCAGTTTCTGGAAGACACCTTCTTCAAGCAGTGGTACAGGAAGAAGTCTGCATCCTTCAAGAAAAACATGATTTTCATGCAGGACAATGCTCCATCACACGTGTCCAAGTACTCCACAGCGTGGCTGGCAAGAAAGGGTATAAAAGAAGAAAATCTAATGACATGGCCTCCTTGTTCACCTGATCTGAACCCCATTGAGAACCTGTGGTCCATCATCAAATGTGAGATTTACAAGGAGGGAAAACAGTACACCTCTCTGAACAGTGTCTGGGAGGCTGTGGTTGCTGCTGCACGCAATGTTGATGGTGAACAGATCAAAACACTGACAGAATCCATGGATGGCAGGCTTTTGAGTGTCCTTGCAAAGAAAGGTGGCTATATTGGTCACTGATTTATTTTTGTTTTGTTTTTGAATGTCAGAAATGTATATTTGTGAATGTTGAGATGTTATATTGGTTTCACTGGTAAAAATAAATAATTGAAATGGGTATATATTTGTTTTTTGTTAAGTTGCCTAATAATTATGCACAGTAATAGTCACCTGCACACACAGATATCCCCCTAAAATAGCTAAAACTAAAAACAAACTAAAAACTACTTCCAAAAATATTCAGCTTTGATATTAATGAGTTTTTTGGGTTCATTGAGAACATGGTTGTTGTTCAATAATAAAATTAATCCACAAAAATACAACTTGCCTAATAATTCTGCACTCCCTGTATAATAAAATGAGCACTTTGTTAAACACATTACCCAGCTTATTGTATAGTTGCATAGGCTGCAGTGTAGATATGGATCCGCACTCCTGGCTCAGGGGTCCACTGAAGAATTTACATGTTCTTCTGCATGTCAATCCGAGCTTGAACATACACATTTCTGTATCTGCATAGCTTTCTTTCACCAGACAGAGGCTGAGCTTGCAACCTAAAACTGACCATACACACAAGATAACTGGGGGTGAAATGAGCATTTAGCCAACAGGTATCTCTCCCAAACACTCCCATAAAGTGGAAGCTCAACCAAGCATGCATGTGTTCTGAACAGTAAGAGGGTAGACCTCTGGTGGCAGCTTATCTCCCAAAGCACAAAATGATCAGACATATTGAAATCCAGCAGTCTGATTATTATCTCCCTTATATCTGCCAACAGGTAAAAGTTGGAAGGGACACCGTACACATTAAATAATTGGCAGATCTTGCCAAAATAGACAGGTTCAGCCGATATACAGTATCTGTTGTACACTGAATGATAACTTTATTAGAGATTCCAATCTTGGCCCTCCTTTGTCCTTAAGAACCACAGCTATTTACCATAGCATAGATTCCACTAGGTTTTAAAATTGTTCTGCAGGAATATTGGCCTATGTGGACAGGATAGCTTCTCGCAGTTGCTGTACAATTAGAGGTAGGTACTGACATACTTCTACGTCATCCCCAAGATGCTCTATAGAATCAGGATCTGAGGGCCATGAAGGGATGAACTTGGTCGGTCACAGTGCTTAGGTAGATCCTTATGTCCAAACATCCATCCACAGCTTTTGGAAGACCTAGGGTTTACCAATAACACATCTCCCACACCATCATTCTTCCTTCACCAGCTTGAACTGTTGACACCTGGCAGGAAGGGTTCATTGATTCATGCTGCTTATAAAAAATTCTAACCCTCCCATCAACATGGTGCAACAAAAATCTCCACCATGCAAAAAAAATTTCAAATGTATTTCCACGCTCTTTTTTCCTGTAGAGTCTTACCTTTGTTTTTCTGAGGCAGCAATGAAACAAAAACTAATTGTCTTCTGTTATAGCTTATCTGTGCTTAGAAATGATGAGACACAACGGAAATGAAGGGAGGAGCAATGTATGTGACTGTCCATCACCTGTTTGTCAGAACAATTCTTGACATCCTCCTCCGACCTGTTTCATGGACGAGTTGTTTATGTCCTCTGGATCCCTTTTCACTGGAGGTTTTCCTCAATCACGCCACTCTCGGCACATTACATGAGAAAACCCCACATGATTGGCAGCTTTTCAAATACAGTCCCTGGCTAGCTTAGTACTAGAGTTGAGCAAACTTCTATTTTAAGTTCGGCGTCCAAAGTTCGGGTTCGGGTTATCGTAGCATCCCGTTATGGATTCCGCTACCGCAGACCATAACGGCATTTGGAATCCATAAGGGGCTGCTTCATTGAACCAGAACCTTGGACAACCCTAAGGACCTGGGGTGACATCACCGTCATGTGATCAGTGAAGGGGGCGTGGCTCAGTACTGGATCACCTCTTATCCTATCCAGTGCTGAGCCACGCCCCCTGCACTGATCACATGACAGTGACGTCACCCCAGGTCTTTAGGGTTGTCCAAGGTTCGGGTTCAATGAAGCAGCCTTTTATGGATTCCAAATGCCGTTATGGTCCGTGGTAGCGGAATCCATAACGGGATGCTACGATAACCCGAACTTTGGACGCCGAACTAAAAATAGAAGTTCGCTCAACTCTACTTAGTACCAATAACCATGCCTCGTTTAAATACACTTAAATTACTCGATTTTTCTATTCTAATGTCGATTCACAATGATCCATGGAAAACTTGATTTTATGCTGCACTCCAGGCAGAGGCATACACAGATCCCATGGGGCTCCATAGCAAAACTTAGTATAAACCCACTTGCCCCACCCAGTTTCCTCCAAGTATGATAGGGTTAATCATTCCCAGATAATACAGAATGGAAAGTGCAACTTCCCAGATTTCAGATGAGTTTACGTTACAAAGCTGGCTACCTGCAGCCACCACTAGGGGGGGTCAGTACATAGGAATTTATACAATTACCAAGTAGGCAGTAATGATCTCTTTGCATTGAGCTCCCCCTAGTGGCAGCTGAAAAGAAAATGCAGTATTCTCATATCAGAGAAGAAGCAGATCAGTGCCAGGTCCTGTAGCAGTCACGTAGTCTACATACATTGAAGGAGGCCATTGACTCCAGGATCACATGTCTCATTTACATACAGGGAAGCTCTAATCATGAAAGGGCAAGTGTCTCTAATTAAGGGGCCATTCCGCGTATATGAGCAGCTTCAGGTCACTTTCAATCAAGTGGTAGTATTTTTCTCTGTATTTGGCATCAGTATTTGTAAGCCAAAACCAGATATGTGATCTACACACAGGAAAATTATAATGAACAGACTTGAACCTCTGATTTGATCCGTGTTTTGAATCCACTCTTGGTTTTGGCACCAAAATACTGACCAGAGTACGGTCCCTTAAAACTACACAAAAGTTTTATGTATTTGATTGCGTGCTGATATTAGCTGGAGTCCCTTTGTAGAAGTAGGTCCCCACTTCTTTCAGTCCAAAACGTATAAAAATGGGTTAGGGTCCGCGCTGCAGTAGAGGAAAGCTTAGGGGTAACACAAAAAATCACTAGTTCTTTTTACGCTGCTTCCTCCCATCTCCTCCTTATTCTTCCTCCTTCACAGCTTCTTAGTCTCTGAACCAACGAGCAGTAGTGGGTATGCTTCTCAAGCCTTCAAAGAGAGTATCAACATAGCACAGACCCGCATGTAAAATAGTTCACGCTTCTTTATTATACTTACAAGGTTGTAATCTTGAACCTCACATAGAGCATATGATAAGGCCCGACCTGGGTTTCGCTCCTTCTTCATCTGAGGAAGGATAAGGAGGAGAGTGGAGGAAGCAGCATAAAAAGAACTAGGGATTTTTGTGTTACCCTAAGCTTTCCTTTAATGCAGAGCGGACCCTAACCCCTTTTTATACGTTCTGGTCCCTTAAAACTAGCCTAAGGGTCAGTTTTAAGCCGGCTGACCCATCAATATGCTTTTGTCGCGGAGGGGAATGAAACCTTAGCTAGCAGAGGGAGAACATTCAAAATCTATAGAGATGTAACATACGAACCCAGGATCAGCTGTGAAGTCCGTGCAGCCACATAATATGTTTTTCATGTTAATTATTCATTTTTAGAATTTCTGGTCATTTTATTTACATTTTCCATGTCCTTCTCTATATTAAGAAAAAAATTCTGCACTTTTCACACTGGCCACTCGGTGTAAAATATGTCAAGACTTCCTGTCCTTTGACCGCAGCCACATTGGGGGCCCTCAATGATGCCTATTGTGAATGGTGGATCTAGTAATTTTTATACAGAGGTGATATTTGTCATAATCCTACCTGTGATGATAATGCAAGGCTACTGAAGTTACCAGTACAGAACAGGAAGTCTCAACATTTTATTAAGTCTAGTCCCAGTATGAAAACTGCATGGTTTTAGGTATTTCTTAAATATAGATAGTGACAAGAATTCTAAAAAAAAAAAAAAGGATTTTTAATTAAAATGTTATATAAACAGGTGAACACATATTTTTTTTTAATTCTTTATTTATTTTCATTTATCATCAAAGGCAAAAAATATATATTTTCACATACATGAAAACAGCTGATACATCTGTTAAATTATATACTTCTTCATGTTAAGAACACATTCTTTTTAAAGGGTTTGTATCAATGTGGCAATTCCTAGTTTATCACCGGTGAGGAATGTGGTAGGTTATGCATGTCCCATGTAGCAGCTGCTGCAGAGGAAGTGTTCAGTAGCAGATGCAAGATGGCCATTCAACAGGAAAGGACTGTCTTCATGGGACAACCCCTAGAGAAGGACAGTAATCTTCACCCTATTATTACCAACTATGAGGCCTCATTCACACGTCCGCAATTCTGTTCTGCATTTTGCGGAACGGAATTGCGGACCCATTCATTCCTATGGGGACACACTATGTCCCGCCCGGATCCGGAATTGCGGGTCCGCACTTCCGTTCTGCAAAAAAATAGAACATGTCCTATTCTTGTCCGCAGTTGCGGACAAGAAAAGGCATTTTCTACGAGAGTGACGGCGATGTGCGGTCCGCAAAATGCGGAACACACATTGCCGGTGTCCGTGTTTTGCGGATCCACAAAACACACACGGACATGTGAATAGGGCCTAAGGATTTTTTTATATTTTTTTTAAAGATGAAAATAAATGAGTGTATATCACAAGATGAAAAGTGAACAATCCAGAACTTGACAGCAATCCAGAAGAGACAGCGATTAAGACTGGTCCCAGAAGTAAACACTGAAAGAATGAAGTGTGCAGGCTCTTACTGGAAATGAAGAAGTTGACAAACTCAAAGCAGCTGCATTTTCGAAAACATGCATATTTTATAGAGATGCTACACAATACTGGAATTTAAAATACAAAGAATGAAACCCCTTCTAACTCAATGCATTTCTCCCTCTATTTAGAATATCAGGTGCATGGTGGACATTATACTATAAAATTAAATCAGAGTACAATTATTATTTAGGAGGAAATGCTCTTTAAAGGGGTTGTTAGATAATTAAAAAATTCTAGTAATGCCCCCGAATGCTGCAAATAAAAAAGTTTTCCTACTACCCTTTTTCTCCTGTGCCGCCAGTCCAGTCCTGTTTACAGACAGCAGCAGTGACATGCAGGTACATGGCTTGTGACCGCTGCAGCCAATCAGAACAGCACAGGAAAAAGAGGTATGTAATCTTTTGACTTTTTAATTCGCTAGAATGAAGTAGAAGTGGTGCTAGGAAGCAAGGTGATGACATATACCATGCATGCCTGGCTCAGCTAAGCATATAGGTGTTGTGCATGAGAGGAAGCCGCTGCCAGACACCTCTGGCAGCACTTTATCTCCCTAAAAACAAAAGGATCATACATGCTGACATCCATCTGCAGGCCCTCATATATTTAAGATTCAATCCAAATCAGCTGATTCAGCCAACATACATCTAATGTGTATGGCCATCATTAGAAACACACTATGATCCATTAAAGGGTTTATATGACAGTTTTTTTTACTGATTGATAGGTCATCAGTATCTGATCGGCGAGGACCCAGGTGTTAACTGCTTGAGAAGGCATTAGCACTCACAGTAGCACCACAGCCTTCTCTCAACGTACCAAGCATTAGGCCGTCACATGGCCTAGGCTAAGCTGGAGAAGTCCACTGCGCTACCGAGAGCACTGTTGCCTTCTCAAACAGCTAATTGACAGGGGTCCTGGGTGTTGGACCCCAACAATCAGATACCGAGGACATTTTCAAAGGATTGGTCATCAGTAAAAAACTCTCGGAAAACCCCTTTAACCTACACACAAACACAGACTGAGCACCATGCAGATGTCCCCAGCCGGATTCAAACTCAGGACTGCAAGGACTATGAACTATAAATAAGCCCATAAGCCTAATATACAAGCCAATAAGGTGATTATCAGGAGGACATTTTAACTGTGAAGACCTGAGTCGACCAGCCTTTATTACCACAGATATAAGCTTTTTGCTTAATGGGTAAAATACTGTAAACCATACATTGCATCATTATCCAACATGAATGGAAAAGAGGGTCTGCCTGATGTTTATTCAGCATTTTATGGCTACTCATAAGTTTAAGGTTCAGATAATGTACAAAATATTATTTCAAACCACAAGTACATTAACGGTGGAAGTGAAAGGTCATGCATTACTGCCCACTGGTTAGACTGTCCTCATCATCAGTTGGTGGCCGGTTCCTTTGAAAGAATCCAAACTGAAAAAAAATCAGACACAGAGTACAATGAGGTTAAAGCATGTAATTCACTTCTGAGGAATGGCTATTATAGAAACCAATCACAATAGGTAATGGTGGCCATTTTCCCCACTCACCTTCCACATGACAAATATAAATAGTGCCAGAATTAGCAGGCCCCCAAGGGCTCCAAGGATTATCCACCATAAGGGGATCTCTTTCTGTCCATCAGGAGTTACCCACTGGACCACCAGGTCAGCCTGTAAGCAGAACATAGAGAGGATACAGAAGGGAAGATGTAATCCATTGGTTGACATGTGTAGTTGACAGACCCATTTGTCATGTCATGATTTGTACTTGATCCCCTCCCCATTTCTAAGCTTACTTTTGTATAGCACCAGAAAACTAGCTTGAAGCTTGCAAGCGCTGGGGCAAAAGCCCACCTAGCGCCATGTGCTGCCACTCACGGTCTATCTACGGTACACCATTCATGGTATATCTACATATACAGTTGTGTTCAAAATTATTCAACCCCCAATGCGGTAAAGGGTTTTAGGGAATTTAGTGTACATTTGTAATTGTGTTCAGAATGAAATCTTACAAGGACTTTTTAAAGAACCAAATGCAACTAAAATGACATCAATTGTTTTTGTAATACAGTATTAAATGTTTTTTTTTGTGATTTCTTCATTGACACAATTATTCAACCCCTTAAAGACGACCACTATTAAGAACAGAGGTTCATTCAAATGTTTTCGATCAGGTATTGAAAACACCTGTGGATGTCAAGGAGCAGCAATCAAGAATAATAAGCACCAATTGGGCAGATGTAAAATGACTGTGATACTCAGCTCCTTCTAGACATTTACTGGTGTGTTTACAAACATGGTGAAGTCAAGAGAATGGTCCAGAAAGACAAGAAAAGAGGTGATTTCTCTTCACAGGAAGGGCAATGGCTCTAAGAACATTGCAAAGATGTTAAACATACCAAGAGACACCATAGGAAGCATCATTCGCAAATTCAAGGCAAAGGGCACTGTTGAAACGCTACCTGGTCGTGGCCGAAAGAAGATGCTGACTTCGACTGCTGTCCGCTACCTGAAGCGCAAAGTGGAGAAAAGTCCCCGTGTGACTGCTGAGGAACTGAAAAAAGATTTGTCCGATACGGGTACTAAAGTTTCAGCTCAGACAATAAGGCGCACACTGCGTAATGAAGGCCTCCATGCCAAAACTCCCAGGCGCACCCCCTTGCTGTCTCCAAAGAATAAGAAGAGTCGACTGCAGTATGCCAAAAGTCATGTGGACAAACCACAAAAGTTTTGGGATAGTGTTCTGTGGACTGATGAAACAAAATTAGAACTGTTTGGGCCCATGGATCAACGCTATGTTTGGAGGAGGCCTATGAAGAAAAGAACACCTTGCCTACTGTGAAGCATGGCGGAGGGTCAATCATGCTTTGGGGCTGTTTTGCTTCTACAGGTACAGGGAAGCTTCAGCGTGTGCAAGGCACCATGAATTCTCTTCGGTACCAGGAGATATTGGATGAAAATGTAATGCAGTCTGTCACAAACCTGAGGCTTGGGGGACGTTAGACCCTTCAACAGGACAATGATCCCAAGAATACCTCCAAGTCCACTAGAGCATGGTTGCAGATTAAAGGCTGGAACATTTTGAAGTGGCCATCGCAGTCACCAGACTTAAATCCGTTTGAGAACCTCTGGTGGGACTTAAAGAAAGCAGTTGCAGCGCGCAAGCCTAAGAATGTGACTGAACTGGAGGCTTTTGCCCATGAAGAATGGGCAAAGATACCCGTAGATCGCTGCAAGACACTTGTGTCAAGCTATGCTTCACGTTTAAAAGCTGTTATAACTGGAAAAGGATGTTGTACTAAGTACTAAGATTTAATGTCACTTGGGGGTTGAATAAAACTGATAATGATGTGAGCACAGAAAAGACATTTGTGGTTATTTCATTATAAATGTTATGTTATCTTTGTCTGACTTACAAGTGCCTCTTTGATTTAATTGTAAACAAGATGACTGAAATGATCAAAATCAATGTCAAACTGGCCAAAACACTCAATTTCAGTGGGGGTTGAATAATTTTGAACACAACTGTACAACAACAACGACAGTCAATCTGCCACATGATGAATCTTTCCTCTCATCACAGTGCCAACTTATGCCAATGTGTTATATTCAAGACTTCTTCCCTGACTTGAATACACAAAGAGGCATTTAGAATGGTTACATAAAAAACTGGCTGAGTATAGGACAGCATGTACACAGTGTTGGTCTGGCCCATCATAATCTTCTGGTGGGCCCTAGCTCTCATACCATAGTAGGCCCCAAGGTTATGCAAACAAAGTCAAAAAAGCTTACAGTGGTCTCGTTAAATATCAGGGCTGGAGGCTGGATCCTGTAAGGGACACCTGTCACGTTGAAGTAACCATTGGAACGCAAAGTGAATTGCTGCTGTGGTCTCTGAAAGGACAACATTTAAGAGATATAGTATTCTAAAGGCGAAATTTTCTGTTCTAGGCAGTGATTTCACAATATAGAGTTCACTATGTCACCAGTGTCTGTAGGGAGAAGGGACAGCTCAGCAATCTGGATGCCTTTCTTTTAAGACACAGTAGATGCTAAAGATAGGTTGTTGATCCAGAGATCGATTCGAGTCTTATGAGTTATGTTACTTACTGAACACCTCCACTACACCAGAGCAGTAAAGCCAATACGGTACAATTTCTATTACCTTGAGGAAGCTGGAGACCCACAAAACAGAATCAAGTTTCAGCGTCACTCTGCGCCCTTTTTCCATATTCTGAATGACACATTTGATCTCCCAGCAGGTTGAATTATGACAATTCTAAAAATATATACATGTATAAAAGAAAATAAAGAAATATAAAATTCTTTTTAAAAAGTCCCGAAATTGATACAGAAAGTATATCGCAAAATTGCCTACGTTTTCATTACACAAAAAAAATCAGCTCTACTTGTTGGAAGCAGATTGCGGAAAAACAGCTAGTTGCGCTGCAATCTGCGACTTCGCCCCGCTCACGCCAGGCCTAAAATTTTGTCCGTGAGGTGGGAAGGAGACGAGCCGCTAGAAAAAGGTCTAAATTTAAGACAGCTTGGAAGCGGTCTAACATTTAGAACTGGCACAGGATCCGCCAAAGTTATGAAGAGGCCGGCGCCTCTTCACAACTTTGGAGGAACCACCGCCAGCTTCTGGCTTTATTAAGACTAGCATCTTAAACGCTGGTATTAATAAATGTGCCTCTTTATGTCTGCCATGAAACCATAAATGTCAGACATCATTGTAGTTCTAGCATTCTACCTATGACTAGGATAATCAGGATAAAGAGATCCAGTACAACTTGCTCATCCTCTGTACTTACCAGCAGAATGGGTATCTTAGAACGACGACTGTCTTCTATGGTAGTTTGATTTTCAGTTTCGGCCATCACAACTCCCTGTTCATCTCTTGGGGCTTCTCTCCTATTCACTCTGTGACTATCTGCCTTGCTGACAGGGGCTGCAGTTGGATACATGAGCTAAAAAAAGAAAAAACATACCAAAGGTTTTAATCATACATTTATCAACAGTATATGTTACTTCAGTACAAACTATCAAATCTGCTGGAGTAGCATTAAACTGGAGAGGGACTAAAATTACAGATAAAGGGATAGAGGGCTGGACTGTGATGAATGACAGTAAAATCCAGGAAAAGAAAGTCAGCCAGAAAGACAGGTTAACCTTTTGGAAGGAAATGTAACACCCATAAGAGCTGCCCTGTGATAAGATAGGTGCCCACTGACCTGTAGAGTGTTGACGGTTGGCATGGGAGAACATTTCATGTTGTCATCTATCGTCAGATTGAATGGGTACAGAAAATGCTCCTCTTCGTAGTCCTCAGGGCTTTGAATGACTAGTTGAACATGAACAGTGCCTGGCCCACCATTGTGGAGCTATCAGGGAATATAAAATCAATATTAGTACAGCAGAGGAGATATTGTGATACAGTGTTGGACTGGGGTGCTTTAGGCCCACCAGTAAAATTCATTCTGGGGGTCCACTGCACAGCACAAATATACCTGCTCACTCAGCAACAATGATTGTTTAAGGGGGTCTCTGCAGCTACTTTAAGAGGTCCCTGGAGAAAAAAGATATGGGCTAGCCTTCTTCTGTACCTAGATGTCATGTCAGCCACCTGATGCATCTATAATAAACTGGAGAGTGATGTACGCTGCCTATCTTTATGTAGTGCAGTCAGTCTACCGTGCCATGTGACACTTGTGCAAAGGGGAGGGGCCCACCGGTGGATTCCCCCTTTTCCCCGTGTGGGCCAGTTCGAGCCTGTTGGGATTACCAAGTTTTCTAAAAGGGGATACAATACTCGTATCTTTCCATATGCTCTAATTTGGCATATGGACTTCATAGAGGAGACCCCTAATCTGAGTCAGAACAGAGAGATGCAGAGATGCTCTGACATACCCAACCCAGAAATGTTCGGCCATGGCTTTTCCTGGCCAGACGGCTTGACTGACTGTGGTTAACATACACTGTGGCGTTGGGCTGTAAGCCAGTGCACTGGGGACCCCAATGAGAAGACAAATGTGGTTTATTAGGGAACGACCACACTGTGAAGTCGTAATGCAGTCATGATGTCGTTAGGGAATGCATGCGACTTGCCGCATGGCATAATCATGCATTTAGGGTGCGTTTTTTGCCCACGATCGCTTATGGACTGTTGTTAGAACTGTTGTGAATTTTCGTGGTTCTTTAGCATTTTCATTAACTTCAAATAGTGACACATGTTGTAAATTATGTTAAAGATATAATGCAAGTAGATAATCAACTGTATAACCAATGCGGTGAGCAGACTCAAGCAGCAGAACATGTTTTACGTGCAGTCAACTGCATGTAAATCAGGTCCAGTCATCACAACTTGGAAAGTGGCAGGTCTATCTGAGAAACCTTCTCCATTGACTTCTATTAGGAAATGAGATGCTACGGTTCGTAAGCGCATCATGATGGCAACACAATTGCGCCATGTGGTCGTACAACATAGTGCTCAACTAGTGTTATGCAACAAATAGAGAAAGCAGCAATGCTGCTTCTTCTGTTGGACCTGGCAATCCTAACTTAGCAGACCTAGATCATCTCTGAGGGTATAAAATGCTCTGCCTATTCCCCCCTGTATCGGAGGCAAACAAAGAGTGTGATGCTCCCCACCTCTTGGGGAAAGTAATGGGGTCTATATTTGGTGTTGTTGTCCATCAGGAAGGGATCTGTTTGGCTCCAAATTTATTCTGCAGCAGGAGTACAACCTCTAACATACAGCCAATGTCATTAACTGTCTTCAGTCTAATGAAGAAGGAGTCTTAGACAGGCTCGGGCTAGCCCACAGGGGTACAGGTGAATCCCCAGAGGGAGCAAGGTGGGCCCCTAATCTCCCACCCCCTGCAAAAGTGGCACATAACACAGTAGACTTACTGCACTTCACACATATATTCAATGTACAGCTCCTCAACCAGCCTATGTTCACAGAAAAATCTTGATAGATTATTAAAGAAAATCCCCAGTTTATTATTATAGACACAATTAGAGTTGAGATGACTTCGAGGTATACAGGAAAGCTAGTATCCTCTTTTCCCCTGGACCGACCTTCTCAAAGTTGCTGCAGGGACCCCCATATTCAATCATCTGGTAGCATCTTGCTGCTGTGTGGGCAGGTAATATTTGAATGTATCTGTACGGTGGGCCCCCAAAATAAATTTTACTGGTGGGTCCTAGGTACCCCAGTCCAAAACGGGTCCTAGAAATGATAATATGGACCCACAGAGCCCTGATCTTATCATCATCAACTCTGTCTGGGATTACATGAAGAGACAGAGGGACTTGAGCAAGCCTACATCCTCTTATCTATAGGTAAGTTCTCCTGCCGCATTTCTTCAAAAACTGTGTGCAAATATACCCCAAACAATTGATGTTGTTTTGGGGTTAGGGTGTGTGTGTGTGTGTATACATATATATATATATATATATATATATATATATATATATATATATATATATATATATATATAGTAAATACACACTACTGCTCATTAATTTAAGTACACTTTGTATACAAATTTGTATATTTGTCTGTAAAGGACGAACATGGTAGGTGTTTTTTGCTCAGAAAGGAGTCTAGCTACAGTTTGTAGACACTTTTACACTTGCATGCATCTGATTTATAAATCATTTATAAAAATATCATTAAAAACGTTAGTTTTTGTGGAAATGCGGCTATGAAGCCTGTGTAAAAGAGAAGCTGTATTTGTTGCTCATAGCAACCAATCACATCAAAGGGTTCATGTTTCACGAGCATTTTATAAAATGAAAGCTGCACTGTGATTGGTTGCTCTGGGTAACAAAGACAGTTTCTCTTTTACACAGGTTTCTAATTCACCGCTGTATGTCAGGAAAGAACTTATTGTCCGCCTTGTAGTATGATATTGTGAAAACATGTAAACTGGTTTCGCAAATGGCTCCCAAGAAGGAGGTATCAATAGGAAACGATCTGCCCTAGTCGCTTTGAGAATAACAGGGCATAATTTGTGGGTTTATTTTGGTGGTGTGCAGTGCCTCAAGTGTACCTTGAAAACAAAGTATACATGATCAACCAAGACCTGGACAATCTAGAGCAGGGGTGCACAACCTTTTCTGGTTGGGGGCCACATTGTCAGCCTGAACCAATTCCAGGGGCCAAAAATAAAACTTAAAGGGGTATTACCAACTGAAATACTGTATTTTTGCCATATTGAACATACAGTATATACTATAAATGTCTAGTTACAGTTCAAGGACTCCCATCTAATAGGAGAATTCATGTAAGAAGCCATAAGACATAGACCTACAGGTCTTTTACCAGATGTTTGGGGGCCGCACAGAATGGTATCAAGGGCCGCATGTGGCCCCCGGGCCGCAGGTTGTGCACCCCTGATCTAGAGTGACCACAAAATAGAAGGACACATTTGAAAGTGTCTTCCAAATGGGGCAGATTAAAAACAACTGGTCAAATCTGTGCTGCTATTATGGAAACAAGGGGAAAAAAGCCTGTTAATCATGACTGTCAAACAATGCCTTGAAGCCAGTGACTTGCAGCCGAAAGCCAATGCTTAGGCCCATTCATGAAAAGAAGCGGCTAATGTGGGCTAAAAAGAACAGGCGCTGGACCACTAGGCAGTGGAAGAAGGTTCTTTTCACAGATTAATCCAAGTTTAAGGTGTTTGGGTCCAAAAAACAAACGTTTGTTCATCGTGTGACAGGTGAGCATATGCTTTCTGCTACATATAAAAAATTGCAAAAAAAAATACTTGAATAAGAGAAAAAACACCCACGCAAATCATCACTATTGCCACCCTATACACTTCAGAGACTATACATATAGATATAGATATATATATATATATATATATATATATATACACAAACCAATCTACACAAATTAGGCTACCTATTTTAATAATCATGTTTTACCTCATAGATCTGAGTCACTATTACCCCTCGATCACCGGGATTCTTTGAATCCTCTTTTAGTTCCCAGTTGGATAGTGGCAGAATGACTTCTGCAGGGTGAATGCTCCTTTTTCATGTAAGAGGGGAAAAGAAGTATCAGTATATGCATTATGGGCACTACTAATCCCACCAATTACTATATAAATCTATAGTCTACCATACAGAACAGTGCACTGGCATTAAAAGCTATGTATACCTTTGTACTGGCTTTTTTTAATTGTTTATTTGCTTCTGTAATTCAAAATAAAACAACTTTTTACTATGTTTTACTATGTTCCTTCTGCACAGTTTAAGGGAGAAATTTATTAAAATTGGTGTAAAGAAAACTGTCTTAGTTGTGCATAGCAACCAATCAGATTCCATCTTTCATTTTCCAAAGGAGCTCTGAAAAATGAAAGGCGGAATCTGATCGGTTGCTGTGGGCAACTAAGACAGTTTTTCTTTACACTAGTCTTGATAAATCTCCCCCTAAATCCTTCACCTAGCTGACACAGCTTATGAATATGACATAAATACATCAAAGCACTGCTCTTGCTTCTGATGGATCTCTCTGCTCTCTTCCTCTTCTTTTCTTGGTGGTAACTGCTGTCAATGGCACATCATATTGTGGAGAGGGGAGAAAGCATTCCAGGAGGGTAGATTACATATACTATAAATCAGGGATCAGCAACTTTCGGCACTCCAGTTGTTGTGAAACTACAATTACCAGCATGCTACATTCATTTCTACGTGAGTTCTTAGAGGAGCAGAACAAGTATGCATGCTGGGAGTGCCGGAGGTTGCCTACCCCTGCTGTAGATAGAGAAGAAAGCACACACAAGGCCGTTTGCATAGGGCTGTATACACGTATAGAGAGACAGCAGAGTACCTCCAGCAAGCACTGCATGGGGTGTAACTATAAGTACACAATAGAGGAGATCATGTAGAAGCTGTTTTGATACATGACAGCTAGTGAAGACAGCAGCATGCTGGACACACAGATTTCACATTCAATATGCATTGCTGGGAGAGACACACACACACATGAGAAACTTCTGAAACTAGGGGTAGGTTGCAAACTGAATATCAAAGAGTCTGAAAATGAATGAAGGAATGAAGACTGCAGAATGAAACTTAGATTTAGGGCAATTTTTTTTGTTTTTAACTTAGGGTGACCACTAACATAGGTATAGTTTATTTATTACTTTGTGGGTTGAACGTGAAAAAAAACAAAACACAATTCCGCCATTGTTCTTTGGGTTTTGTCTTCACTGTGTTCACCATGCATTAAAAATTACTTATTCATGAAGTCATTCTCAGCATGTTCAGCCAACACACTAATGTGTGTGTGGAGCTTCCAACTCTCCCTCAACAGATGATGTCGGGGGAGACAAGGATCAGGCGATATTCATATTTTCACCCAATCCTTCTGTTCTCCAGGGAGATAAACTGCCACCAGAACTGGCAGCAGCTTTCTCTGCTCTCCCCATAGTATGCTAAACATGTTTGCGTATGGGGAAACCGGAAGGGAGATGGGAGAGATAGCTGTCAGCCGAACAATCATTCAGCCAACAGCCATTGCATGTCTATGGCCAGCATTGGACCCATAGTTCAGCCAAGCTGGTTCTTGACTGCTGTGCACTGGAGATCTTTCAGCATTCTTGGTGGGGGACAGATTTGGCAATCAAGTTGCCTGGGTAGCTGCTGGATACCCTAAATGGCACATTGTGTAACATTGTGCAGAACCCAAAATAAAGAGTGCACCACCTTGGTTGTATACTGTATTTTTTGCCCTATAAGACGCACTTTTTCCCCCCAAAAGTGTGGGGGGGGGGGAAAGGCAGTGCGTCTTATGGGGCGAATGCTGGCGTTTACACTTGTATACCGCCAACCGCGCTGCGCAGCATGCAGAGAGGATAGGCCGACATCTAGTTATGTAATGACAGTGGGCCCGATGCAGTCACTCTATTCTGCTACACCGGGCCCGCTAACTGCAGGAATCCTAACTGTAGGCGTATGTACAGGTTTATTAAATTGTCTATATATCCTTTACTTACTATACTACTAAAGCCCCAGGCAAGAGGCAGGAGAGGAGGCTGGACCAGCGGGCGGTGACAACGTAACTCACTATGTAATGCGCCTGCTCCGCCTTCTTCATTCATAAAGTGGGCGGAGCTGGCGCATGACATAGTGAGTTACGCTGCCAGTGCCCGCCCGCAGGCCCAGCCTCCTGCTTCCTGCCTCTTGCTTGGGACGTTAGTAGTATAGTAAGTACAGGATATATAGAAGTCCAGAAATAAAGCTGATTTAATAGACCTGTACATATAGTTAGGATTCCTACAGTTAGCGGGCCCGGTGTAGCAGAATACAGTGACTGCATCGGGCCCGCTGTAATTACAGAGCAATGATATTAGATATTAGATGCCTGCCCCCACCACCCTATTGGGGGTCATTCAGTGAATGACGATGTTATGGGAATTTGTGGATGGCACTGTTATGGGGGTTTGAGGATGACACATATCATAAAATGCTATTCATGTGTCATCCATAGATCCCCCCATAGCAGCGTCATCCACAGATCTCCATAACCGTGCCATCCACAGTCCCCAATAACAGTGCCATCGACAGTCCCCCAATCACAGTGCCATCCACCGACCCCATAACTGTGCCATCCACAGTCCCCAAAACCCTGCGGTCCACAATTCCCCAATAACAGTGCCATCCACAGTCCCCCAATCACAGTGCCATCCACTGACTCCCATAACTGTGCCATCCACCGACCCCCATAACTGTGCCATCCACAGATCCCCCATAACTGTGCCATCCACAGATCCCCCATAACTGTGCCATCCACAGATTCACCCCATAACAGTGCCATCCACAGATCCCCCCATAACACCATTAGTTCAAAACCCACCAAAAGGCACACCTTTTTTGTTCAAAATATTTTTTTTCTTATTTTCCTCCTAAAAAACCTAGGTGCTTCTTATGGGCCGGTGCGTCTTATAGGGCAAAAAATACAGTAATCATTGACAGGTGTTCTTTTTCATTTTCCTGCTGTGTACTACATATTTTAATAGTTCAGACATTTTTGGATGTAGCAATACCAATTATGTTTATTTCAATATGTAAAATTGGATAATTTAAGTACCTTTTTTTAAAAAATATATATTTTTTAAACTTTTTTTACACTATTATTGTTAGTCTCCCTGAAGAACTTGAACATGAGATTGATACATCATAGACTGCTATAGTTTACTATTGCAGTCTGTGGGGATACTCCATACTGCCTATGAAGCCTTGCTGCAAGCAGTTTACAATGGCAGGCCTGGTAGCCTTCACAAGGCCCCAGGCTGCCATAGCAACCGATCAACACCCCACAATTCTGCCATAGGGCCAACTGGAGGTCAAGGACAGCCTCTCTGGCTACTCTCTCAGATGGTCACTACTGACTTCAGCATCTGAGGGATTAAATGACCGGAATCACAGTATGGGTTTCTGAGCCTGCTCAATATGCATTCTGCCCAGGCCAACATAAGAATTCAGAAATCCACGTATTGCTATACTGCTTTTTGCAGTATGGTAATATTCAATAAAAAAAAAAATGTTGTGGACATTGTAGACACCTAAAGAGGCTACAAAAAAATAATTTTTTTACTTAAAATAATATATAAAAAATTCAATTACCCCCCTTTCCTTAGAATAAAAAAACAAATACATAAGTAATAAAAAATATAAACATCATGGGCATCACCCCATCCTAAAATGCCCGCACTATTAAAATATTAAACATTTTTCTCCAACATGGCAAATGGTGTAAAGGAAAAAGTATCAAAATGGCCTATTTGCCATTTTTTACATTGCTTCTCTCACCCCAAAAGATTTAATAAAGTGGGATAAAAAAAAACACACACATTACAAAATCGTATCAATAAAAACTACAGATTAACCTGCAAAAAATGAGCCCTCACACAGCTCAGTAGACATATATATACAAAAGTCATCGGGGTCAGAATATGGCGATGTAAGAAAAAATGTATTTTTGAAAAAGTTTTTATTTATTTTTTCAGTATTTAGACATATAAAACCTATACATATGTGATATTGTTGTAATTGTACTGACCCAGATAATTAAGGGCTTAGGTCAGTTTTGCCGCAAAGGGAATGCCTTAGGGACAAAACCCGTAAAACTGTGGAGGATTTGCGTTTTTTTTCCAATTCCACTCCTTTTTGAATTTTTTCCCTGCTTCTCACTACATGGTATGCCATATTAAATGATAGCTTTAGAAAGTACAACTTGTCCTGCAAAAAACAAGCCCTCATATGGATATGTGAACAGAAAAATAAAAAAGTTATGGCTCCAGGAAGACAGGGAAGAAAAATAAAAAATAAAAAAAACAACAGTATCATAAGGGTTAAGTGTCGCTGTTATACTTTGTATCAATTTTGCTATTTTTTAACCAACAACTAAACCCAGTGTCAGTTTTATTCCATAATTTTGGCAGTTACTGCATTATATGTTAGGATAACTGTTATCCATGCTGGATTCACTTTACGCTCAGAACCTTGCTTTCAGCATAAATATACCTATCTAATGTAAAAAAAAACAACATACAAACCTTGCAACCATACTCACCCTCTGAGATCGAGAGACATTTTCACTATGATGTCCAAGTGTACCCATACTATTGGGCTGCTTGAATTTTGACTGTTTCGGCTGAAATGAAATAATAATTATAAATGTTCGTGTTCCATTTACATTTAGGCTAAAAGAGGTTGTGCAGCCATACTGGACACAGCCCACATGCAAGGTTCTATTGCTACAGCAGTAGGCCACTGCTTTTAAGGGGGTTAAAGTATATTTTTATGTGAATATCATGTGTGTGCTGCAGAAGCAGTTAACAGGCCGTAGTAACCTTTATTAGGTGTAGCTTTTCACCCTCCCCATGAGGTCTGATTGGGGGTCTGAGCTGAGGTCTGATTGGGGGTCTGATCTGAGGTTTTATTGAGGTCTGATTAACATTGGGGGTCTGATTGCTAGTCTGATCTGAGGTCTAATGAAAAATATTTTTTTCTTATTGGCCTCCTCTAAAACCTAGGTGCGTCTTATGGGACAGTGCGTCTTATAGGGCAAAAAGTACGGTATATTACTTTATTATAAATATATTTAAAAAAAACTTTCATTAGTTATAATGGCTTGTTTTGTCTGGGGAGCAATCATTAGGAGAAATAAAATGGCCTCTGTCCTATTAGTACCCACCAAACCTGCCCTAATCACACAGCAGAACAAATTACTTCACAACACTGAAATAAAGAGCTGTCTCATCCTCCTCTCTGCTCTGCTCGTCAGGGACTATGATCCTGAACACAGCTAAGAAGGATTGTGGTAATGTGGGGCTGTGGTAATGGAGACTGCATACAAGTGCTGCTGCTCAGTACCCACATCCTCACCCTCCCCTCTGTACTTTATGTCTCCACATGAACTCCATTGCTCAGAGATTCAGCTGAAGATCATATTAAACTCTATTAAGGATCATAATCCCTGACAAGCAGAGCAGAGAGGAGGATGAGGCAACTCTTTAGCTCGGTGTTGTGAAGTAACTTGTCCTTCTGTGTGATAAGAACAGGTTCAGTGTGTACTAATAGGACAGCGGTCATTTTATTGCCCCTCATGATTGTTCCCCAGACAAAACGAGCCATTATAACTAATGAAAGGTATTTGGGATTATATTTATAATCAGGGCTGCCATCAGAAATTTTGGGGCCCCTTACACGGCTCAAGGCCTGGGCCCCCCCCCCTCCCAGACCCCACCCTCCACCCTTAAGGACCCACCCCCAATTTCATTATTTTTTTTACAACTACAAAGACAGTGAAGTCCAAAATGGCATCAATAAAAAGGTTAGATTGTTCCACCATAAAAGAGGCCCTAAATAGCTCAGTAGACATAAAGTTATGGGGGTCAGAATATGGTGATGTAAAAAAAAACTTTTTTAATGCTTCCCACACATTTTATGCCATAATTAATGGTGGCATTAAAAAGTACAACTTATCCTGCCAGGGCGACGCGTGTGTTTGAAAGTTGAGCAAAAAGCATTGAGGACAACAGCCTCCGACACTGAAGAGACTAGAAGTACTTTCCATCAATTCTTTATGTGGACAGGTAAAATATCTTCTACATACCATATTCTTCGCTTTATAAGATGCACTTTTTTCCTCCAAAAGTGGGGGGAAAATGGCAATGTGTCTTATAAAGCGATGGTGCACTGAAACTGATGTATCGCCGGCCACTATGCTGCACAGCGCAGGAGGGAGGAGGGGCTGGGGGCCGGCATTTACTATACTTCTGTAATGGTAGAGGTGCCCGATGCAGTTACTGTGCTCTATTGCGCACTCAGGGTTAACAGGGACACTGTTATGGGGGAGATCTGTGGATGACACACAACATAAGATGCTATGTGTCATCCACAAATCTGCCCCTAGCAGTGTCATGCCATCCACAGATCCTCCATAACAGTGTCATCCACAGATCCCCCCATAACAGTGTGCCATCCATAGATCCCCATAACCGTGTCATCCATAGATCCTCCATAACAGTGTCAGGCACAGATCCCCCATAACAGTGTCATCCACAGATCCCCCATAACAGTGTCATCCACAGATCCCCCATAACAGTGTCATCCACAGATCCCCCATAACAGTGTCATCCACAGATCCCCCATAACAGTGTAATCCACAGATCCCCCCATAACAGTGTCATCCACAGATCCCCCCATAACAGTGTCATCCACAGATCCCCCCATAACAGTGTCATCCACAGATCCCCCCATAACAGTGTCATCCACAGATCGCCCCCATAACAGTGTAATCCACAGATCCCCCATAACAGTGTAATCCACAGATCCCCCCATAACAGTGTCATCCACAGATCCCCCATAGCACTGCCATCCACAGATCCCCCCATAACAGTGCTAGTTTCACACTTTCGGCAGGATGGATCCGACAGGCTATTCACCCTGTCAAATCCGTCCTGACGCTATTTCACCGTGTCCCCAGACTGCCGCTCCGTCCCCATTGACTATAATGGGGGTGGGATTACAGCACCATGCGGCAGTGCATGGAGAGAGGGATGCCGGACTAAAAAGTCAGACATGTCATAGCTTTAGTCCGGTGTCCTCTTTATGTGCCCTGTCGTGCTGCGCCGTAACTCCACCCCCATTATAGTCAATGGGGACGGAGTGGCAGTCCGGGGGCATGGCGGAATAACGGCAGGACGGATATGACAGGGTGAACAGCCTGTTGGATCCTTCCTGCCGAAAGTGGGAAGCTAGCCTAATACCTAGCAGAGGAGAACTATAATAGCGGCAGCGACAATCTGTGCTGTTTTTCTTTACTGTGTGTTGTTGTTTTTTTACTATTTGTACATTATTCGCATTATCATTTCAGGGGCAGGCGCAGGGGCTCTCTGCAGTGGACAGAGGTCAGCCAGAAGGGATACCATGACCGGTCTGTGTGGGCTATACAGCCGAGCCCCATCTACAGCAAATCATGATGCCTTGACAAGACCTGTCTGGTATCCCTTCTGGCTGACCTCTGTCCACTGCAGAGAGCCTAGTAGCTTGGGCCAAAAGTTGGTTTTCACTATTAACTTTTTACATTTTACATTTTCACTCACACACAGCTGAGCTGCAAGATGAAGAAATTGGGCTTGGGGGCGAACTGTCTGGCGTCACGGCGTGGAAGGCGCAGAAAAAAATCCAGCCTCAAAGTGGCCTGTGGAGGCGTCGCAGTGACGTCGGCGTCAGTACGTATCTGACGTCACCACAACGATATTGTAGGATGTTCTAAACTGACAGGAGGCGGGGCAACTATGGGGGCCAGCAATACCATAGCGCAAAATACCACATACCACAGTGCCGCACAATATATTGCCCCATAAAATGGGGCAAAGACCAATTCAAGTTGACGCTTGCTTGTAGGAGAATTAATGTTATAGGTTCTAAATTCATTAAAAGGCATGCACCTTGCAATAAATTTGGCACAATGTTCTTGCATATGGACCACCAGTCTTTATAAGGCCCCATGTACGCGATAATATTCATCACCCGTGTGCTATCCACACTGTCCTATTCATTTCTATAGGGCCATGGACACATCCGTATTTTTTGTGGATCTAAATTGCCATTCTACAAATTATAGAAAATTACCCATTTTGGTCAAGGCTATCCCTTTCTATTGATTGAGGAGTGAGAAAAATACAAAATGCATACAGAAGGTATCCATATTTTGCAGACCAAAATACAGACATGGTCGCGTACATGAGGGCAAAATCTCCTTCTTTATGCCATAAATATGTTACATAAAAAGTAAGAATATAAATACACAAATGAACACAGGCCCAGGATCAGTCTGCATTGCTAAGGCCAGAAATAAAAAGTACACTGGCTTATAACACTTTTTTACATTTTTCTCTTAACATGACCCATGTAGACACATTGCATGAGATCACACAGTCCAGGTCTGAAGAATTTATCCTCATTCATATATGAAGGATTTGGAGAGGTACAAGAAAGGCTGAGCCTCACCTCTTTATCTGCATAGGGAAAGAGATGTTGCTCCCACTCTCTTCCAGGTTACTGATGGTCAGCTGCAGTGCAGCAGATATCTAAAGTATATAGAGGGAAAAAGGAAAATCAGTGAATGTACCCCAAAAGCCAGCAAACATTGATATGATGTTCAGGACAAGCTAAACCAATATGTGGTTTCACCTGGGTGCACAAAAGTATTACATCAGGTACCATGGCACAAGATACAAGTTTTTAAGCAACTTAAAGGATTTTTCCACCGCAGAAGTGGGCCCTACACCTATAATGAGAACAGGGGTCTCCAACCCCATCTCATAGCTGCTGGGAATGGAGAAGTGGTCATGCATGCACAGCTCTGGGATTTCTGAAAATAGTGTGGCATGCGTAACCTGCTATTTTTGGAACTTCTTCTTTATGCAGTGAACAGTAGTATACAGGACGGAGGACTACTGTTCTCATCATATGTGTGGGTCCCAGAACTGAGTTGTGCACCTTTATGTCCCCCAAATTATACCAATGAAAACTACAAGACGTCCAGCAAAAATCAAACCCTCGCACAACTTTGTAGAAAGCAAAATAAAAAAATTATCGGTCTTGGGATGCGGCTATGCAAAAATATTTTCTTCATTTAAAAAAAAAAAAGTTTTTGTTGTACAAAAGTAGTAAAACATAAAAAAAAACGATATGTACTGACCCAGAGAATAAAATTATTGTGTTATTTATGCCGAAAAATGAATGCTGCAAAATTTATAACGTAGACAATCAGTAGCAGTATTGCTGTTTTTTCCTCATCACCTTCCCAGAAAGAGTTAATAATAGTTAATCAGTAAGTTATGTGTACCGAAAGTGGCACTATTAAAAATGAAACAACTAAACAAGCCCTCATATGGCTACATAGACTGAAAAATAAAAAAAGTTATGGCTCTTGGAAGGCAACAATGAAAATTTTTTTTTTTTTATTGCTTAGACATTTAGGGTTGTCTCACTTCAGCAAATGGCATTTATCAAGTAGACAAAGTTAATAAAAGACAGTTACTAATGTATTGATATTATTAGAGATGAGCGAATCGAAGTTGCCGAAGAGGAATTCGATCCGAATTTCAGGAAAAATTTGATTCTCACCAAATGCGAATTTCCTCGCTCTTCGTGGGAACGAATCACATTTTTTCCTAAAATGGCTGCTACATGCGTGAGGACATGGGGCAAGGAACTCTGGGAAGGCGGGATCACCCATACTGACATGCATGCAGCCAATCAGCAGCCAGCCCTGTGATGTCAAAGCCCTCTAAATATGGCAGCCATCTTAGATTCTGCCATTCACCAGCATGCTTAGTGCAGGGTGAGACATGTCTGCAGGTGCTAGGGACAGAGAAAGGAAAGACTTGATTGTGGTGAAAAAAAAAACGATTTACAAGTGCAGGGTAAGATTACTCAAGGTGTAGGTAAAGGATAGGGAGGAATCATTCCACCAGAATTTGTGTTGAACAGGGTTCAGTCGGGGAGGTTACAGCCTGGGTAATAGGAACAATCAGATTACACCTTGCTGAACTGACTGGGGATCCAAATTGCCATTATACAGCTCTGTAATTCCAGCAAATCTGAAAGTTCTGTTTGATGCAGGCATTAACAGGGTTTATTACAATGAAATATTTCTACGTTTTATTTGCCCTTGTGTGGTGCAGTTATATGTTCTAAAGCATTTTTTGGCCTGTATTAGTAGGAGAAAATGGCTTATTAGCCGTTGTGTGGTCAAGCGCGAAAATTACAGCCCTTTTTGTCGTGTATTAGTGGCAAAAGTAAAATATATTTGCCGCTCAGCTGTGCAGTTATCTATTTTAAAGCTCTTTTTTGCATGTATTAGTGGAAAAAGGAAAAAAATATTTGCCGCTCAGCGGTGCAGTAACCTTTTTAAATCCCTTTTTTAAGTGCATTAGTGGAAAAAGGAAAAATATATAAAATATATATAAAAATATAGTTGCCGCTCCATGGTGCAGTTATCTGTTTTAAATCCTTTTTTTGTGTGTGTTAGTGGAAAAAGAAAATAAAATTGCCGCTCAGTGGTGCAGTTATCTGTTCTAAAGCCCGTTTTTCAATGTATTAATGGAAAAAGAAAAAATATCTTTGCCGCTCAGCGGTGCAGTGATATATTCTCAAGCCCTGTTTGCCGTGTATTAGTAGCAAATTAAAAATATATTCGCCATCCAGCATTGCATATATCTGTTGAAAAGCCTGTTGTGTAAAAGTAGAAAGAAATTTGGGCCTAATTGACGTTCTGCGGTGCAGTGATATATTCTCAAGCCCTGTTTGCCGTGTATTAGCGGCGAAATAAAAAATATTTCATCTAACCTTGGATTATTTTATCTAACAGTATGTCATACAGAGAAGTGCCAGGCCCTGCACAGGGGAGTGGCAGAGGCGTACATGTTTCTGGTGCAGGCAGAGGTTGCTGCAGGGTAGAGGGGAGGAGCAGCAGGGGTAGCAGCGAGAGGCCTAAGCTCCCGTTGTCATCTAGCGGTCGTGTCTTGACCAGCAACCCAGCGGTTCTTGAATGGTTGACTCGGGCATCCACTTCGTCCCAAGTGACATCAGACACCCCCAGCCAAGAGTCGTGGGTTATTCTGACACGACGCTTAGTTGGCATGGCCCGGGAGCAGGTCCTGTGCCTTCACCTATCCTCAACCTGCCTCTGTCCTTTATGTTCCCTCAGCCAGAGAAGTATTATATGCTGTGGGCTCGGCCACACTTTTCAGCGAGGACGAGCTACTAGAGGACAGTCAGCAGCTACTGCCCAGCCAAGATCTGGATGAGACATCCGCCGCTTCCTCCACTAGGCGGGCAAGTACTGATGAGGAGAGCGGCGTGGGAGCTGGTGTTGCGAGCGGTCAGGCTCCTGACCGAGAGACGGTTGAGGAGGACATCAGTGACAAATGGATCTGGTTGCATTATGTCTTCTATAGCCATGACTGATACGTCTTGAACACCATTGAAAGTCAATGGGGGACGGATCTGTTTTCTATTGTGCCAGATTGTGTCAGAGAAAACTGATCCGTCCCCATTGACTTACATTGTGTGCCAGGACGGATCTGTTTGGCTCTGCTTCGTCAAACGGACAGCAAAACGGTGCAGGCAGTGTTTTGGTGTCCGCCTCCAGAGTGGAATGGTGACTGAACGGAGGCAAACTCATGCATTCTGAGTGGATTCTTTTCCATTCAGAATGCATTAGGGCAAAACGTTTTGGACCGCTTTTGAGAGCCCTAAACGGATCTCACAAACGGAAAGCCAAAACACTAGTGTGAAAGTAGCCTAAAAGGTTAAAGACTTTTCTATATCAGTTCTTCACCTTTTCCAAATCTTTGCTTGCTGTCATTCAATAAAAAGTTACTGGTTCCTTGAATGACTACAAGCAGAGATCAGTTAGAGATTAATGCTCTCCACAATGCCCAGATAGAACTCACCTCTGCCCCATACTTCATGGGATTCCCCAAGTCACAAATAACAAGCTCAGTCTCATTTGCTTTTCTGGGGGCACAGATTAGTTTCTCCTAGAAAAAAATATAATAATATTTAAAATATAATATATAATCATTATTACCATGGGATATTACTATTATTATCACTTGAATAGGGCATTTACATGATCTAACATACCTATGGTGAAGAATGGTGCTGTCTCTATTTCTAGTAGCCAAAAAGGCCATTATTTCCATATTAAGTTTTCAGCTACTGATACAATTATCTGCAAACCCATGTGGCCTTCTTCCCATGACCATAGCTCTAGACCTGCTATGGAATATATTCATTACTGTACAAACCAACGCACCTTAGTTCTACTTAAGACCTGCATGTAGTGTGCCCCAGACGGAAGCCAGATATGGAGTTCAGCTTCATAGGCCCCTTCTCCATGGTTTCTGGCATGGAAATGGATTTGTGCCAGATTATCAATCCCGATAACAAGAGGATCTTCATTCCTTGGAAAACAAATAGAAACCAATCAGACAGGTAAAATGACATTTACTTTAGCAAACACTACGTCAGGTGGGATGTCCTGAAGCTATGCCAGATCCCACTGAATAGATCAGCACTGCAAATTTCTAAATGCTGCAAGCGAAGAAAATAACTACCAAGTCTCTCCCAAAATTCTCATATTAACTCTAGTATGTAGACGTCTGGTACAATCTACAGGCTGGTTCCAAAGAGACAGTAAAGACACAGATATGGCAATTATTAGTAGTACTGACCATTTTGCCGTGAGATGAAGGTCTGGTATGCAGATATTGTCGATACCACAGTCCAAAAGAATATGATTCTAGAATACAAAAAGAAATAGTAAAGGGTTATACGTAGCTGGAATGTCCTGAAATTAAGCAGACAATGGACTGCGATTTCACAGCCATTTCTGCTGTTTTTTCAGTTCAATGACACAGGTCCGCTTGTAGTTTAGACTCACTGAATGAGGCTAAACTGTGAACGGACACTCCCCACGGCTTCCAGTGGCATCCATTCAGACACCATGCCAGGAAAGGCCATGTGCTTTCTTGGCGCAACGCGACTTTAACCTGCTAGCTGCACGGACGGCAGTGCGGCCTCCCATTGTAAATGCGGCTGCTACTGGTCTTTTGGCTAGAAACCCACACAAAATTTCAGGCCCCTCAGTTTCAAGGCCGCATTCCAGAAAGCACTAGCTAACAGCACATGTGGATAACATATGCAGACACATCTGTTAAACACTTTCTGGAAAGTTTTGTACCTATTCTAATGTGAGCAAATTTATTAAGATCGGCGTCTTAATAAGGCCTTGCGCTGGCGGTGGATCCACCAAAGTTATGTAGAGGCTGCGGCCTCTTTGTAACTTTGGTAGATCCACCGCCACTTCTGAATGTAAGACAGCTTCTGAGCTGTCTAAAATTTAGACCATATCCCCTTTCTTAGACCTGGCATGAGCGGGGAGAAGTCGCAGATTGTGGCGCAAAGGACCTTTGCTCCACAATCTGCACCAGAATTACGCATAATTTAGCTGTATTTCTGTTTGTTAAAGGACTCCCAAAGGGTATAAATACCCAGTGCACATTATAGAGAGGGAGGTCATTATACTATGACGTCTCCTGAACATGCTACTCTCATTATTGCCCACTATCTTAGGCAACAGTGTGCATAACAGATGGGCTCCCTTAGAACTTTTACTTTGTATGCCTGCTACCATGCTTTTATTATTCAGTAAAGATCACTCATCACTATTCACAAATTTTGTGAGCCTATCTATTCCCATCTCCCAGAATTCACGGTAAAAGACCATGTCATTTCCTTGTCCTGCTTACCTGCTCTTGAAGAAAGGTGTTTCCATGTATAATTGGAGGCAACACACTTGTAGGTAGTACGGCTAAGCTGAAGTTGACACTGACAACTATAGGGCTAAGTTTATCCTTAAACTCAGATTCATCCTATAAGAAACAATGATGGGCAAGTTTCAGCATTCACTAGTCAATGTGTGTCTGTCAATGGATAGGCGCCTGATACATACCCTCAGGTAGGCTTTGACATTACTGCAGACAGGTGCCCTATCATCCTTTACTTCAATAGACATTGTTTTGCTAGATGTTGGAGAATCAAGGAAGATAGTTCTACGTAGAAATCTGTTCTTTTGACTATCGAGCTGAATGTCAGCTAAGAGATCTGAATAGTGGTGAGAGAAATCAAAGAATCTGATGGACAGATAAACTAAAGAAAGTGATCTACAGTATACCATTTATATAATTCTAGCTAATAGCTCCATCCCATTGAGCTATGTGGACCTGACCATTTTTGTGATTATTGGACCCATGGAAAGGTGGGAAGGCAACATGGTTCAATGACCACACTGCTCATTTAAGAAAAGGGATTATCCACAGTTGCATGGCGATTGCATAGTCAGTCCACTAGACAGCATGTATTGACACTTCATAGATAAAAGAATCCTACTCTTACTCAATGTCTTAGGCAGGTTTTTTCCTGAGGTCTGCACGCAGATGATCACATCAAAGCTAGAAAAAAGGGAAACACATCAAACAGACTCATTTCCATAAACAGGCCCTCTGTTATAGGAGCAGAACAACGAAATAACGAAAGGACAGTTTCCATCAAATGACAAACCCAAACAGTGTTCCACCTGAACCCCCTGACTATGGAGTCAGTCGGGTTTCCATCAGGGTGCCCATCATTTTCCTGAACATAATAGCACAGCATGCTGAAACATTTTTGAGTAACGCAGCTGTAAAACATGGCCTTACATAGACTGCCGATTGTTATATGATTCTGTGATAACCATATACATTAATACTACTGCTATGATCTATTTCCCACTTGGGGACCACAAGAAAACTCATATAACTATGATCAAAACAGACAGAAGCTGAACATGGAATAGGTACTTTGTGCACTTCATTCCTGTTTTGTAGATATACTATAGTTAGTAAGAACCTTTAATTTTAACTTCCTTCTTTAAAATGTACCTTCTGTTTCACTATAACATTAAATCCATTGCAGTTTATTGAGACTGTTATACTGGTGCAGTCCATAATTTCCACATTTCTGTGTTTTTTTTCTTTTGTTTGTTTTTAAATGCCCCAAATGATAAATGCCAGCTATAGATGCCCCAAGTACTTTGTAATCTACCTATCATCCTGGCACTGTCTAAAAACAGTCTGCTCCTGGTGTCTAGGGCTTGTGATTGCCATAAACCCTAAGAGAGCATTCATTTCTATTTTATCAATTCAGATGAAAGACATTCGGTGGGTGGTACATTTGAAGGTTTGATCATCTCTACATTCTTAATTTCTTTACCGACATGCCTTTTATCATCTGTCATCACTCATCACTATTCAAATTATTAATCACTTCCAATAAGAATTACTTGCCAATATTGTATTTAGGCCAATCCCATAAGTCATTTAAATCTCCTCTATCATATCACAAGGTAACCTTACAGGCAATGAGTAAGACCACAAACACGTGGAAACACGTTGTTCTAGCTCAACAGGAGTGTATGTTTTTATCTTTGGATAATAAATATGGATTTTATGACAATCTAGATCAAACCAACTATTTTTAGCCTTACAAAGGTCAATGGTCCTCTTACCAGCTGGCATTCCTAGAACCAGTTGTACAAGTCTTCACATCAGGGTTTAAGATATTTGGCGAGAAAGTAAGTGAGGTATGTAGGGAAACAACAGGCTGGGCTCTGTAAAAGATGGTACATGATCATGACAAATAGAGGGAGACACAGACAGACAGAAAGAGAGGTGGACTCAAAGACAGATAGAGAAAGAGACACTGATAGACTGGCAGATAGATAAAGGGACACGGCCAGACAGATAGAGAGAGGGACACAGACAGACAGAAAAAAAAGAGAGAGAAAAAAAGAGAGACATGGACAGAGAGAGGTACACAGACAGTCGGAGAGAGAGAGCGACAGAGATAGAAAGAGGGACACATATAGAGAGGAACAGCAACAACAAAAAAGAGTGGGAAGGAAAGGACGGAAGGAAAGCAGTTGTTCAATAGTGCCAAGCTTCATCCTGCTAATAGGCAGTGGTCCACTTGCTATCAATATTTTTGTCCCAAAAAACTCTCTAACTTATCTAGTTGTTTCTTACGTAATGTTTCCTATAAAGCCTAGGGTAAATCAACATGGTTGAGTTTTCAGCTCCCACATAGGTTCTTATCAAGTTTCCTGGACCCCTAAAAGTCAAGTCTGCATAGCTGAGACATGATACTTTCCTGGCTATGTTATAACTGCATAACTAGACAAAACAACTATATAGAAGCCTGAGTGACAACTCCTTTGGTAGTTGAAACTGAAGCTATATATCTAGTCTTCTTAACACACTAATACCCACCAAAGGTGGCCCTCTAACATTCCTTATTGATAAATCAGTTATAATTCCAGTTCCCATTACTTAAAGGGGTTCTCCGGGAATTAAGAAAATGAAAATACTTAAATATTACTTTATTATAAATATATTCCCAAATACTGTTCATTATTTATAATGGCTCATTTTGTCTGGGGAGCAATCATTAGGAAAAACAAAATAGCCGCCATCCTATTAGTAGACACAAAACCTGTCCTAATCACACAGCAGGACAAGTTACTTCACAACACTGAGATAAAGAGCTGCCTCATCCACCTCTCTGCTTGTCAGGGATTATGATCCTGAATACAGATGATAAGATCTTTAGCTGAATCTCTGTAGGAAATAAGTTCGTGAGCAGATGTGGCTAATGAGCAGCAGCACTTGTATGCAGTCTCCATTACCACAGCCCCACATTACCAGAGCCTGTCCTGTCCATCCTCTCTGTACTTCATGTCTCCTCATGAACTCCATTCCAACAGAGATTCAGCTAAATATCATATTAAACTGTATTCAGGATCATAATCCCTAACAAGTAGGAGAGGAGGACGAGGCAGCTCCTTACCTCAGTGTTGTGAAGTAACTTGTCCTGCTGTTTGATTAGGACAGGTTTTGTGTGTACTAATAGGACAGTGGCCATTTTGTTTCTCCTAATGATTGCTCCCTAGACAAAATGATCCATTATATCTAATGAAAGGTATATGGGAATATATTTATAATAAAGTAATATTTACGTATTTTCATTTTCCTAATTCCCGGAGAACCCCTTTAATGTAAACTTTGGAATAAAGCTATACCTAGTTAGCACCAGCCCAATATGAATCGGAGGCATGTATAAATAGGAGGCATATGTAAACATTCTCACCTGTATACATACACTGTGTCTGCTCCAAAAGCACCGACAATCAGATCTACATGAGACACAATTTAGAATACATAACAATACAGACGAGAGGTAATGGAGTCAATAACATTCCAGATTCAAATATTACCTGGATACCCATTACCATCAATATCTTTTCCTCCTCGGAGAGTAAATCCAAATTTAGAAGGTGTGGATAGGGGGTTCTCCAGGATCTGGGATGGTTGTGTTGACAGCCCGGATCTTTCTCCTTTATAAATATAAACACAGCCTCCTCCAGATTTTCCTCCAAATGGAGAACCAACAGCCACATCTAGAATGAGACAAACCAAACAAAAGCATACAAACAAAAATGGTGCAATACTTTTTTCTTGTTTAATTTCACCAGTTTGTAGAAGTCCCTCCTTGTATAAAAGGGTCAACTGCTAAGGGTCTATAACATGGCACCTTGTTCTTACCATTGTATCCATCCAGATCTAGGTCTCCTAGTGGAGCAATTGATGCACCAAATTGCCCATAAACATAGTTCCCACTAAGGATCTGATAACCTTCGCCAAACTTTCTGGTCGTCTTCTGCATAAACACGTAAACTTGTCCAACCTCTTGTAATTTTCCACCAATGTGACGCTCTAAGAATAAAGGTGCTCCGACCAGAAGATCATCATATCTGCAGGCAGAGACAACACTTTAGTACACATAGATAAACTGGAAATTGTCTGCACCTCTTAATGTATCATAACTTGTGTGCCTACAGCTCCTTTGCAGACCTACATGTCCTCATGGAAACATTATAATCAAACCCTGTGTATCTCAATACTGTGGTCATATAGTCTTTTCATTTGTCCCCCACTTCTTTCTAACTCACTTAGTAGGAAAAAAAGGGCAAAAGAAAAGAAGCATAATCAGCCTACACAGGCTTCGTTTGTGGTCTGCAACACATTGGTCTACACATAGGCGTAGCTATAGGGGGTGCAGAGGTAGCAGTCGCTACCGGGCCCAGGAGCCTGAGGGGGCCCAAAGACCCTTGTGCCGCATAAGAAGACACACAACGCACTAAGGGAAGGGGGGCCCCAAGCTGAACTCTTGCACCAGGGCCCATGAGCCGTTAGCTACACCCCTGGGTCTACATATAAGTTGAATACACGAAATGACAACAAAAATGTAATCACGACTTCTGTTTCCACAGAAATTGTCACACAGTGTCTACATAAGTTATTTAGAGCTATAGGAAAGTTGGAAGACTGTAGGAACTGTAAAGGTATTTATACTGGTTATGATCAAACTTTTGTGCAAGAAAATATCTATAGCAATCAATTAAGGTAATGATTTTGTGAAGCAATCTAATTTTTCTGTTATATTATTATAGGTCTAACACTAGATGGCCTTAGATCTTTTCTAAACAAATGCCGCATTATCGTAGGTTAAACACTAGAGGGCTCAAACACAAATTCAATGCTCAAATTTAAACTTTGGCCATTTACTCACCCATCTTTATCAATATCGGTGACCGCTACTGCATAACCAAAATGTGCAGCAACCTGTAAGAAATATAACACACATTCGTTATACAAACACAAGAGACCTGTTGGCCCTTACACACCCATTACATTTTATACAAGGAAAGCATTTGATTGTTTAGTATGTTTCCCATCACCTCCCATGTACAAACACAGTTGTGCCCAGACCTGATGTTGCTGCATGTTTCCTCAAAAAAATGAAGGGTGAGGCTACAATGACTTTTTGTAGCAAGACTGATTAATCTTAACTATTTAACTACAGCTACAGTCCAAATGATAGTTGTCAATAGAATGCAATCCTCTGGACCGCAGCTGTCATTCAACAGTTAAAATCAATCAGTTGTGCTGCAAAAATTTGCAGTGTTGCCCAGGCGTAAAAGGCAAGTGGCGATGAGCTATGGAAATGGTCATTGTTCTGTGCAGATATTTTGGATGTACCAAATAATGGGCTTTGAACTGAATTTTGGCATTTACTAGGGTATTAATTTCTCATGGTTCTAAACTCAAGCAGATTTTCACAAATATTGCCAAAACTCTTGTGCTGTCCCCAGATCTCAGTAGTTCTTGTGTACTTGTAGTACCTCAGGCCTGGGGGGTGCTACAGTTCTGTATATAGTTTGTATTTTGTTTTGTAATGTTATATATTCTGTATGTTATGGCCATATCAACCAGCGGGGACATGGATGGCAAAAGTTAACCGCGACTAGGGCTAACCAAACTGTTCCTCCCCTCTTGGTAGGAGCGGGCTGGTCCTGCTTCCTGCCAGGAGGGGGAGTTCCTGTCTAGACAATGTGAGGAGAGGAAGCACATTGCAGAGCTCCTGTGCCTGTGGGAGATTCTCCAGAGAAAACTTCTCAAACCTGCCTCAAGTAAAGCATTGAGAGTCCAGGCAGCAGAGTGCACTGCTATATCCAGCATCTACAGACACTACTGTGAGGTGAGAGACTTTGGCCAAGACAACCATCACCAGGTTACCACTAAGTCAGTACAACCTAAGTGCTAAACTGCAGCCATCCAAGTTCTATGTTGCACTTAGCAAAAAAAATAAAAAAAAGACTTTGTTGCATCCACTTCTAGCCTCATTCTTCATTACTAAATTTCCACTGCTCTGATCCTGAGGGAGTACAGTGTGACACAACACTTCATCAAGGCCACTACCACTCCTATCCTCTACACAAGCTCCACCAAGTCTCGCTGTACTTGCACATCAGACAAATTGCACTCTATAATGTCGAATTTAGTAAATAACATCAGGGTAATAGCCTTTTGCATGGTAGGGTGACCATCCTAGAAACACTGGGGCAGATTTACTAATCCTGCCTAATATTTAGACATTTATTACAGCACTCGTGCTAGATGACAAATTCTTTCTATACTTCTGTCTAAGTTTACATCATCTGCTGCACGTTGTCATTCAGCCACACCCTCTTTTAGCCTCATGCACACGACAGTATTTTTTTGCGGTCCGCAAAACGAGGTTTCGTTGTTCCATGATCCGTCCGTTTTCGCTTCCGTTGTGTTTCCGTGTTTCCTCTGTTTTTTTTAGCGGACATAACCCAAAAGATATTACCAAAAGACAGGCTAACAAGTTGCGAAATGCCTGCCAAGGGATCCACAAAAAAATGTGGACGCAGAACGCGGATGACACACGGATGGCCATCCACATTTTTTCACGGTCCCATTGACATGAATAGGACAGGTTATGATTTTTTGATGGACAGTAATCACGGACCACGGACGCTGAGGACAAATGGTGCATTTGACGAGTTTCCCACGGACCCATTGAAAACCAATGGGTCTGCAGAAAAGCGAAAAACGGCACAACGGACACGGAATCAAACAACGGTCGTGTGCATGAGTCCCTTTGCTAAGAGATACCCCTTTCTGAATGAGGAACAAGAACACTTAAGGGGTTTTCCAGGAGTTCAATAGCCAGGGGCGTAGCTATGGGGGTTAGGAGGTAGCAGTTGCTACCGGGCCCAGGAGCCTGAAGGGGCCTAAAGACACTTGTGCCCCATAAGAAAACACACAAAGCACTGAGGGAAGGGGGGCCCAAGCTGAACTCTTGCACCAGGTCCCATGAACCGTTAGCTACTCCCCCCTGTCAATAGCCCATCTTCAGGATAGGTCATCAATATCTGATCAATAGAGGTCCAACACACGGCTCCCCGCCAATCAGCTGTTTGGAGAAGCCACAGCACTCTGGTGAGCACCACGGTCTCCTCACAGCTTACCAAGCACAATGCCATAGATTGTGTAAGTGGCTGTGCTTGATATCACAGCTAAGCCCCATTCACTTGAATGAAACTAAGCTTCAAATAGGCCATGTGGCCAATAACAGTGACGTCACTGGCCTAGGAAAAGGTGTCATTGCCTGTTCAAGCAACTGATTGGTGGGGTGTCAGGAGTCCGAAATCCTACTGATCAGATATTGATGACCTATCCGGAGGATAGGCCATTAATATTGCTATCCGGGAAAACCTGTTTAATAAACTTGATGCATGGTTCCATTTGAGCCAGACATCTGTCACATTTTGCTGTAGCCAATACTACAACCAAAATTAATAGAAAAGTTGGTCAACTGCTCCCCAGTGAATGTTCCTATCTATCTGCCTTGTAGCGGGACTAGATAGAGGTTATGGAAACAGACAAATACCTGTTTGCCTCTGATGACACGAAGTAGACGTAAATTAGTAAATATCTGAACCTATAATACAAACAGAACGTTATTAATAAATTACACACAAAGCTGGAAATGAAGCTGATTGGTGGAGCTCAGAATGGTTTGATTACTGCAGATGTTATCATAATGGACAGAAATATTATCAGGATAACTTGATATAATACGAAGGAGATTCTATATAAAGATCAGTACATACTGGTCAGTTCACTACATGATAAGAAGACAAATCCCACATGGATCGAGCTGTAGCTACTACATACCTTTTTTTGCACATAAAAAAATGATTTACCAGGCACAGTGCCGTACATTTGGCAGTGGCTGTACCTGGTATTGCAGTTAAGTTGTAGTATGGGGCACAGCCGCCATCAGATGTATGGAGCTCTGTCTACTGAATAATCAGTGTACCATACCGTAGTCTAGTAAATGACCCTAAATCCATAGCTCCAGAAGAAACCAATGTTGGCAAAACTCAAGTTGGATGATTGAAGGTTGCTATTTGACATTTAACTTGTACTGCATGCGATTGAACAATACTTGAAATGATCCCGTTGTTGTTGAAGATGTCATTGCACTACGCCTGTTCGCCATCATTTTATTAAATAGCGGTCTTGCTAAACCAACAACTGCAGGGAAAACTGCTGGTCTAAGAGAATGTCTAAGGCCTCATGCAAACAGCGGGTCCGCAATATGCAGTCATCGGCTGTGTGCTCATCGCATCACGGATGCGAACCTATTCACTTGAATGGGTCCACAATCCAGAGCTGCAGTGCGGAACAGAGGCAATGAACCCCACTGAAGTACTACAGAGTGCTTTTGTGGGGTTTCTGTCCGTGCCTCCGGATTGCGGTCCCCAATGCATGGAACGGCCGAACAACAACTGTGTGCAAGAGGCCTAACAGCAAGATTACAAACTGGGTCTCTGGACACTGGAGGACAACTGGACTTTGTTACTGACACCTTCTATGTGCTATGTGTGGTTGATTTAAAGATTTAAAATGGGGTTTCCAGCTTCCAGATATTAATGACATAGATGATCAATTTCAGATTGGTAGGGGTGTGATAAATGGAACTTCCATGGATCCGCCAGTGCTGGAAACACACGGGACAAAGCCAGAAGCAGATATCTCCATCCACTGTGTAGTGGTAGTGGCTGTGCAGGCACACTGCAGCTCAGCTCCCAGTCACTTGAGCCTCACCAATCTGATATTGGTTTGTTAATGTGGGAGGATGGGAATAGTGATGGTCAGTTTTTGGGGAGATTTTAGCACACGAGGAGCGGGAGATGGTTCAAGGAATGCTATAAGACATGGAAATAATGATGTCAGACACAGAATATAATACACAAGGACAGACTGGAGGGGTAAATGATGACTGGGATGACTGGTGCACTGCAGAGAAATGAGGGAGAGCTGGATATGCTCTGGGGTGTTGGCAGATATTATTTATTTTTTTTTTAAATCAGATCGTTTTTATTAAAGGTTTTGCATACAGCCAATTATACAGATTAACTTCCAAATCCCCTAAGGAGTATTCCATTCCAAATATGCATTAATCTCTGAGATTTCTCCCCGGGTCCAGCCAGCCAAATAATAATTTAATTTTATTATTATTATTATTACTGCATTCTACTCATTTTGGGTTAAAATTCATTTTTGCAATTAAAGATTTTTAGCAGTTTAACAGGGGTTAAATTCCAGTCTATTTGCAGACTGTTACTTTCTGTTTAGTCCTGTCAGATGATGGCTCTAACGTCATAAACACTCATTTTAGCCATAATCTTTGATAATCTAGCTATAATGAGTGTTTATGAAGTCAGGAGGTCAGAGATAAGAGCTCTATATGAGCCGTAATCTGACAACAAAAATTATTTTTAGCCCAAAAAAAATTTCTCCAAAGGGGTCTATAACCTTATGTCTGGAGATTTGATTAGGCAAACTCTCCACAGTGTGTGGATGGGATTTTTAAAAAAAATTTCATTGACCTTGCTGTTACTGTAAATGTTGGCAGATATTATGGTTGCAAAGTGAACTTTGATCCTGAAAAAACCCTTGCTTTCCCATTCAGTGTCTCCAGGGGCCCAACAGTTACATACAGTACATCTATTGACTAGGAATGAAAAAATAGATCCCTATACAGTATAGATACCCCACAGCCATAGAAACAAACACTGCAGCCTATGTCACCCACGCCTCCATGATCAAAGTCTGAGGGCTGAATGATAAAGTCTATCAGGGATGGACCGAATAGTGAACAATTTGAGAGCCATTTGAGTATGGAGTCAATCTGACTTTCATTAGTATCAATAGGAAACAATACAAAAAGTTAGCATTTGTACTTTTAAACTTTACTTACTGCGCCAACATCAACATAGTTCGGGACTCCAATGACCAGGTCTACAAAATACCAAAGTCAGACAAAATGAGTTTGCAACCAGAGAAATCATTTGTAGTCCGTTCTACAGCAAAGTGGGAAAAAAGATTATTACAAGCAAGCTAGAAAAGTGAGTGCGTTTGGATCCCAAGTGTACATTACAAATGGTGAATTCCGTGGCAGAAATCCGCAGCATGGCAATGTAATTTAAAAGCTTTGAACACCTTCAGGGAGAATTTAATTTATTATTATTATTATTACTGCATTCTACTCATTTTGGGTTAAAATTCATTTTTGCAATTAGTCTTTATTAAAGATTTTTAGCAGTTTAACAGGGGTTAAATTCCAGTCTATTTGCAGACTGTTACTTTCTGTTTAGTCCTGTCAGATGATGGTCTCTAACGTCATAAACACTCATTTTAGCCATAATCTTTGATAATCTAGCTATAATGAGTGTTTATGAAGTCAGGAGGTCAGAGATAAGAGCTCTATATGAGCCGTAATCTGACAACAAAAATTATTTTTAGCTCAAAAAAAATTTCTCCAAAGGGGTCTATAACCTTATGTCTGGAGATTTGATTAGGCAAACTCTCCACAGTGTGTGGATGGGATTTTTAAAAAAAATTTCATTGACCTTGCTGTTACTGTAAATGTTGGCAGATATTATGGTTGCAAAGTGAACTTTGATCCTGAAAAACCCTTGCTTTCCCATTCAGTGTCTCCAGGGGCCCAACAGTTACATACAGTACATCTATTGACTAGGAATGAAAAATAGATCCCTATACAGTATAAGATACCCTACAGCCATAGAAACAAACACTGCAGCCTATGTCACCCACGCCTCCATGATCAAAGTCTGAGGGCTGAATGATAAAGTCTATCAGGGATGGACCGAATAGTGAACAATTTGAGAGCCATTTGAGTATGGAGTCAATCTGACTTTCATTAGTATCAATAGGAAACAATACAAAAAGTTAGCATTTGTACTTTTAAACTTTACTTACTGCGCCAACATCAACATAGTTCGGGACTCCAATGACCAGGTCTACAAAATACCAAAGTCAGACAAAATGAGTTTGCAACCAGAGAAATCATTTGTAGTCTGTTCTACAGCAAAGTGGGAAAAAAGATTATTACAAGCAAGCTAGAAAAGTGAGTGCGTTTGGATCCCAAGTGTACATTACAAATGGTGAATTCCGTGGCAGAAATCCGCAGCATGGCAATGTAATTTAAAAGCTTTGAACACCTTCAGGGAGAATTTAATTTTATTATTATTATTATTACTGCATTCTACTCATTTTGGGTTAAAATTCATTTTTGCAATTAGTCTTTATTAAAGATTTTTAGCAGTTTAACAGGGGTTAAATTCCAGTCTATTTGCAGACTGTTACTTTCTGTTTAGTCCTGTCAGATGATGGCTCTAACGTCATAAACACTCATTTTAGCCATAATCTTTGATAATCTAGCTATAATGAGTGTTTATGAAGTCAGGAGGTCAGAGATAAGAGCTCTATATGAGCCGTATTCTGACAACAAAAATTATTTTTAGCTCAAAAAAAAATTCTCCAAAGGGGTCTATAACCTTATGTCTGGAGATTTGATTAGGCAAACTCTCCACAGTGTGTGGATGGAATTTTTTTTAAAAATTCATTGACCTTGCTGTTACTGTAAATGCTGCGCATTTGACCTGCACTATACATTTAAATTTGCAGCATGTCATATTCTGTTGCAGATTTCTACCGGCTTAGAGCATTGCTTACTTGTGCATCAGACTTGCTGTGTTGGAAAGTTCACTTCAATGGTTCTCTCCTTTTAATTATTACTTTTTAATGCAGTGAACAGACACAAAAAAAACTATTATTTTGTGGTGCTTAGAATGGATGGGCACCAGGCCACATTCCTAAGGGCTGAGTTCACTGCAAACACAGAGCTATCCACTAGGGTCCGTTAGAAGTTCTGGGTGATATAGTAGTGTATTTTTTGCGAATACAGAGGAATACAAGGTCAAAAGGACTATAAAAGCTCATGGTGCCTTAACTCAGGAGGTACTTGGAATAAAATGTCTGCTGGGTTTGCTACTATCATTGATTACTAAGCACCATTCTTGGGTGGTGGCCACATCTTACGAGAGTTTTTAAGAAGCAAAGCATAGTGACTTCCTTATTTCTGTATGCTTGCTTAATTATTGTGTATCTATTTTATTTTGTATCTGAGCACATTTTGTATATTTTTAATGAAAGGGTAGAGAACAATACAGCGCTGTACACCATCTGCACCACTTCCCTACCTACTTACAGGATTTGCCCTAAATGATGGACCACAACTTGGCGGTAGTCCCCGACTTGACTAAGAGCAGGGGCCTAAACCTAAATGGGTAAAAGAGTACAGACAGAAAGAGATAAAAACCAGAGAGGCAAAAGTAGTACAGGATCAGAATCCAAAAGCTTAGTAAAAAAACTTAGTAGAGTGCAGCCAGGAGATAACGTCAGAGACAAAGTCAGTAGGCAAAAGCAATGTCACAAACTAGCAGAGTTTAATACCAGAGTTCAATATCAAGAAAAGTCAAATAACAAGCAGTCAGCTGCCTGTTTATATAGGGCAACCTCAGGAAGCATGTGACACTGGCACCAAGCAGTACGCAAAACACCTAGTGAAAAGGATCCGTCTACCACTGTATGCCTTGACTATAGGGACAGTCTAATAGACAGGCAATAATGCTAAGTATACTAAAGCGTTATAGAAACAATTAAATTAAGTCCCCTAATAGGACTAAAAAAAAATGTACTATTTAGAAAAGAATTGCATTCATTGGAAAAAAAACTAAAATATTGGATTAAAAAGTGTTTAAAATGAACATATATGCTATTGTCACAATCGGAATGACCTGTGTAATTAAGTTAACACAACATTTATACTTCACGCAGAATATAGTAGTAGAATTGGTTGATTTTCTTTTCCCTATCCCATAAAATAACAAAAATTTATAAATATTTTATATGTACACCACAATTGTTTTATTAAAGTTACGACTCGTTTCAAAAAACAAGGTCAAATAGGGCCACAATGAAGGAAAAATGAATTAAAAAGTTATGGCTCTTGGAATGAGGCGACAATAATTTGTTTTCTATGTGCAACAGCAGTAAAACATAGTAAAAGAATATATATTTGGTAACAACCTAATTATACCTATCAACAGAATAAAGATAACATGTTAGTTATGTGGCTCTGTGAAGGATGTAAATTTAAAAATATGAAAAAATTGTGGAATTGAATTTTTTTGCCCTTTTCCCCAAGAAACCTTTGAAATGAATCAACTTTTATGAGGCATAAAGTATTATAGAAAAAATAATTGTGTAATGGACGAATAAAGGCAGCAAAGATTGACACAAAAGAAATACAGAAAATACAGAAAATTCGCTAATTACATAAATAATACACAAATTAAAACTGAAAGTGTTGGCACCCTCAAAAATAATCTGGGTGCAATGGTGGAGGAGGATGATCTATTAAATGCCTTCTTCTCTATTGTATTTACACAGAAGAATCCAATGACAGATGATGTTATTAGGGATCATTTAAGTTCTCCATTAAATGCTACCTGTTTAACCCAGGAAGAAATACAGCTCTATCTAAAATACACTAAAATAGACAAATCACTGGTCCCAGATGGCATTTACCCCCAAGCTCTGCAGGCATTAAGTACCTTTATGTACAAACTATTATTTCTAATATTTGAGCGCTCTATAATGGCAGGGTCTGTTCCACAGTTGTAGCCCACAGCAGATAGTTTACCAATATTAAAGAAGGGGTCCAAAAATATTCTGGAAACTATAAGCCAGTAAGTTCAACTGCTACTGTGGGAAAAATATGTAAAAATGTTCTAAGGTATTCTATCCTGGAGTATATAAATGAAAATAAGTGTATACTGCCATTTTAGCACGGGTTTGTGAGGGATCGTTCCTGTCAAATTTATCAGATCAACTTATATGATGCCGTAAGTTCCAGACTGGACCAAGGCAATGATGTGGATGTTGTGTATCTAGACTTTTCAAGAATGTTTGGTACTGTACCACATTAAAAGGTTAGTACAGAAAATGAGAATGCTTGGGCTGGGGGAAAACAAGTGTACACGGTTTAACAACTGGTTCGTTGATAGCAAACATAAGGTGTTGATTGACAGTACATACTCAGATTGGGTCACCATCATTAGTGGGGTATCACAGGAGTGAGTATTGGGCCCTCTTGTTAATATGCTTATTAGTAACCTTGTAGATGGCTTACAGAAGGGATGGCCACCTGCAGTTCTCCAGCTGTTACAAAACTACAACTCCCAGCATACCCAGACTACCTTCAGCTATTAGCCTACAGCAGGGCATGGTGGGAGTTGTAGTTTTACAACTGTTGGAGAGCTGCAGGTTGGCCAGCTCTGGTTTACAGAGTAGAATTTCAATGTTTAGCATTCAGTTTGGAAAAAAATGCCTTTGGGGTGATCCAATTACAATGTACAAACATATGAATGGACAGTATAGAGATCTTTTTCATGATCTATTTATACTCAGGACTGTAACTATGATAAGGTTTCATGATCATCATCATAGACAGGGTTTCTTTACTGTAAGAGCAGTGAGACTATAGAACTCTCAGCCAAAGGACGTTAATTGAATCATCTATTCAATATAAAGGGGCCTAGAATTTTTTTTAAGTGATAATAGATTCCGAAGATGGGATATTGAAAAAATCTAAGGATTTATTCTGATTGCCTGATTTGGAGTCAGGAAGTATTCTTCCTCTAATATTGAGTCATTTTCATCCGCCTCCTGAGAGCTTTCACCCTCCTCTGGATCAACACTTAAATGCCTTCTCCAGACTTGTATAATTTGCTGCACTATTTAATCTTAATTCTTTCTACAATGGTAATATAGCTGGACTGTTTTCAACCTTACTGACTGTAAGCATGAGTAGGAGGTTTGCTCAGCTCACTATCAACTATAATTTATATATCGAAACAGTCTTGGATTGTACAAAAGGAGAAGCAGAATATAAAAAATGTTTACTTTTTCCAGAAACAGTGGTGATCCTGTCCATGGGCTGGTCTGGTACTGCACCACAACTCAGTGGGGTCAACTGCAATACCAAACATGGCCAATGGACAAGAATGGCACTGCTTCTGGAAAATAAACTTACCAATTTTTTTCTGACCCTATAAACCCCCATTAAAATCATATTATTGCACATCCCACAGCAGATCATTGGAAATTTGTATGGTCAGATTACAAAACAGCTGCCTCTGATAAAAATAAATCCATCCAACATGCAGTTGTAGAACAATACCTGGATTGTCATCATATGAAAATTCACCATAAGCAACTGAGAAACCTGTAAGAAGGGGAAGAAGAGAAATACTTGAAGTATCTAATTCCTAAACAGCAAGTCCTCCTAGACAAGCAGCAATGTAAGAGCATGAGAAGTATCACTGCAGAATTGGCCATTCAGACATCTGGGAAAGTCTGGAGAGAACTAGAACTAGAATTCTATTGCTTGTCTTACATTGTAACATCATAAATAAAAAAAACACTGAATGATCATCTATAAAAGAACTGTTTGTAATAATTCATATACGTACGTACATGTTCAAAATGTTCATACGTATATGAATTATTTTTGACAAGGCGGAGGACTAGTGCTGAGATTTAATAAAAAAAAAAAAAAAAGACACGTAGGAGATTAGATCTGGAGCAGGGATAAGCATCCTTCGGCACTCCAGCTGTGGTAAAACTATGACTACTGGCATGCACACTTGCTTAGCTGTTTTCAGAACTTCCATAGAAGTGAATGGAGCATGATGTGAGTTGTAGTTTTACCACATCTGGAGTGCAGAAGGTTGCGGACCCCTGATCTAGAGCATGTAGAGCAATACATGCATAGTATGCCAACTTACAGAAAAAAAAAAAGATGTATGAAACAGTTAAAGGGATTTGCGAGATTTGCAAAAATTGGGTTACAGATGGAGGATGGTGTAAAATAACAAACATTATTTACCTGTTGAATGAACCATTGCTTCGTTGCTGCCGGTTGTCCTCCTCCGTCTTGTTCACACAGCTGCAGTGATGATGTCACATCACCAACACGTGACCAGTGCAGCCAATCACTGGCCTCAAAGGTACCTTGTTGAGGCCAGTGATTGGCTGCAGAGGTTACATGTTGTTGATGTGATGTCAGCAATGCAGCCCTGTAAACAAATACCGATGGGAAGAACCGGAATGGCACAATGGGTCAATATTCTTTATTTTGTTATTTTACTCCATCCTCTTCCTGTGACCCAATTTTTGTTAGTTTCAGGTAATTCAGTTGGAAACAAAGACTATATAATAGAGATCAATATGTACCTTGATATGCATCAACAGAAACGGTAAACTCAGGTGATGTGTACAGGTTCCGAAAATTTCTCAGCGTGCCCCTGGGAGCGTTCGGAATAGAGGACAGGGGCACAGTCATGAATAGTCCTAGGTATGACAAAGACAAAGTTACTGAAAATGTCTAAAGGTAAATTGGTAGTTCTAAATGAAAAGGAAAAAACATTAAGACTAGGCTGAAAGCAACTTTCTTTACACTAGTAAAGAAGCAAAGGCAGAGGTTCTGCTACACTTCAGGTGCCTCTCTGAAGCTTCTGCCCTTCCTTGGCTGATTGGAGCAGTGGTGCAGGTAAGAAATTGTCAGTGCTGTGCTATATGTCTGGACCTGTCAATCTTGCGGAAGGTGGGTGCTTCTTCACCTGCGGGGACAGCCCCTACAGTCCTGCTGATTATACGAACTGATTCATTAAAATTGATTCACTCATCTCCAATATTTATATGTAATCAATTCAACCTGCCTCGCTATAATTCCAACATCTTATGTACATAGTCTATGGATATACGAAAGACCTGCCTGCAAGGGATCACAAAAAGTGGCAATATCGATAAAACTGCACATGGGCAGAAAAAAAACATATAGCCCAACATTATATATATATATATATATATATCAAATTAACACTCATACACATAGGGGTTCTACAAAAAAAAAAAAAAGACGTGTAGTCCACTACACTTGGTTGGACAGGACTGAGTAGCTTAACTTGGTTTAACCAGGAGACGTATACTTCATTCATTTAATTGGCCAGGTGAGATGACTATACAGGAACCTGGCCATGTCAATCAAGGAGATGGCGCTGGCAGAGGAAGCAGGAGACGCAAGGGTGCACTTTTGAGTGCAGGACAATAGTCCCGCGGGCAGCCAGAAGTGCACAGCATCATTGTAATCTATGATGCTGTGCGCTCCTGTGCTCACGATCAATGCCGCTCCGGGACATATGGCCCGCTCATGGACCGTATGTCTCAGAGGGCATACAGTCGTGTGCAAGGGCCCTAAAGCAACATATAAAGGGTGAAAGGTATAGTTACACCCAGTTGAGCTAGCTCTACAAGGCAATGTGGTTTACCGGTGACTTTCCCAGTGTCCTTAGAAGTAAACTGGGACTGATTGTTCTGATGCCAGTTTTCCATTTTTACTTATCAGGAAAGGCAGGGGATTGAACTCTTGCTACAAAGTCACCCCACATATTAAAGGGGAAGTCTTCAAACATAAAGGGATTTTAATTAATATTATTTACCTATAAAATGTAACATCCTACATATAATGTGTGTACTATTTGAGAATGGAAAGCAGGCAAAGGAAACCAACTTACCATCAAAATAGAAGCCAGTTGGTGCTCCTGCTAATAGAGTCCCAGTCTGCAGAAGAGAAATCAGGATCTTTATGGTGAATAGTTCCAAACAATTGACTTTTTAAGTCTTCCCCTCTATCTAAAGTAGAACATCAGTGAAATCAGTTTCTGGCTTCTGGTCCTCACCTGCTTCTGTGTCAGATCATTGATGGCATTTATCACGTAGACAACGTTAGTACAAGGCACTAATGTATTGTCATTGTCCATATTGCTTCCTACATTCATAGTAAATTCATTCTGTTAGGCCTCTTTCACACGAACGATACGGATTGGCTTCGGATGCGTTCAGGGTGCATTTAGTGAAACTCGCACCATTTTGCAAGCAAGTTCAGTCAGTTTTGTCTGCGATTGCGTCCAGTTTTTTCTGCACGGGTGTAATCAGACAACATCTCCTAGCAACCATCAGTGAAAAACGCATTGCATCCGCACTTGCTTCCGGATGCAATGCGTTTTTCACTGAAGCCCCATTCACTTCTATGGGGCCAGGGCTGTGTGAAAAATGCAGAATATAGAACATGCTGCTATGCTCATGCAACGCAGAACTGATGCGTGAAAAAAATTGAAATGAATAAGTCAGGATTCAGTGCTGGTGCTATGCGTTCACGACACACATTGCACCCGCATGGAAAACTCGCTCGTGTGAAAGGGGCCTTAGGGATACAGTTACTGTGCCTCAGTATTAAAGGCAGTGTAATATATCACCATGTGCATCACTGTCAGTGCACTGACATTTATAGTTAATACGTTCTGTCAGTTATTGTGCCTCAAAGAAAAAAAATGGGGTTACTCAGCACATCCCAATATGCAGGTGCACATCACCATGGCTGAAAGCACAAAAGCAGAAACAAACACAATGCAACAGCACTCTCCAATCACAAATAACAAAAGTAAATGTAATAGTGCCATAATCACTATAAAAAATGTACTAATGCTAATACTACGTTATAAATGTGAGATTCTAGGCAAATAAATTTTGTACACAATTGTCCACTAACTACAATGCCTCCCCAAATGCCCGGGCTCCTCACACAGATTGTACTTACCTCGCTTCCCAAACACGCATTGCGGTCGCCACTGCATCTTCCCGTCACGTGGAGGAAAGCATCTGGGGGGCAGCCAATAGCAGGGCACAATGGGAATGAGCCTCCCTAGCATCGTGGGAGACGCTAGGGAGGCTTGTTTCTGTCATGCCCTGCTATTGGCTACCCCCCCCCCTTCCTTCCCCACCGGTGGGGTTTATATTGATGTGCACTTTTAAAAAGCGTGTTTGTGCGGATGATAAGGTGTATTAATTACCTTGAAGTTGCTGTGCTACACCATTGTTTTTTTCCCTTGCTTTCTAATGATACATATGGAGAAGAGGTCTGATTAAAAGAGAGAAAGCAGTGTGAAGTGAAAAACATACCGGAAGGGAGTCTCGGTGTAACGGAAGGAAAATTGAAGATTTTAGCATAGTGTTTGGAAATGTGTGGATCTAGTAAGTAAAATATTGCTTGTGCAGTGTATATTTTTTATGCTATATTACACTATTGGAGGCTTTATGTCTTTCTCTGAATGAGACGGAGTGTTTAAAGTTTGTGAGAAGAATCATCTTCCGGTGACTTACAGCGGTGGAGGGAGATCAGTTTGCAGTTTCTGGTGTTACAACCCCCTACTGATGCAGCACGGATCAAGAGTATACTATAGTGACTGTTTGGGGAAATGGACCTGCCCCTCTTGTTGATCCTGCAACGCTTCTATCTGGCCCTTAAAATAAGGAAATCTATTGTTTATATATATTAAAACCACTGGGACCTCCACCGATCACCAAAAAAATCAAGGGTCCCCGTTGCCATGTATAAGCGGAGTGGTAGTGTGCATTTGTGACCACTGCTCCATTCACTGTCTTCAAGATGAAGGAGATAGCCAAGATAATTACTGATGTAGAAGATAATCCCCCTTATTCTATCTGTCTTCCAGTTCATATAATATTAAGGACTTTGTTTCTTTCAGAAAGAGGAGAAAGCGCGCTTTTATCCATATTTACTGTGCTGCCATGCATCAATAATAGGACCTGGAGCAGGGCAACGCAGGTAGTAAGGGTGCCATCAATGCACATTAGAGCTCGGAAGTTACCGCTCACTTTTAATTGAGTAAATAAAATTTACATCTAGGATTCAGGAGTAGAAAAAAAACACCATGAGGAGTATGCATCATGGTCTTTGCACCCAAAAAGTGGCATCATTTCCTACGCCGCTAACAGCAATTTTTTTTAAAAAGGTGGGCAGGGCTTAGTGGGGAGGGGTGTGGCTTCCTACTGCCTGACAAATTTGCTGGTGTAAATTATAGCGCAAACCAAAGACACCTGATATAGCTGGTACAGGTTTGATTTTCTAGTACATAGCATGTGCATTTTACGAAATTTGTTGCATCTCCATTTGCATCAGTCTTCGTAAGTTCCTCTCTATATCTCCAAAACGGCATGAAGCAGCAGATATAAGGTGTTGCTAGAATCGCCTAAGGGTGGGAATTAATAGGAGGTATTTTTGGCAGGAAGCTGGAGATATGCTTTAAATTGTGGTAGCACCGTAGAAGAGATAAAACACTTGCTCATGGTTTCCCCCACAGATCACACATGTCTCAGGGTCACTGCTAACATAAAAAGATTGTTCAAAGGAAAACTGTGACAGACACTGAAGTGAAGGTGAGAGGAGCACCCTGGGCATACCTGATACACCTTGTTATGCAGGACCTGAGAGGCCCCTTGGGCCCTGCACATCCTCACAATAACTCACCTTGCTTATTTCTGCACTGAATCCAAGCTCACAGTCACGTTTATCATTCTCTGTGCAATGTAAAGACAATGTATGTATTAATACACACTGACTGCAATTTTCCATTCCACTGTGCCTATATTATATATACTGACAGTGCTTATCAGCATCTGCCATTGGTCACAACAGCCAGTTAAAGGTGGCCATTTACTAAGAGGGAAATCTAAGCTAGAAATGGACAATTTTAGGCCTCATACACATTTGTAATTGCCGTCCTCAAAACTGGGATCCGCAAAATATAGGCGACGTCCATGTTGCATCCATTTTTGGGGACCCACTGAAGTCATGGTTCGCCTTTTGTGGCCAAGAATAGGTCATGTTCTATCTATTGCGGAATGGACATACGTATGTGGAAATCATGCGGATCATCCATGTGATTTCCACATCCGTATGTCTGTTCCACAAAAAGATATAACATGTCCTATACTCAGCTGCAGAATGCGGACCATTGACCCACTGAAATAACGGGTGCAACACGTATGTCACATGGACGTCATCCGTATTTTGTGAATCCACATTTTGCAGACCACAAAATACATACGGTCGTGTGCACGAGGCCTTAGGACAGGGGTAGGGAACTTCCGACTCTCCAGCTGCTGTGAAACTACAATTCCCAATATGCTCCATTCATTTCTATGGGAGTTCAGAGAAGAGCAGAGTAAGTATGCATGCTGATAGTTGTAGTTTCACAACAGCTGGAGAGCCGGAGGTTCCCTACCCCTGCCTTAGGATATGTCCACACAGTATTGAAACGCTGTGAATTTGCTGCAACGTAACTGTGTGCAACAAATCTGAGATGTCTTACAGTAGCAGCAACGTAGATGAGATTCATCCATATGTTGGGGTGAAGATTTTAAATCCACAGCATGTCAATTTATGTGGTGAATTTTCACTGCAGATCTCACCCTTGGAATTCCACAAAAATCTGCAACAAACCTACAATATTATTGTGGATTTATCCGCCACAAATCACACCCCATGTGGGCACACCCTTAAGAAAATCTGCGTCTGAACAACATCCCACAGTTACAATCTCTATAAAATTCTGAGCAACTTTACAAATACTGTACATATCTTGTAAAGATCTGTACAAGTGGAGAAACCACTATGGCCTCTTTCACACGGGCGTGATTTCCGCACGGGTGCAATGCGTGAGGTGAACGCATTGCACCGCACTGAATACGGACCCATTCATTTCTATGGGGCTGTGCACATGAGCGGTGATTTTCATGCATCACTTCTGCGTTGCGTGAAAATCGCAGCATGCTCTATATTGTGCGTTTTTCAAGCAATGCAGGCCCCATAGAAGTGAATGGGGCTGCGGGAAAATCGCAAGCATCCGCAAGCAAGTGCGGATGCAGTGCGATTTTCCTGCATGGTTGCTAGGAGACGGGACCCGATCTTTATTATTTTCCCTTATAGCATGGTTATAAGGGAAAATAATAGCATTCTCAATACAGAATGCTTTGTAAAATGTGGATTAAGAGGTTAAAAATAAAAAAATTAACTCACCTTAGCCATTTGATCGCATAGTTGCCGATCTCTTAGACCATGTGATTGGACCATGTGATGAGCTCAGTGACATCATCACAGGTCCTTTAGCCGGCAGCTAATGCTTGAAGACAGAAAAGATCGCAACTACGCGATCAAGTCTGTAAGGTGAGTTATTTTTTTATTTTTTTTAAACCCCTTAATCCACATTTTACAAAGCATTCTGTATTGAGAATGCTATTATTTTCCCTTATAACCATGTTATAAGGGAAAATAATAGCATTCTCAATACAGAATGTTATAAGGGAATGTTATAAGGGAAAATAATAAAATCTACAGAATACTCAACCCAAACCCGAACTTCAGTGATGAAGTCCGGGTTTGGGTCTGGGTACCAAACATGACGATTTTTCCCACGCACGTGCAAAACGCATTAAAGCACTTTGCACTCGCGCAGAAAAATCGCGCATTTTCCCGCAAACGTGACGCCCGTGTGAAAGAGGCCTATCAGTTTCCAAAGGCAGCTAGCTGAATTTTGAAAGCAGCTATACACAGAGAAAAAGATGTAAACCAATTTGATTTAGGAGAACAGAGCAGCAGATTATCGGGAAGGAAGCATTCCTTCCCGACAGTCTGCTAATCGCTGGTGGAGGAGACCTCTGCTGGTGAAGGAGTCCAGAGTATGGGGAGGAGCGATCGGTAATGCCATCACTCTTCCTCATAATGATACGCAAAAACGATCAGATTACCCGATGAACGAATGATTCACTGTAATTGGCGGTACATTTACGCCACCAGATAATCGCTCCCGAGCGTGTAAAGGGCCCTCAGGAATGACACAGCAAGGTCAAGCGGTTGCTGCTGAACATATAAAGCATATAATTTTGTGTGTGTATTATAAGTATTACATCAGTCATACTATATTTCCTTAAGGCGTAGGTATGCTCTACAGTGAGCTCTCGACATGGAGCAAATTCATAGCTGTTCTTCAGATCCGTAGTCAAGTAACAGGCTCCAGTGGGCGTTTTCCCAGACTGATTAAATCTATCTGTATTAATCTGAAATGTAAAATGCTGCAAGGGGGCACAAGCCTGTAAGCAGAAAGTGAGAGAAAATGTTGAGAGAAATCATACAAACATTTAAAGAGCATCTGTCAGCAGGATTAACCCAATTAAACAGGGTATAATGTCTGGTAGGGTTGATACTGATGAATACAATGACCCCTCTCTTGTTCAAATCTGTGGTTCCATTTTTGAGAAATGCGTGTTTTATTGCATATGTTAATGAGGTCTTCACCGAGGGGTGGGTCTAGTCCCTCGGAGCACCTTTTCATTTCTGCCATTTCCCCTTTTGCCACTACTCTGTCCCTTTGAATGACAGGGTCAAGCTTCCTCACTGTCTTTCACCATGCACTGGTGAATGTTCAGTTGGCGCATGCACATTTCAAATGGCTTTCCCTGATGCGCATGCGCTGATTGCACATTTATCAGTGTATTTGCAGGATTACAGGGGTAGTAAGACAGTGATGATGCCTGGCCCCGTCACTCAAGGCAAGAGTGGAGTGACCAAGGAGGGAAGGCAGAGCTGGTGCTCTGAGAGGCTTGGCCTTAGCATATATAAACAGGGGAGTGGGATTTTCCTAGGAATTTTAGTGCCAAACATCAGAAAAACATGCTAGGATATGCCGTTATCTTCTACGGTGTCAGAGGTTGGACCTGCACAACAAAAGATTCTTAGATAGAGCTGCAGAACTAGATAAAGCACAGCAATCCCTACAGATCTGTAGGAACTGCAACACAGACCTCCGAAACCACTCCCGGTTAAGAGCATGGTTGGGAGCATAGCATTGTCTAAAAAATCTGATGACCCAGTGATATGCCACCATTGTGTGAAACCATTTAACCCTTTCCTGTGGAAGCGATTTTCTGTTCTTTGCCTTTTTATTTTTCACCCCCTGCCTTCTTGGAGCCATAGCTTTTTTATTTTTCCATTCACATTGTCGTGTGTTACAAATGGGGTGGAATTGAAAAAAAACAAAAAAAACAAAACACAATTCCGCCACGGTTTTATGGGTTTTGTTTTTATGGCATTCCCTATGAGGTAAAACTGACCTGTGCCCTTCATTCTGTGGGTCAATACGATTACAACAATACCACATTTGTATCATTTTTCTTGTGTTTAAATACTTTTTTTTTGCTTTTCATTGTCATATTCTAACCCACATAACTTTTTGATATTTATGTCTGTGGAGCTGTGTAAGGGCTCATTTTTTGTGGGGTGATCTTTAGTTTTCAATGATACCATTTTGGGGTATATAACTTTTTGATTACATTTTATTAATTAAATTTTTGGGGGGAGGTGAAGCAACAAAAAAAAACTGCTAATTGGCTACTTGATGCTTGAACCCCATTAGTATACACAATATGATATGCATCATACCAGAATGTTTCTGTCCCATGTTCTTACTGTTGCTCCAAGCCACTGGTCAGACTTGAATATCTGTACCACATCATCCTTAGTGTCAATTATGTCACCTATGGGATAGACACAACCATGTAAGCTGCAGGATAAAGAAGCAGAAATAAATGTCTTCAACCTAAAGTGCAATGAGTGGAGCAGACAGACCTGGCCCTCATGTTATGTTATGGCTCTGTACAATCTTAAGGTTCGAAGGAGTAGTACTAGGGCACCCATACACTTCTATTGGTCTGTACCATACCTCTATATCTCCAAAGTCATAAATAGGCTCCTTCCCAAATATTGAGTTTGAATCAGACATCTGGGAAAACATGTGGGATATTCCATATTATACAGTTATTCTCTAGAATCATGGTGGATCTGCATGGACTCCATAAAAGAGATGCTGAAAGCTTACCACAGAAATGTCACAGTTGTTCAGCTGACAGCCATCTTTAAAGGGGTTGTCTTATCTGAGGCAATGGGGGCATATCGCTAAATCGAGATCGCTAGCATATCGCTATATCGAGAACGGAGCGGGCAAAGTGTTGGCAGGAAGACTCTGATCCAGCCACCACCATGCGCTTTCCCCATAGAAGTAAAAATGGGAGCGAACTGCGCATACACAGCCACCGCTCCCGCTCACCTATATGGGCCTGATGGAAATAGCCGAGCCAGTGCTTGCCTTTTTTTGGCAGCCCCATGGAAATGAATGAAGGGTGGCTGCACATGTGCAGTGCGCCCTCCACCACTTTCAGGGCTCTGTTAAGAGATAGGTGCAGGTCCAAGAGGTGGGACCTGCACCTATCAGACAATGGGGGTATATCCTAGCAATATGCCCCCATTGTCTCAGATAAGAAAACCCCTTTTACTTTCCCATTAACATAACACTTTGGTTGTTATTGGATGTGTCAGTGAAATCACCCTAATGCCGTTAGGAAATAATTTAGGTTGAGGCTCAGGCCTCCCAGTCTGCCAGATGGTTCCCAATTAGATGCAGCACGCTGGAGAGCAAGACTTGAGGCACAGACACCGTGTGATTCAAAGTTACTCTGACTTATTGAAGACAACTACAAAACCTTTATAGTTGTTCAGAGTATTCAAAAGTGTCCAATAAAATCTCTTAGAAAACAGACAAAATGCTGAACTATTGAGCCAATCATCAGTCTTACAAAAAGGACCAATAGAAACATATGGCACATAACACATTATGACATCAGCTTCTTGGAATGTGCAAGCTTCTACTTCTTAAGATAAGACTTGACCATCAGAACTGGTCTCAGCCAACACTAGGTTCCATAAGGCACAAGAGAGAGATACAATATGGTATACAAATGTGGGATGAGAATATAGCCAAGTTGCCCTCACTTTAACCGATGTTATGTATCTGTGGAGGGATGGAGATAAGTGGCTGCCAGGAAACACTGAAACTGCTCATCTTAGGGGGGAAAAACAGGACTGGATAGGAAAGTTGGCTTTCTGAATAGATGAGGTTGTTGCAAGATCCCTTTGAAACTGGATGATCTGTCAGTATAATTTTTATAATAAATGTAAATATTCAGCATTACAAAGATGTCCAAATGTGTGAATCTAATACTTTCCATATGTGGGACATTGCTTTCAGACAGAACATAATTAAATGACATATATATTGTATTAATGCTGCAAAAGCAGTGCCTCCTATCACATAATATCATTTATGGTGCTGCTATCCTCATATCTGCCAGAAGGACAACTCAACTCCTGTTACCCTTGTCCCCATCATTATACAGATTATAATATTTTATCACCTCCATCATATTACTGCACCTGTTTGGTCAAATGGTATGGTGGAGCAGTCATTGCTTCCAGACTGCCATGGACACAGGAAAACACCTCCACCACGAGTGACCCCGGGCTGAGACGTGTTCGCTTTTGGAGCACCTACAACAATGCTTAACCTGAGGATGAAAGAAAAGTGTTACGAAAAGTTACATTTCTAGGGTGGAAGACGAAAATCAGGTTTCTACACAATCATAGTTACAGTAGACATAGAATAATAATGCATGGGATTAAAATGCAGCTGAGCAGCAATAATGGAATATGGCCATTAGCCAATAGTAGCATTGTTTCCAGGAAAACAAGATGACTCTTTTTCTTGGCAAATATGACCCTTTTAACATATGAGGAATGAGTCAGGGGAAATCTCAAGAAACCCATAAAAATACCAGGAGAACATACAACTTCTGGCTCTGATTAGATTCAAACTCGGACCACTAATATCACAAGACAGTAGTGATTGCCATGAGCATGAAAGATAAGAATCTTTACCAAGATGTTTATCAGACATCATAGGGACTTTTCCTATTATCAACTATTATCATTCCCTGGCCACAAAATAGGCAATACAAAGTCCTTAGTGATCACTAGAATGGAGGTTCTGAATCACTATTCCTCCTCGCTGTATGACTACTTAGCTGTTTCAGCCAATCCCATAAACCTTAAATGGAGTGGTCAGCAGGAAGGAGGAATGGGAAACATTGGACCCTCATGACCCTCATTTAGTGATTGGAGGTAGTCCCAGGGACTATACATTTATCACATATCCACAGGAGGAATGTAAATTGTGAGAAGATCTTGTTAACACTCTACATAATGCAATATAGTGTCATCCCTAATGCAGGGCCTGGGGAGACAGTGGAAGACAGAGAACATTTCTTTGAGGTTCTTTAAATCTTTGCTTCATACATTGCCCCTTCAAGCCCTGCACTAGGTATAACACAGTATTAGTTTTACTAGGATTGTTCTTTTAACAACCTCTGACAGAAACTGACCATAGCAAAAATTGTAAAGAGTAGCTTTTGTCCATCAACCATTACCAAAGGAAATAATAAGTGGTCAAGAAATATTCCAAATGAAGAGATGCTTTATACAATCATCTTACAACCAAGGAGGCACCAATTATACTCATCCTTTGTGCATCAATTAAGCATAAGGCTAGTTTTCAGCCTGTCTTATCCGTCCTGCCGCTAGTTCAAGTGTGTCGCCGGTCTGCCGCTCCATCCCCATTGACTATAATGGGGGTGGGGGAGGAGTTCCAGCGCAGCACAGCAGCGCATGGCAAGTGGCCGCCGGACTAAAACTACAACATGTCCGACATTTAGTCCGGCGGCCTCTCGCCGTGCACTGCCGTGTTGCGCCGGAACTCCACCCCCGTCCCCATTATAATCAATGGGGACGGAGGGGCAGTCCGGCGACACAATTGAACTAGCGGCAGGACAGATTCGACAGGCTGAACAGCCTGTCGGATCCGTCCTGCTGCTAGTGTGAAACCAGCCTATAGTGTTCTGGTATAACCAAGTCATTTCACGAATCCCTTAAAGGGGTTGTCTGAGATTTTAATATTGATAACCTATCCTCAGGATTGGTCATCAATACCAGATTGGCAGGGGTCCGACACCCGGGACCCCACACCGCCACTAATCAGTTGTTTAAGGAGACTGTGGCGCACTTCCTAGGGCTGTAAACTTACATTCATCTTGGCCTAGGCGCAGCTGAGTCCCATTCAAGCGAATGTGGCTGAGATGCCATACCATGTACAGCTGCTATACAGTGCTTGGTAGGCTGCGAAAAAGGCCGCGAAGCTCATGGGAATGCTGTGGCCTCCTTAAACAGCTGATTAGTATTGGTGCCAGACCCCCGCTGATCAGATATTGATGACCTATACTGAGGAAAAATGCTTTAACATTGGGATTTGTTTGTTAAAAGATTAAACAAGAAGCAGGGAACATCAGGAAACAGACATCTCAGGCAACAACACAAAAGCACAAAACATGGGTGTCACTCCAGGTTCAGAATCTACAAGTCTACCTACCCCTTGTCTCCAGGCTCATAGACATCAATGGAAAATCCAAAGTAGCTGCCTTTTGGTCCAGTGAAGGTTTTGGGATTCTGGGTCTCCAGGTTCAAAGCATGTGTATACAGGAAGAGCAGAGACAGCAAGTATAGCAACATGGCATCACCGCATCAACAAAATCTGCAAAAAGAATTAATACAAAAAATAGTTTTCTTCTCTATATGGTCCATTCTAATTATCCTCAGACACTAATAATACAATACCCAGGCCACCACTAGAGCAGTCCCAATATCCATCCACACTCAGCTCTGTACCCACCTCCAGCTATCTTCTCTTCAACCCTCAGCTATAAATGTGCCTGCTATAACATCCACTCATGTTCTACCCGTCTTATCTCTAAGTTAAGCTTTTGTGTTTTCACACTACTTCCTCTGCCAGGAAGATCACACCCCCATGTTGAAAACTTTTAGTCATAGGGGGTAATTTATTACTTAAAGAGATTCTGTCATCTGGAAAATCAATATTAAGCCAAACATAGGTTCTTATAGCTCTTCATACCTTCTTTTCATAGGTGTTCTTTACACTTGGACCTGGCTTTCTACCTTCATGAAAATCCTCTTTTATCTTTATGCTAATGACACCTGAAGGTGCCCAAAGGGGTGTTATTTTCATTCAAAAAGTATTTATCTTTTGGTATTCCCAGCGACGTCCACAACTAACTGTCTTAGTCGTATGTCTGGTTGTCGGTGATAGCTCACATTGTTTGAAAAGTCCTTTGGGGACCCGAGGTTTTATAGCTACCTTAAATTAAAAGTTATGTTTTAAGACTTTTTGCCTTCTGTGAATTCTTATTAGTACCAAAACCAGAAAATGGCAGAAATATCGGTGCAAATCTACAACTGCTCATAGCAGGCATAAATATCATTTTGTTGACTTTAGATCCGTCCAAATTGCACCAAGTTTATTAAGAGGCACAAGCTGTTTAATAGATTTGTTGTGATTCACTCCAACAATCTTTTCTGTAACACTGATTTCTCTGTGATGCCACAGCACTAAAACACAGCAGTTACATGCACTCACCTGTTGTGCCGGGCCTCCCCCCCCGTCTGCCCATGAGCAGGCCTGGCTGCTGGGCCCACTCTGTTTCTCCACACAGGCTGCGGCCTACTTGCCTGCTAGATCCCTCCTTATATGCCTTTCATGGGGTTACTCCATCCCGCTCTTAAAGGGCCAGCATGCACACCATAATGTTCACCTGACATGGCATTCCTGGGGTATTTCAGGCACCTACACCAGTGGGATAGGGCCTAAGCAAAAAGGTTATTTAGCGGACTAAGTTCCCTGCAAAGGTGTGCTGATCTGTTGTCTGCCCGTGTACTGACTTCTGCCCATTTACCTTGTTTTGACCCTACGGTGTCTGACCTAACCTGTTACCTGTATTGCTTCCTTGCTGCCCACCCTGACCTCTGAGTCATTCTTATATTAAACATACTCCACCTGCCGTGAACTCGGCTTCTCCCTGACTACAATTCTGTCTGACCCCCTTGGTACCCTGCATCGGTGTCTCTGATCTTCATGGGTCAGCTACCCCAGGAGGTAGCTGCTTGGTGGCTCCTTTGCAGCAAAGTCCAGATCGAAGTATAAGGGATAATGGATGAATACCAGATGACTGCCAGGATAATGCCCTTAGGATTAGTCCTAAGCCAAATCTATTGGTTAATACAGTGGTTCCACACCTACTGACGTAACAATGGCTCTCTCTAATAAGGAAGCCTGTTTGGATTTCATTCTGCTCATGTTTCGGGCGGTATGAAACTAATGGCAGGTTTGCTATAAGGACATATTTACATAACTGTGTTGCACGCCTTGTCACATCATTGGCCCAGATTTACTAATCCTAAATATAGCATAGACTGGCTATGTAGACCTGCCCCATAATTATCACAGGGGCTCAGGCTGGATGATGCATGTGGTGGACAGACACTTCTCTGACTCTATACTCTTAGTTGGTAGAGACAGATTTTTGCACCAGAATTGTAAAGCAATTTTTGAAACAAAATTATGCATCTTAAGCTCCATACCCTGATGAGTATAAGCCCTAGATGCACAGACACATTAGTAAATCTGGGCCATTTTCTTTCTTACAAAAACTGAAAGTGAAAATCCACACACTAACAAACTCATTCGGGAGCATCAAGTATAATGAAAAGCACACATTAAAAATATAAAACACCAAGGGGTTTAAATAGTTAGTGTCACTGGATCATAATCCGGCCTCTACACAACCTACATAGTCTGCCTTTATTTGAAAAGTTTTGGGATTCTAAATTTGCCCCTTGAGTGAGCTCCTGAGGAAGGCAAATTAGATTTTCAATGTAACTCAAGAAAGAGAAATAACATATGTATTCTCTATGCTTTGCTTCTAAATATGTCTGACCTGCTATTTACCACAATGACCAAGCTTTATTTCCTCCATTCTTCTGCTAATTAGAGCGGGAAGGATCTGTCTTTATCACTTGAGGCCAGAGCTGTGTTACAAGGCAATAGATTATGAAGGTTATTAATAGTTTCGTGTGCACAGAACTATAAGACTGTGAGGGAATGTTCAAAATTCCTTATCTGTAAATTAACGAAGCTTCATATAATTGCTACTTTGTTATTAAGAAGTAAGGATTGACTATGGTAGAACTAGTAATCCCTCAACTGAATTCTGTATTAAATAATGACATTTTTAATGCACATTGTCCACTTTTTTATATTGATGACCTATCCTCCGGATCGGACATCAATATGAGACCAGTGGGGCCGACTCCCAGTTGTTTGAAGAAAAGGCAGCACCCAGGGGCGTAGCTAACGGCTCATGGGCCCTGGTGCAAGAGTTCAACTTGGGCCCCCCTCCCTCATTGCTTTGTGTGTCTTCTTATGCGGCACAAGTGTCTTTGGGCGCCCTCAGGCTCCTGGGCCCGGTAGCGACTGCTACCTCTGCACCCCCTATAGCTACGCCCATGGCAGCACCCATATGAGCACTGTGTTAGCTTTTCTGTTTATCTGCTCACCATGGACATTGCAGGGGTGAGCAGGTGTAATTACAACTCTGCCTTCCCCATTCACTTCTATAGGACCGCTCCTTCCTGTTCAAGTGAATCGGACGGAGCGGTCGTATTGAAGTGAATGGGAAGGTGGAGTTGTAAGTACACCTGCTCACCACTGCAGTTGATGGCGAGCAGGTAAACAGAAAACAGCGCTCATATGGGCACTACGTTCTCTTCAATCAGCTGATTGGCAGGGGTGTCGGCAATCGGCCCCCGACTGATCCGATATTAATGACCTATCCTCAGAAAAGTAATCTGTATAAATAAACAGACAACCTCTTTAAACTCTAAGCCGGTTCTGTGTCGCAGACTTCTAGAACAGAAAACTGGCACTAATAATGCATCTAAAAGTTACTAAAGAGATTTTCCAGTGAGTGAATAAAAAAACAGGGCAACCAAACCCGAAAAGGGTTATCCAGTAGTTCTCGATTGATGACCTACCCTTTAATATCAGATTGGCAGGGGTCCAAGTCCAACACTGCACCTGATCAGCTGTTCAGGAGTTGCTCCAGTGACAGAACGATGCAGCTGTCTATTCTGTAATGGACAGGGCTGGTTACTGCAGCACTCAACTTTTAGATGCTGTTAATAGGCACAGTTGTGTCTATTACTCAACAGAAAACCTTGCAACTATTGAAGACAAGTTAAATCCACCTGGTGTTACAGTTTGGGCAGCCCTTTCATGTTAAGGGGTAACTGTAGCTACATTTTAGACTTCAAAAGTTACCTTAGACCTGTACCGTTACATGCTCCAAGAAAATGTAATACCACAACTGCAGCAAGTTATTTTTCCAATAATGCCATCTCCTCGTGTTTCTTCATTCAAAATGACCTCACAAAATTGTAAACACCATTCGGGATCATCCGCTCGCAATCCATGGATTAATCTTAGCCGATACATTTTCAGCCCTAAAAGTTGCATAAGACAACCCAAAGATCTGCGGCCCTGCAGGCTACCAGTCACAGCACAGTTTTTACTTCTGATCGTACTCTTCAAAAATGAAATCTCCCCTGTATACCTACTTATGCACTTCCTGTATATATGTGATATCTGTCATTCTAGTCCTGCCTGTAATGAAAAAGTGATAACTGCAGTAAAGTAACCTGTACAGACCAAGAGATACTTCTATATCAGGTTTAGCGGCCAGTGTGAAAACTGCAGGAATTTTTTTTTATATATAGATGGTGACATGGAAAATTTTAAATAACCACCAAAAATGTCTTTAAAATAAAAACTATTAAATTCCATTTACATGCAACCTAAAAACTCACCTCTTCAGGAAAGCCTACAACCTACAATGATCCTGCTGCTACTACAGAGCCGTATGAGCAGCTTGTACTCAAACTTAAAGGATTGCAAGATGTACAGTGGCTCCACCCTCCTCACCTATATGAAAAGGTGCACTCCCAGCGGTTCACCCTCTGCCGTAATATTCCAAAAACAAATGTAGTATTGGGGCACTCAATTATCCTTCACACATGGGTCGTAGTTCACACCATTTAATATATTAAAACAGTTTTAAAAGCAAAATAGACACGAACATTAAAAACAAAAATTAAAAACAAATGGGACCCATTAGTCCAACCATAAATTTTAGCAGCCAATTATATAGTTCAAGCAGCCAAATAAAAATTCAAGCAGCCATATAAAAATCTGATTCCATACGATCTCCTGTGTCAAATATACAGGGAGTGCAGAATTATTAGGCAAGTTGTATTTTTGAGGATTAATTTTATTATTGAACAACAACCATGTTCTCAATGAACCCAAAAAACTCATTAATATCAAAGCTGAATATTTTTGGAAGTAGTTTTTAGTTTTAGCTATTTTAGGGGGATATGTGTGTGTGCGTGTGACTATTACTGTGCATAATTATTAGGCAACTTAACAAAAAACAAATATATACCCATTTCAATTATTTATTTTTACCAGTGAAACCAATATAACATCTCAACATTCACAAATATACATTTCTGACATTCAAAAACAAAACAAAAACAAATCAGTGACCAATATAGCCACCTTTCTTTGCAAGGACACTCAAAAGCCTGCCATCCGTGGATTCTGTCAGTGTTTTGATCTTTTCACCATCAACATTGCGTGCAGCAGCAACCACAGCCTCCCAGACACTGTTCAGAGAGGTGTACTGTTTTCCCTCCTTGTAAATCTCACATTTGATGATGGACCACAGGTTCTCAATGGGGTTCAGATCAGGTGAACAAGGAGGCCATGTCATTAGATTTTCTTATTTTATACCCTTTCTTGCCAGCCACGCTGTGGAGTACTTGGACGCGTGTGATGGAGCATTGTCCTGCATGAAAATCATGTTTTTCTTGAAGGATGCAGACTTCTTCCTGTACCACTGCTTGAAGAAGGTGTCTTTCAGAAACTGGCAGTAGGACTGGGAGTTGAGCTTGACTCCATCCTCAACCCGAAAAGGCCCCACAAGCTCATCTTTGATGATACCAGCCCAAACCAGTACTCCACCTCCACCTTGCTGGCGTCTGAGTCGGACTGGAGCTCTCTGCCCTTTACCGATCCAGCCACGGGCCCATCCATCTGGCCCATCAAGACTCACTCTCATTTCATCAGTCCATAAAACCTTAGAAAAATCAGTCTTGAGATATTTCTTGGCCCAGTCTTGACGTTTCAGCTTGTGTGTCTTGTTCAGTGGTGGTCGTCTTTCAGCCTTTCTTACCTTGGCCATGTCTCTGAGTATTGCACACCTTGTGCTTTTGGGCACTCCAGTGATGTTGCAGCTCTGAAATATGGCCAAACTGGTGGCAAGTGGCATCTTGGCAGCTGCACGCTTGACTTTTCTCAGTTCATGGGCAGTTATTTTGCGCCTTGATTTTTCCACATGCTTCTTGCGACCCTGTTGACTATTTTGAATGAAACGCTTGATTGTTCGATGATCAAACTTCAGAAGCTTTGCAATTTTAAGAGTGCTGCATCCCTCTGCAAGATATCTCACTATTTTTGACTTTTCTGAGCCTGTCAAGTCCTTCTTTTGACCCATTTTGCCAAAGGAAAGGAAGTTGCCTAATAATTATGCACACCTGATATAGGGTGTTGATGTCATTAGACCACACCCCTTCTCATTACAGAGATGCACATCACCTAATATGCTTAATTGGTAGTAGGCTTTCGAGCCTATACAGCTTGGAGTAAGACAACATGCATAAAGAGGATAATGTGGTCAAAATACTCATTTGCCTAATAATTCTGCACTCCCTGTATAGAATCTGCGCAGCCAAAAAAAATCTGCTTCCATGTGATACCCTGTGACGCGTTTGGGAAATTGGGCGTTTCGGGGCAATTGTCAGCTAGCCCCTTCTTCACTGAAGAAGGGGCTAGCTGACAATTGCCCCGAAACGCGTTTGTGAAATTAAGCGAGAACCTGCAATCTAAAATAAGTTAAAAAGAATAAATACTATCTCCTCTTTCTTTTTATAAAATTTGCAGAAAGGATTACGATCCGCAGAGAGTTCATTTACCCGGCTTTTGCCGTCCAGAAATCCTTAATCAATTGGATGCGCCCGCCACCGTCATGTGGGACGCCACTCAGTGACGGAGAGACCATGTGGGACGCCGTGGCGGGTCCTGGCAGGGAACAAACACGGAGACTACGCAGCCGGGAGAACATATCCACATGCGAATAAAGAAGAGTGGTAAAGTACCCCAGAAAAGACTATTATTTGTATGAACGTTTGTCCAGTTAATGAGGGATTATACCCGGCGCACACACTGTGGAAATTCAAACTAAGTGGAAACCACAATTCCCTAATATATATACCTGGGATTTAGAGGAATATAGGCCACTATCAGTATATACATATGGGCCAGCATATCCCACTGTATGGAAAGGGTATATACCTAAATTAATAACTATTTGCTCCAGCACATATCGAACGACATATGAAATACATGGTGGTACGACTTGGATTTCTTTGAAACAGAGAGACTCTATACGATTGATACAGGGTATCAAATGGAAGCAGATTTTTCTTCTTTTTTTTGGCTGCGCAGATCCTATATATTTGACACAGGAGATCGTATGGAATCAGATTTTTATATGGCTGCTTGAATTTATATTTGGCTGCTTGAACTATATAATTGGCTGCTAAAATTTATGGTTGGACTAATGGGTCCCATTTGTTTTTAATTTTTGTTTTTAATGTTCGTGTCTATTTTTCTTTTAAAACTGTCTTAATATATTAAATGGTGTAAACTACGACCCATGTGTGAAGGATAATTGAGTGCCCCCAATACTACATTTGTTTTTGTACTCAAACTTAGTCCATGCTTATGGTACGGCGGGTATCGGGTCTTTAAAAGATAGCGCCCACTCTGGAGGGAGCTCTATAGCTAGCAGGTTCCTGCAGTTTCATACAACAGACACCCGCAGCAAATGTCCGCTATCAGCCGACTGCGGACATTTAACCCCTCAGATGCTGTGATCAAATGTGACCACGGCGTCTGAGAGGGCTAAAACTCGAAAGCACACACTTCCAGGGCAGGAGTGCAAAAAATGAGCCCTGACACATCTTTGTAGACGGTCAGAATATGGCAATGACAAGAAAAAAATAATTTTTTTCAAAAGTTTTTTTTTTCCTGTATAAGGGTACTTTTACACTTGCGTTTTTCTTTTCCGGTATTGAGTTCCGTCCAAGGGGCTCAATACCGGAAAAAACGGATCAGTTTTATCCTAATGCATTCTGAATGGAGAGAAATCATGCTGCAGTTTTGTCTCCGTCCAAAATTCTGTAACACTTGCCGGAATACCGGATCCAGCATTATTTCCATTGAAATGTATTAGTGCCGGATCCGGCATTAAAATTACCGCGTTGACGGATTACCGCATTGACGGATCCGGTGTGAAAAAAATAAATACCGGATCCGGTTTTCCGGATGACAACCAGAGAGACGGATCCGGTATTGCAATGCATTTGTGAGATGGATCCGCATCCGGATCCGTCTACAAATGCTGTCCATTTGCATACAGATTGCCGAATCTGGCGACGGAACTGCCTTTCGAAATCCAGCAACGCAAGTGTGAAAGTACCCTTAGAACACAAGGAAAACTATACAAATGTGGTATCGCCATAATTGTACTGGCCTGGAGAATAAAGAGCACAAGTCAGTTTTACCTAGTCTTAAATGCCGTAAAAACAAACCCCATAAAACTGTGGCAGAATTCTGGTGTTTTTTTCCAATGCCACCCCATTTGGAATTTTTTCTAGCTTCCCTCTACATTGTATACCGTGATAAATGGTGGCATTAAAAAGTACAACTTATCCTGCAAAAAAAACAAGCCCTCATACTGCTATGTGAACAGAAAAAAAAATAAAAGTTATGGCTCTGGGAACGCAAGGAGCAAAAAATGAAAATGCTAAATCACTACATCAGGAAGGGGTTAAAGCCCTTTTTCGTATTCCTCAATTTCATAAAATTATAAACAGCAAGGTACAAAAGCACAAAACAAAAAGTCCTACTGCAAACAAAGCCTTTGGGTAATTTTAAGAGGTATATATTGGTTAAAAATGTTTCATGTTGATCTAGTAATGTGGTCTGAGAGCAGCTTGAGTGTTAGATAAGAGCTTACAAGTTCCTGTGTTGTCTGCTGCTAAGAATCTCACTATCATTCGATGGTTCCCTCTCTCCCAATGGTTTTTTAAAATTATTTTCAAAAATTGAAACATCTCCCAGAAGAGGAAATACGGGAACAGAATTTTTCTAGAATCCATTCTTATTAGTTTTCTATGGCAAACTATAAGAAAACCATATCCAAGGCAGAACTGAAAAAAAAAGTTGATCCTTTATTGAGCCAAATGTGGTGTTGCTCTGTGTGAGCTTTTCTTAAGCGTAAGTGTGATACAAGCCAAGTTTAAATACATGATCAGGTGATAAAGCATGATTACAATCCATTCTCCTCAGGAGCCATGGTGTTCCACCATCCAAATAGCAGCAGCGTGGATTCCACACCTCATTCTGAGGCAAGTCGTCCGCACCTCCATTAACATACCCATGAGTGCATCACACGTTATGCCCTGCTGTACAGTGGGAAACCATGTTATGCTTAAGGGCTCTTTCACACTTGTGTTTTTGCTTTCCGTCCTAGAGTTCCGTCCTCGGGGCTCTAGGACGGAAAGATAATGATCAGGATTCATCCTAATGCATTCTGAATAGAAAGAAATCCGTTCAGGATACATCAGGATGTCTTCCGTTCAGCATGTGAACGTTTTTTGGACGTTGACAAAACCATAGCATGCTGCGGATTTGTCTCCGTCCAAAAATCCGGAAGACATGCCGTAACGCCAGATCCGGAATTAATGCCCATTGAAGTGCATTAATCCGGATCCGGCATTAAGCTAAACGTTGTTTCGGCGCATCGCTGGACCCGACGTTTAGCTTTTGTGAATGGTTACCATGGCAGCCAGGACACTAAAGTCCCGGCTGCCATGGTAAAGTTTAGTGGGGAGGCAGGGGAGAAGCATACTTACCGTCCGTGCGGCACTCCACAATGACGTCAGAGCGCCCCATGAGCATGGATCACGTGATCCATGCACGTGGGGCACTCTGACGTCATTGTGGAGCGTCCCGGGAGCCGCATGGACGGTAAGTATCTGCTCCGCTGGCTCCCCACTACTTACTATGGCAACCAGGACTTTAGTAGCATCTTGGCTGCCATAGTAACACTGAAAGCATTTTGAAGACTGAACAGTCTTCAAATGCTTTCAGTTGTCTTGCGCTGTGACGGATCCATCGGGCATTTCCGGCGCAAGTGTGAAAGAGGCCTAAGAAAGGCTCACACAGCTGAAACATTGCATTTGGCACAATAAAGGACCAACTTTTTTTTTGTATTCATGGACTTTGGGCAAGGTCTGCTGAGGTGTGCACTATAATGTTTATTTTGATTGTGCAAAAGGGATATTTGGCTTGTGGGCGAAAATTCAGGACTACCTTAAAATGCAGGTGAACCTTCTCTAAACTTTTGAAGAACAGGTGTTTGATCCATTTCCTGGTTCAATTAGTATTGGTATTTAAACAGTCCTCGACATCATGAGACCAAGATGACAGCTACCAATGGATCAACAGTACCTCACTATTGCGAGGCTTCAAGCAGGATGTTCTCAGACGGAATTGGCTACTGAGCATAGTGTCTCAACAGCAAGTTTAAACAGAGTTACAGAAAGACTGCAAGAGTCACAGGAAGGCATAGAAGTGGACGTCCTTTGGCCACATCCCAAACTGATGACCGCTTCATTGTGAACAATGCGCTGTGGAACCGAATGATGACTGGCACACAACTCCAGGTACGTTTAAGGGAGGTAAGAGAAACGCAAGTGTCACATCAGATCATTCGAAACTATTTACAACAGTGTGGTCTGCGTGCTAGATGACCTGCAAGGGTACCTGACCATACCACTAGGCACAGGCGTCATCATCTTGCATGGGCCAGGGAATATCTATGCTGCACGAGGGACCAGTAGGCCTCATTGCTGTTCACTGATGAAAGTCGATTGACGCTGAGCAGAAATGATGGCCACCAACGATGTTGGAGAAGTCAAGGAAAGCGCTATGCATCAGCCACTGTTGTCTCCAGACAAGACGAGCCTTAGGTGGTGGTGGTGGTGTTACAGTGTGGGCAGGTAAAAGGTACAGTGACAAGCCCATACTACTTGAATAACATCATTAATCCAGTCATTGTGCCTCTGCATTAACAACACAGGCCTAATTTCATCTTCATGGATGACAATGCTCCAGCTCATCGTAGTCACTTCATAAGGGAACGGCTGCTGGAGACTAGGGTACCTCAAATGGAGTGGCCTGTACTTTCTCCAGACCTGAATGCCATTGAACACCTATGGGATCAGCCGAGTTGTCGTGTAGAGGCTTGTAACTCTGCACCCCAGAACCTTAATGACCTGAGGGCCGCCCTTCAAGAAGAGTGGGATGCCATACCTCAGATGACAATAAGTTAACTTAAGAACAGCATGAGATGTCATTGTCAAGCTGTAATTGATGCTCAAGGCCACATGACAAGTTTTTGAGACACTGACATTTTTTGTGGGGGTATACCCACCACTGTTGTTGGCTTTTGTTCCAATAAATTGTTTGATATGAGGAAATCACCATTGCATGCTTCTACTTAAAAGCCCTACTTTAATTATATAATATAACTGTAGTGTGAACTTCTAGCATTTTTCCATATATTTCACCCGAAAGCCAAATATCCCTAACTTTTGATGAGTAGTGTATATATATATATATATATATATATATATACACACACACACAGTGTTAGACCTAGTTCACATGTCAATGTTTGGTCAGTGATTTCCTTCAGTGATTGTCAGCCAAAACAAGGTGTGTGCATCAGGTAAAAATTTTTACATTATATCTACAGTATGTGTAGGTTCCTCTCCTGGTTTTAACAATCACTTATGGAAATCACTAACCAAACAACAAAGTGTGAACTGGGTCTTAAATAGGTTGTCCAGGATATTTATATGAAATGGCAGTGTCTGATTGGCAGGGGTCCGACGCCACACCAATCATCTGTTTCCAAGTAGCTCTGGCACTGAAACTTCACCGCTTTGTCCATTCTGTTGTGGATAGAGTTAGTTACTGCAGCATAACTTATGTGCCAGAAACTCATAATCTAAGCCTTTGTCAGCCCCTATCTGGCGTAGATTTAACTTAGACCAGTGATGGGCAAACTGCGGCTCTCCAGCTGTTGCAAAACTACAACTCCCAGCATGCAAAGACTGCTTACAGCTATCAGCCTACAGCAGGGCATGGTGGGAATTTTAGTTTTGCAACAGCTGGAGAGCCGCAGTTTGCCCATCCCTGACTTAGACCAATTTCTGTCAAAAATTGTAGCAAATCTGGAGGGCCTGGAAGGCTCTGCTCCCTTTTCTTGCCACTGTGTTGAGAAGAGTCACAAATTATGGTGCAATTATGGTGTTTGCCACAACCTGCAACATTTTAAAGCCACTTTTGTGGTATAAAAGGCTTAAAGCCCAATGGCTTGTAGGGTTAGCTCAGTTTAAAAAAAAAAAAAAAAAAAAAAAAAGCGTTTTTAATCCATTTGCAAATTAGCAGTTAAGTGCAGGGGCGGACCCAAGCCACTCTGTGGATCCTTGTAACTCCTGCTTTTTCTACCAGCCCATCCCTTTTAATTTACAGGGCTAGGCGAGATGACTATGCTGTCAGGAAGCATAGAGAAAGACTGGCAGAGGAAGCAGGAGGCACAAGTGTGCACAGAGTAGCTTGGGCCCCTAAAGGGGTATTCCAGTTGCTATCCCCTATCCACAAGAAAGATTCCCTTTAACAAAAAAAAAAAAAGAACAAATACAGATGAAAAAACTGGCAATTTAGCAAGTTGAAGATAAAATGGTCTCCAGAGGGCATGAAGTTAAAGATGACTTATTCCCTTTGTATTTAAAAAAAATTTTTTTTATTACATTTTCAAAATAACAAAAAAGGAAAAGGGCCCAAAGCAAAGCTTTAGGGATCTTGCATGGTTAGTAGCTAGTACTACCACCTTTGACAAGTATCACAGCTTGTAAATGTTTTTTGTAGGCAGCCACGAGTCTTTCAATTTTTGTTTGAGGGATTTTCATCCATTCTTCCTTGCAAGTCTTCCACTTCTGTGAGATTCCTGGTCCATCTTGCATGAACTGCCCTGTTGAGGTCTATCCACAAACTTTCAATGATGTTCAGATCAGGGAACTGTGAAGGCCATGGTAAAACATTCAGCTTGTGCCTTTTGAGGTGTGTTTAGGATAATTTTCTATTTGTAGAGGCCATCCTCTTTTCAACTTCAGCTTCTTTTACAGCTGGTGTTATGTTTGCTCCCAGAAATTGCTGGAATTTCATTGAATACATTCATTCCTCTACCCGTGAAACGTTCCCCATGTCAGTGACTGCAACACTACCTGAAAGCATGATTGATCTACCCCCATGCTTAACGGTTGGAGAACTGTTCTCACAAAATTCTGTGCCCTTTTTTCTCCGAACCATACCTTTGCTCATTGTGGCCAAAGAGCTCCATTTTAGCCTAACTGGTCCACAGGACTTGTTTCCAAAATGCTTCAGTCTTTTTTTAGATGTTCTTTTGAAAACCTCTGATGCTGAATTTTGTGGTGAGGACGTAGGAGAGATTTTTTTTTGTGATGACTCTTTCATGAAGGCCATGTGTGTGCAGGTGTCTCTGAACAGTACAACAAAGTACCACAACTCCAGAGTATACTAAATCTTCCTGAAGTTCTTATGCAGTCCAGTGGGGGTTCTGATTTGCCTTTGTAGCAATCCTACAAGCAACTGTCTGTGGAAATTTTTCTAGGCCTTCCAGACTTTCACTGTTCCTGTTACTGCCATTTCTTAATAACATTTTAACTGAGGAAATGGCAATCTAAAAAATGTTTTGCCATCTTCTTATAACCTTCCCCTGCTCTGTGGGCCCCAACCATTTTCAGTGTTAGGCAGCTGATTAAAGGAACCCATGGCTGCTGTTTTTTGGGACAAGGTTAGAAGAGTTTGGCTATTTATCATTTACATGACCTGGCCTTTTCTAACGATGATTGTGAAAAAGCCCTGACAGGCTATTTAAGGTGTTAGACCTCGATCAAAGTTATCTAAGACTTAACTCTCCTTGAGTTATCATATGTTTGCAATGTACTCCTTGCCTTTTTCCACTGTAAAAAAAAACAAAATACTACACTGATATTGCCTAAAATGTTTAAAAGAGTTGCATCTTTAACTTCATGTCATTTGAAGATCATTTCATCTTCAACTTGCTTAACTGTTCAGAATAACAGTAATTCTGACCAGGGGTGCCTAAACTTTTGCATGCCATTGTACAATATCAAACCAAAAATCAGACAGACTGTAAAAACGAGGATCTATATTTTCATATGCAAGCATAAAGATATCCATATTTTGAAAGTAAAATTTTCAGCAGTGGCAGTCAGGGCATGCTAGAAATTGTTCTTTAGCCACAGGTTAGAGAATACTTCTTCCACTTCATGTGTAACGAAATACATAGAATTGTCCCAGAAATACTGGTTCAGATAAACAATGTGGTATATGTCCCTACATATCAGAATTTCCACTGTGGAATTCATCCAATGCATTGCAAAAAGTGAAATCCATGGTGGATATCCATAACATGAATTGACATTCTGTGGATTTAAAATTTGCACCAAAGGTTAACTCATGCAGTAGATTATTTCTTAAAATCTTATCCACTCTTTTTATGGCAGTTTCAGGTCTTCTGACCTATCCTGAGGATAGGTCATCAATATAAAAAAGGAGGCAACCCCTTTAAACAGAAAAGTTGTGCGCTATTGTTGTTTTTTTCCAAAGAATACATAGGCGCTCCTGACATGTCCGTTTTAGTGAATATTTGCTCCAGAAAGCATTAGCTTAGCTTCACCTGGAATATGCAGTTCATTTCTGGGAGTTAGAAGAGGTTTAAAAAATAAATAAATACAACTAGACTAAAAAGGGATATGGAAGATCTTAGCTTTGAGGAAACAGCAAAATTATTTGGTCTTAAGAAGCGTCTAAGGGAAGAAATATGACTATAAAAATGGTTGTACAAAATTATGATGAGAAACTATTCCTTGTAAAATCCCACCAAAAGACAAGAAGGCTTGTCTGGAGAAGAAAAAAAAAAAATTCATACTCCAGAGGCAACAAAGCTTCTTTACAAATGTAAAAACAAAAATGCAATGGCACTCTGCAACCAGCACTCTGCCCTGCCTCCATGCTGGATGTTGAATGAGGCATTAGTGTACATTTTGGCCAAAGCGTAATAAGCCACTCACCACGTCAAGGTCGTCTCTATGAGTGGTCCCTAACACTAGTTCCTACCCGTTATGGGCCGTGACAGCCACACAAAATCCAGGGAGCGCAGGTGCAGCATGCATGCCAGGTACACTCTGCTTGTAACCCCGTCTGGTGCCATAACAGCTTCAATCAGATCCAGGGATGCAAGTACCAACATGCATGCTGAGCCCACTATATACTTCTCCTGGAGCCAAATGGCTACTGGTAGGCGCTATAAAAGCAGACTCAGTTTTATACTGACTTTAAAACCAGCCTCCAGGGCAGACTAACTAGTCAGGGGTGCACCACTGCATGGAGATCGCCACGCCTCCAATATATACTACAAAAAATAAAAAGTTGTAAAAAAAAAAAAAAAGAAAAAAAAAGGCTTCTTTACCATAACAGCTGTGAACCCGTGGAGTAGTCACACAGCTGGAATAGGTACTGAGCTAGAAAAAATAAAATAAAAAATTCCCACAAAATGACCTCAATCATTATGAAAATGTGTAGAATTCTTGATTTGAATGAACTGAATGGGGCTTAGCTGCGCCTACGCCACATGACAGGCCTAGGATAAACAGAGAGGCGGCCACGGTGCTCACAGAAGCACCGGGGCCCTCTCAAACAACTGATAAGCTGGCGTACCAGGATCAGTTACAAACAAGCGGATAAACCCTTTAACTAAAACAGACATGTATTATCTGGAAATAAAGACTTATGGCACACAACTTTTACATTTGAGTAAAGTTGCACTCTACAGCTCAGATGATTGAGAATAACTACACATTATGATACAGGAGTAAGCAAACTGCGAAACAGAAATTGGCTATAAGGAAAACACACAGTGCATAATACTAGATCGGTTTCAAAATGATTTGTCTTAGATCTCACCTACACACATATAATTATATATACACTAATTGACAAAAGAAAAAATAATGCACCGAGGAGGAGTTGTTGGAATCGAATGAAACTATGTGTGTGTGAATAAGATATACACTGTATGTCTAAGTGATTAGAATATTAGAGTGAAAGGGGGGACATTATACAATGAAAAAGAAGGTTCTAGTAACCTGTGGGACCACCTCTAGCCTGGATACAAGATGAGATACGGTTGGGCATGAAGGCATTGTTTTGAATGGTATCCTGCGGCATATTTCACCACAGATGTTGCAGCGGGGCCTGTAGATCCTGAACACTCGTAGGTTGCTGAAGCTGGCATCCCAGCTGGTCCCATAAATACTCTATTGGTGATAAATGTCACTGAGCTGTTAGTGTCCTTCGTATCACTACAAGGAGTGACAGACTGTCATATGCGATGGCTCCCCAGATCACCACACTAGTAGGTGGGGCAGTGTTTCACTTTACAGCAGTGTTGTTTGTGAATATTATTACGATATTGCTCCTGATGCAGGGGTTATGATAGAACCACCGAAATGCGTTAAGTGGAAATAAAGCATCCTCCTTATCGAGAGTCCTAAAAATTATATTTACACCTGACTTGGCGTGTGGGGGTAAGGTACCAGGCGTCTTGCACTTATCCTATCTACCTCCCCCTCGGGTGAAATGAGTAAATGAACCGTATTTAATAATATTCCTTATGTCTTAATTATATTTATCCTTGCTTAAGGTAATGCTCCTTGCAATTTTATAAAGTAACAAACCCCCAGGTTTATTAGCCAAGAGCGCATTTGGACTATTTATGTCTGTAATATATACAGTTGGCTACAGTCCATAGCATACATCTCCCTTTTTACTGAAGTGCAGCCATGGCGTAAACCTAAGGTAGGAATATAAATATGTATTTATGATACATTTTTAATTGCATATCCCCATTTTTTATATAATATTTTAACCATTTCATTCATAATTACTGCATCTATACACTAAATTGGAACCACCCCTGTACCCCCTGCATCAGAAGGGGAAAGGGGTCACTCCAACTTCTCTTTTTTCTTTGCTCCACAGCAAAAGCAGGATTGAGGCGTTCACTAAGAGGCCTCCATACTCAAACATGACCTTCTTTGGACCCTAAAGAAAACCTTTATTTGTCGCTAAACGCAATATTGTTCCAGGACGTTGCAGTTGCAGGTTTCTTGTTCACGACAGCACTGCAAACAAAGGCAACGGTGGCTGGCAACATGTAACGGGCACCATGACATCAAATGCTTCTGCAAATCACCTGGAAATGGTTGGGGCAGAGACAGGGGTGTGTAATGAAGGTGCAACCCGTGTCTGGATGGTGGATAACAAAACCGTGGGGGCTGCTTGTGCTTTTCAGCAGATCAGGCTATCCTCCCTAGTGGGGGTCTGTCTGGCCCTTCTGGAGCTTGTTCGCCATGTGTGCCTACCCTCACATAACTTTTATAAGACGCTATTAAAATGAATGTGAGCCTCAAAAATTAACTGTGTAGCTGCATCAGCTGAATACATGTAGCCACTGCATTAGTGGGGGAGATATGCACTCTCTCCCCCCACTCTGCAACTGATAAAGGTCAGTCAGATGCCAGGTGAATTATAATGGCTGCTTACTGAGCTGAGGCCTCTTTAATTACCAACTGCTATATACAGCAAGCATGCTGCTAACTTTACATTTGCATTGACCTCCTTGGTCAGTGGCACAATGACCTACATGAAGTACACCTCAGCTCATATTAGATGTGGAATGGCTATATTGAAACAGCGTGCCGACTGTCTAAACAGTGGTATATGGGTTGATGATTTCAATCATCTGCTATCCTATAGCTGTGGCAAGACCCTGGCTATTAACTGATGAATCCGATCTAAAGCTGACTAGCTTGGGCTGATGCAGGCTAACAGTTAAAAACATTAGAGCAATGCCCCCCCCCCCCCTCCGACATGTTTCACCAGAGCACCTGGCTTCTTCAGGAGTAACGGGCATCGCTGGGCCGTTACCCCTAAAGAAGCCAGGTGCTCTGGTGTAAAGTTAGCAGCGTGCTTGCTGTATATAGCAGTTGGTAATTAAAGAGGCCTCAGCTCAGTAAGAAGCCATTATAATTCACCTGGCATCTGACTGACCATTATCAGTTGCAGAGTGGGGGGAGAGAGTGCACATCTCCCCCACTAATGCAGTAGCTACATGTATTCAGCTGATGCAGCTACACGGTTAATTTTAAAACACACTTTGAGGCTCACATTCATTTTAATAGCGTCTGATAAAAGTTATGCTTTAAATTAAAATTAAAACTCTGGGTTAAAAAAAGATTTATAGCCAAGGTTGGCCTATTTTTGTTTTTGAGTAAAAATACCTGTACCCAGATCGGGTCTTTTAGGTCCTTAATATTTACCCTCACATAACCAATGCTCCTAGCAGCTAGCTCAGGATGGTTTTGATGGCGGGTGATTCGTCAAAACAACCATCCTGCTTCTCTTAGTCCAATGATGCGCCCCCTCCCAAAGTCTGTCAACTAGGCAAAATGTCTTCAAGTGCATTGTGGAGGCTTGTTTAGCAGTAAACAATCCCTCACCAAGAGGCACAATACCCAAAAGTAGCCTCCGAGAACCTTTTTATATGGCAGCAGAAGCCCTTACGCCCTCTTGTGACCCGGTGTCTAATCAGACTACTCCTGTAATCATTTACATACCGTATTTGCCGGTGTATAAGACGACCCCCAAACTTTTCCAGTTAAAATATAGGGTTTGGTCTATATTCGCTGTATAAGACTACCCCAGCCTCTCATCAGCCCCCCTAGTCTCTCACAGCCCCCAGCCTCTCATCAGCCCCCCTAGTCTCTCACAGCCCCCAGCCTCTCATCAGCCCCCCTAGTCTCTCATCAGCCCCCCTAGTCTCTCATCAGCCCCCTAGTCTCTCATCAGCCCCCTAGTCTCTCATCAGCCCCCTAGTCTCTCATCAGCCCCCTAGTCTCTCATCAGCCCCCCTAGTCTCTCATCAGCCCCCCTAGTCTCTCATCAGCCCCCCTAGTCTCTCATCAGCCCCCCTAGTCTCTCATCAGTCCTCCTTACACAGGAGCAGGCAGTATAAAAACTTAGAGGTGGAGCAGGCATGTGTGGCAGGAAGCCTGCTCCGCCTCCCATCAACATCTCCCTGCAAATCTGCCGGCCGGTCCCTGTCAAAAAGCACCAGACAGGGCCGGCCGGTCTCTTACTGTATGTGCTGTGGCATCCGGGCTCTCCCTCTTCCGGTAACTCACATGTCTGTGCGGCGCATTGCTTATGCTTAAGCAATGCGCCGCACAGACATGTGAGGTGCCGGGTGCCAGTAATGTATTAAACGTTCGTTCTCATTGGAGCATGGTGCGCCCGCCCCTCCTCCTCCACCCCTCTCTCCTCATTGGTTGCAGCAGCAGCACAGGGGGAGGGAGGGACTGCTTCCCTCTCCCTGTGCTGCCTTACACCCGGCGTATAAGACGACCCCCGACTTTTAAGAAGAATTTTAGGTGTTAAAAAGTCGTCTTATACGAGACATAACTGCTTGCCTAGTTTTGCAGCCTTTACCTGGCCTTGAGACATCATAGTACGAAGGCCAGCTTACCCTTCAGATTTCAATATTCATGCAAAATACCACAACTAATGTAACACAAACTGTTTGTTCTTTTTATTACCCCTTTTAATATTACATGTTCTCTGCAATCCTGAAAGGTTTTCTTTTTATTACTTTATACATTATATCATACATAAATCTGAACAAAAAGGAGTCTGATAAAATATACATGCCACAGCAGCAGAAATACGTTTTGTTGCAAACTAGCTGAAAACTATAGTTTTGCCCTTCAGATATTATACTACAGCAAGAAAAAATTATGATACAGAGTGCAGATGTCGTATTATACTATACTCCATTGTGGACATGGTGTCCACATCGTTATCAGTTGTGTTGACATCTTTGTGTTCCTCAAATGTGGAGAAAGGCCAGTCTTATTTCTGCTTGTGGTATGGGGTGGATTAAATATAGATCTCATTATACAGAATTTCAGGCAGAGTATAAAAGAGGAAATGTTCACTTTCATGTCTTTCATACCACTTGAACATTTAGTTTATAACTCCAGGTCTCCAAGACAACAAATGCAAAACAAAACTGGACCTGGAAGGTCAACTGAAGCATAGAAGAACTGGGACAGGGTTATGAAACTGACCCAGTAGTTGTGGAGGTCTTCCATCCAGGGCCCCTTCTTTACCATTGTCTCTGGGCAGGCTTGAATCTCCTTCCATTGAACTATGATCTGGCAGGTAGAAGTGTGCGTATTAAGATTATTTCAAGTTCCATGGTTAGGAGGATGTTGCAGGTCTTGGCCTGAGAAGATAGGATGAAGAAGAGGATGGAGGTGTAACGCTGTGGCTGCTGCAGCTGAGGCAGGCCGTGGAGCAAGCAGAGTTGGGTATAGGGCAGCATGGGGGACATGATGAAGGGTCAGAGGCCCAGCATGGTGAAGGGCAGAGGCAGGGATTATGTGTATGGGATGGCCTGCTAAGAATGCAGCATGGTGGGCTGGGATAAGAGAGTGTGTAAGGTGAGAAAGGGAAATGGGTGCCAAATGTGGCTGAGGGATGTGGTGGACCTGTGCCAGATGTTGCGGGTGATGTGGAATACCAATAGCTGCTGCAGCTGCAGCATGCTGGAGGATAGCATGTTGTACACTGGTGAGGGAGGCAGCAGAAACTGGGGGTGGTGCCTGTTGAATATGTATAGGCTGGAGGGCTTGTGTTGCAGGCTGCAGTGCTTGTGGGAGTGCTCCGGCTGGGAAATTCTTAACTTGCTTGGCCAACAGCTGTTGCTGTATATGTTGCTGAGCAGCCTGCTGTAGCTTGCTGTATTTTTCCATTTCTTCAGGGGTAAAAGTGATGGGCTGGCTTTCCAGAGGTGCTAATGAATCTTCCTCTTCCTCCTCTTCATCCTCCTCTTCTTCCCCATCTGGCCGAATAGAACTCGGATCAGCTGTTACAGGAGGGTAAGTCGAAGCAGGAAACAATTCTGAATCAGGTGGTAGAGGTATCGATGGGCCATGGACCAGTGGAAATGGAAGACTTCCATTACCCAAAGAGTTGGGTGAGGGTCCCTCTCCAAACCCTTCAGCAGGTGGCTGGAAACAAACAGATTCCTCTTGGGGCAGTGGTTCTGCGACAGATGCAGGAAGTTCAGCCTCTGGGACATTCTCTACCTTGGAAGAGGTCTCTTTCTCCTGTGGCCCATCTACAGTGACCAATGTTTCTACTGACTCATTCTCACCTTTGTGAGGCACTGTGCTTTTGGACCCTGCTGGCAGTTTGCCTATTAATGGGAGTTGAGCAGTTTTATTACCAAGAACAGGTGGCAATTTTGGCCCAAAGTATCCCTGAGGTGGGTCTTTTACTTTTGATCCTGACTTGGAGTTGCTGTTATCTGTTGTGCTTGCTGCCTTTTCTAAACGTCGAGACTGGATCTTTTCTAGGAGTTGTTTTGCTGTTAAGGAACATCTGCCTGTATCTTTCTCAGTGCTACTGCGGGGCAGGTTAGTGCTCCTTGCTCCTCTCGTTTCAGACCCTCGACTGCCCTCTCTTCGACTGCCAGAACGAGAATAATGTGGGGAATGTGATCGATAAATCTTAGAGCGGTTAAAGTCCCGTCTACCACTTCTACGACTATCAACACTATCTCTCCCATGAGATCCTTTGCCAGAATGACTACGAACACTTGTACTACGATCCCTACTGTAACTACGGCTGCGCTTCCAGCTACGACCAGTTAAACTGCGGCTCCTTCTTTTGCTCCGACTCCGACTCCTGCTACTAGACCTACCTCTACCCCGACTCCTCCTTCTTGAGCGACTTCTGCTCCTAGAACGACTACGGCTGTAATCAGAGGAGGAGTATTTATGTCTAGTGGAATGCCTCTTAGACGCCACAGAGTCTGAATCTGAGCCTGGTGCCCGCCGCTTGGATCGCCCCCTAGATCCACTGCTATAGTCGCTGTAGTCACTATCGGAATAACTCCGGTCACGACTATATTGGCTTCTATCTGAAGACCCTCCTGAACTGGAAGAGTAAGAACGCCGCCGCTTTCCAGATCTTGATCGACTTCTAGATCGGTCACTTGCAGATTCATACTCGTCGCTGTACCTTGATGGGGATTTTTTCCTACTGGCATCATCCTCACTATCATACTCAGCACTACTTTGTGGGTTTTTAGCCTTGGTGGGTGTATTTCGGTGATTTGAGGTGGAAGTTGATTGTGAAGGAGGAGGAAGCGATTGCTTGGACTCCATTTTAGCCTTTTTGTTCTCTGGCTCTTTGGAAGATGTATGAAGGTCCTGTTTATTACTTGAATTCCCTCCACTGTCCTCTTTAGTCAGCAGCTTTCCTGGTGCAGTGTCTTTTGAGCAACCTCCCAATGCAGGAGATGTACTTTGCTCTGCTTCTTCTTCCTTCAACATGGTTTTGGAAGCACTTTTTGACTTCTTGTGCTTATGCTTTTTCCTTTTCTTCATTTTTTGTTCAGTACCCTCGTCTCCTTCTTTGTGTTTCCGTTTTCGCTTGCCACTCTTCTTGTGCTTTTTCTTCTTTTTCTGCTTGTGGGACTTCCGCGTAGCTTCACTTCTGTTCCCTTCCTCAAGGGGTTCAGGTTTTAAATCACTAGAAACTGCAGTGGCGATTTTCGGTTGTACTGCACAAGTATGTACCACTGGAACAGATTCCTTCTTAACTGTTACAATCAGGTCTTTGCTTGAATCAGCATCTGTCGCACCTTCTTTGTTCAAACCTGGGTTATCTTTAGTTTTCTCTACAGCTTTGGCCTTTCCATCTTTGTTTCGAGACAGCTTGAAGTCAAAATATAATGGGTTACAACTATAGGAGATGGAAGGTTCTGCCTGAGTGAATATCAAAAGCTCAGAGGGCCACTGCAGTGTTGTGCTCTCATCTTTGCTCAGCACTGGAAAAAAAGGACCAGTTGGGTGCTTGGGCCTTTCCTGCGGTTCTTTCACCAGTGCAGGAGCACTTTTGGGAGGTTCTTCAACTGTAGTGTTAGATGTCTCTTTGTCTGCTAGATCCTCTTTCTTGTCAACTTTGGGTAAAACTGGAGAGGAATTGCTAACTGGTTGAGGCACAGAAGGCTTGCCATCACCAACAATATTCTTTTCACTTCTGTTTTCAGTCTGTTTGACAGCCTTGTTCTTGGTAATGGCAGTTGGTTTCTTCTCATTCTTTTGAGGGACATTCTCCACCTGCATTTGTTCGGTGGATCTCATGAAAAGCAAAAACTGGAAATTTGGTTTCACCTTACAGTGTGCTGGTGGCATGTAATGATAGTACTCTGGTTCACCAGCATGTGTCCCCCTTTCTTCACGTTTCATCTTCTTCAGTTTTGATAAAGTGCTTGCGAGGGAGGCACCATTATCTTCTTGATCTTCCTCTTCTTCCACTTTACTTTCATTGTCTTTGTTGTTCTCCTCTTCTATTGACTTTATAGAGGATATGAGATCAGCAGATGCCTTGTCCTCTTCCCTTTCCTCCTCTGTTGATCCTACCTCTTCGATATGATCCTTGAAGACAGCCGCTGAGGACTCTAACTTCAAAGGCGTTTTCTTGGCAAAAGAGAAGGAGAAACCTACTTTCTGAAGAGACGACGGGGCAGAGGTGCTTTTAAAACCAAAATTTATGGCTGGGGAAGTGGGTTGTGTAGGAGCACAGACGACAGCTTGAGGCAACTTTTCCTCCTGAACAGGCTTAGGACTGTCTTGCTTCGTTGAAAATGTACTGACTGGCAAATCATCATCTTCCACAGCTTCCTCATCCACAGCAACTGTAGTTGTCTTGAACATGGGACCACTGCCAGGAGCACTGCAAAAAAGGTTGGATTAAAAAGGAGACAATAATAAAATGTATGTCTGCAACTGCGAGAAGTCTACATACTTATTTCAAGTGAACATGCCAATAGTGTTAAGAGAAATGTGCAAACAAATCTACTACTTGATCTAGTAAAAGATTCAGCATCCGCATTTTATTATTTAGACACCTGCTCATTATGGGAATCCAGTCCATGACTGACAGCCTTTCCCATATTAGCGTACATACACAGATATCCATCAATCGCTGCTTAGGATGAAACACTGAACTCATTAAGCACACAAATGAGTAATAACTCAAATTAATTAAAGATACTGAATCTTTCACATCTGAACTAGACATCAATCTGTTCAACTACTCTAACACATACTGCTGGCAGCTCAAACAGCAAATTTAATGTGGCAGGTTCCCTTTAACGATAAGAAGTTTGATGAAGTTTGAAAGACGCGATTAACTTTTCAATCAATGTATGTGAAATGATCCATCAGGGCTTCAAGGTGTTGTGTAGGTCAAGGATACTGATGAGCTATCCTCAGAATAGGCCATCATTTCAGATTGGTGGGGGTCCGACTCCTGGCACCACCACTAGTCAGGTATTTGAAATGGTAGCCGTGCTTCCCCATCAAGATTACCTGTCTGCCGTCTCCTTCCCAGCGGCCACTCTGTGCAATTACAACTGCTCGTCTCATTCAGGTGCAGTTGTAATTACACTGCGCCGCCTCTACAAGGGAGACGATGCATAAGTAATTTTGAAGCGGAAGCAGCACTTGCACAAGCGCTGCTACCCCTTCAAACAGCTGATCCGTGGGGATGCTGGGAGTCAGATCCCTGAGGATAGGTCATCAATAGCTTTGTACTTGTCAGTTCTCCTGGCTTTCTGTAACTGTACTGCACATAATATAACAATATTGGGTCATCTTATATTGCGCCGTTTCGGTTATTCGTACTAGGAATCTATTCTCCACGTTAATAGGGTGCAACATCCAGCTGTTAGTTTAGCCATATAATTTTATGAGGAATAACAGAAGAATGACCCAATGCTAAGGAAAGATGCTACAGAATTATGTAATGGGGAAAACAAGTATTGGCTTAAAACTGACATGTCAGGACAGACGACAAGTTTAATTAAAAATACATTAAAAGGGTTCTGCACTTTGTTTAAACAGATGATCTATCCTCTGGATAGATCATCAGCATTTGATCAACAGAGGTCCGACACCCAGGACCCCCGCCGATCAGCTGTTTGAGAATTCAGTGGTGCTCCTGGAGTGCCGCAGCCTACTCACACAGCTGACCGGCGGGGGTCCCAGGTGTCGGACCCCTGCCGATCAGATGCTGATGATCTATCCAGAGGATAGATCATCAGTTTAAGCAAAGAGTAGAACCCCTTTAAATACACGTGTAATATTTCTTTTAGCATTCTACGATAATTTCAATCCCTTTCATTCACCTTTCAGACTGCTTTCTCTGCTCTGCCAATTCAAGAAGTCGTCGCAAAGCCTTCTCCTGCTTGCGCTCATCTTTCCGTGATCGAGAAGAAACATTTCGGGCGTACTCTCTCTGTTTAAGATCCTTCAATCTCTGCATGTAGAAAGTGGGATATGTGAGGAGGATTTTTTAGCCATAAGACTTCCTGACTGCACTGGTTCTGTGGTTGGTGAAGATACTGGGGGTCAGCGCTGTGTTTTGGGAAAAAACCTTCCAGTTGAATGTAAGAAATCTAGTGTAATGTAATACCTACTACCATAGCACACCGCAGAAAAACAATGCCACTTATAATGCCCGCCACATGTAAATTGCTGACAGAGGGAGTGGACTCTCTTTGTCTCCCATCGGCACCCCGTAAATGCGATCGCGGGGTGCCGATGTGTGTGAAGGCTGGCTGGGTCTCGTGTAGGCCCCAGACCAACCATTAGTAATTTCGAGCAGGCTGCGCCTCTCTGTCACAGCCTGCTGGTCAATGTCAGAATATAGCACTGATATTAAAATGCAATGCACTATAGGAATAATGCAGAGCATTTTAAAATCAATCAGAATGTTGTCTGTTATACTAAGTAGTTAAAAAAATTGCAAAAATAAATAAATTCTTGATTAAGAATATCCCATTAAAAAAAATGACGCTTTTTTTCCATTGAAAATACGCTTTTCAATGAAAAAAATTGCAAAAAAAAAACCTTGCCCATATGTTTGGTATTGCCACGTCCATAACAACCCAGACTACATATATATCACATAAATTATCCCCTACAGTGAACGCCGTAAATACAAAAAAAAAAGACAGAATTGCCAATTTATTCTTAGTTTCTTAGTTGCCACCGAAAAAAACGTAAGTGATCAAAATGCGCCATTTATTCCAAAATGATACCAATAAAAAAATACAAGTTGTCCCGCAAAAATCAAGCCCTCACACAACTCCATAATAAGAAAAATAAAAAAAAGTTATGGGTCTTGAGAAGCGGCAGCGCAAAAACATTTTTTTTATTAATCTTAGTCTTAATGCAAAAAAGTAGTAAAACGGAAAAAAAAACTATATGTATTTGGTATCACTGTAATCGTAGTGACCAAGAGAATAAAGGAGAATAAAGATATGTTAATTATACCGAAAAATGAAGACCATAACATTTACAATGTAAAAACAGTGGCAGTATTGCTGTTTTTCCCATCTCCCTCCCACAAAGGGTTAATAAAAGTTAATCAGACAGTTATGTGTACCCCAAAATGGTGCCATTAAAAACGACAACTTGTCCTGCAAACAACAAGCCCTCATAAAGCTATATAGACGGAAAAATAAAGTTATAACTGTTGGAACGCGACAATGAAAAAAGGAAGAAAAACGCTTGGTCAGTAAGGCCCAAAACAGGCTGGTCACTAAGGGGTTAATGCATTTACCACCTACGTAAAAGAGAAGGTAAATCTCTTTACTTGCCATTTTCCTCAGCTAGCGGTCCTCATAGAGAAATACTTGTTATGGCCCTCTGACAGGCTAAAGGCCTCTTGGTACACAGATTTAGGCATGTAAAGCTAGGTTTAATCTTCAGACCATGGCTTATCTATTAAGCCGTCTGTGATGTCTGCGAGTTATTCTAGGACAATGAAAACACCATGCGTGAATAGAAATAAATTATTAAGAAATGTGCCCATCACAACAGGGAATCCATATGTTGCAACGGTCAAAAATAGAAATAGAGTGATTGAAAAACCACAGCATGCTCTACTAAATTTTGATGCAGATCTCTACAGTGGATTTACAATTCTGCCAGGTCTGAATGGGATTTTAAAAAGTTCTTCAAACTGCTGTCAGATGTTTAGATTTTCATAAGGAAGTGAAATTAAAGGGGTTGTGCCAAGTTTGCAAGTTATCCTCAGGATATGGGATTACTAGCTGATCGCTGGGAGTCTGACTGCAGGGACCCCTAGTAATCCCAAAAACGGGGGTCCTTTTCACCTGATCTGATGGTGTGGCAGGATGACAAAAAACATTTTAACATGAAATAATTTCACACACGACCATACAAATCGTTATATGTTATTATTAACCCCTTCACAAGAGAGTGAAGCCCACTGTAAAAGCACAGCAACAAAGGCAAGCTGCCTCTTGTGAATGGTAGAAGTGGACAAGAAGCTGCAAAGCTCATCAGCACATTTTGATAGCTGCTCCACTCACTCACAATATAAGCTGCCGTAAAACAAGGACTTTAAGGGCACCTGCACACGCTGCGGATTACGGTTTTTATGTGCAGAAAAGCTGCAGTGTAGTACTGTAGCAGTAAAGAGAATGAGATTAGACAAATAGCATGTTTACGTTCATTTTTTTCCCCGTACAGAAATTGACTTGCTCTGCGGATTTAGAATTCCGCAGCATGTCAATTGTTTGAGAAATTTTTTCAGGGCGGATTTTACCCTTTGGGATCTGCGGCAAAACCGGATCAAATCCACAACAAAAAATGCAAGTAACACACGAGGATTTCAGGGCAGATTCGGCGCACAAACGCACAGAAATCCGTGCGGAATTTCTTTTTTAATAGCTTTATATTTCTGATTATAAAGGGAGCAGTGGTAAAGCACTGCTACACAATTACAGATAAGGTGATTCCACAATACACAGTGAAACCTCAGAGAACCACACAAAATTAAATTAAAAAGTGGTCTCCTAGGGGGGTGATCTTCTCAAAGATTATGGCCGTTATGGTATATACTATGTGGTGAAACAGAAAATCTGCCACAGGAAACCTGGTCTGCATGAGGGGTGGTCTTCTGGATTGTTTGTAGCGGTTTAACCTGTGCCTCAAGCTTGGCAGACAGATTAATACAAGAAAATACAAAAGGTTAACTAAACAATTGTATAAAGGGTTTGTGAGATAGGTCATCAGTATCTGATTGGTGGGAGTCTGACACCTGGGACCGCTGCTGATGATCAGCATGGTTGTCAGACCCCACCAATCAGATACTGATGACTTTACAGAGATAAGTCATCATTAAAAATATCTCACAAAACCCTTTTAAACCATTATTTTGTTAACCTTTTGTTTCTCTGACAACCCCTTTTAGATTGATATCCACAAAAATTTCCACCTAATACATATGATCCAATAAAATTACTTTCCAACTCGAGATAAAGGCCCGCGCCTGCACTTTGTAATGTACATGGCGAGTTGGTTGCCAGCTTAACCTGTAAGAGGGAAGCTTGACTACTGGATTTCAACTTACCCCCATCCTTAGTTCCCCTAGGAGAGAAGCCGCCGCCAGGGAAGTCTGAAGGTGACCCATGTCTTGGCAGCGACTTCTCACTAAAGCTCAGCATGTTTATGGGGCAGTCGGGGGAAGATCATTGTCAACATCTCAATAAAGCACGCCTTTCCTCACCTGTTTGTGTGCGTGGTCATAAGAGTTTATGTGGTTGTCAAACTCCTGGTGCTTCTGATACTGCTTGTCACACAACTCACAGTAGAAGTTAGCCCGCAGCTCCTCTAGGGCTTTTGCAATGGCTTTCTCCTTATCCACAAAATCCTGTACAGGTAAAAGAACGTATCCACAGTAAGTATTCTCCACTAGATTCAGACTACCAGCATGGCAAAATCATTCTCTACACTACATAGGTATGAAAGGGTCACACGACCGTTTTTTTTATGCTGTCCGCAAAAAGGGGTTCCGTTGTTCAGTGATCCGTGTCCGTTTTTGCCTTCCGTTGTGTTCCCGTGTGTCTTCCGTTTTTTTTTAGCGGACATGACCCAAAAGATTTTACCAAAAGACAGGCTGACAATTTTTCCCAAGTGCCTGCCAAGGGATCCGCAAAAAAAACGGACACGGAACGCGGATGACACACGGATGGCCATCCGCATTTTTTCACGGACCCATTGACTTGAATGGGTCCGTGAACCACTTTTCACGGACAAGAATAGGACAGGTTATATTTTTTTGACGGACTGGAATCACGGACGCAGAGGACAAACGGTGCATTTGCCGAGGTTTACACGGACCCATTGAAAACCAATGGGTCCGCAGAAAATCACGAAAAACGGAGCAACGGACACGGAATCAAACAACGGTCGTGTGCATGAGGCCTTAGGAACAATAATAATAATCAGCACCTTGCAAGGCACTAGAAGGGACTCCAAAATTCTTGGTGGAGGGAGTGAACTGACAACTACAACAGAACTTCACATTTTGAAAACCCATCCACAAAATTCATAGCAGAAATCACACTTTTATTGAGTGGTTTTTGTGTGATTTTTTTTTTTTTTTTAACCAGTGTGTGTTTATTTTAATTAAAAAAACTGCATTTTCAGCCAGTGGTTTTTGGCATGGATCTGTGTGAAAAATGTGTTAAAACCACGCGGACACACAGAGAAAAAAAAATATATAAATGAACACTTCCATGAACTTTTCCAGGTCTTTTATACTGATGAACTACCCTCTGGATAGATCATCAGTATCTGATCGTGGGGTCTGACACTCAGGGCCCCATAGATCAGCTGTTTGAGAAGGAACTGGGGCTTCTGTGAGTGTCGCGGCCATTCTCATTGTACATCGGCTGTGTTTGTGTTGCAGCTCAGCACCATTTATCAGTTATAAAGTCTCGGAAAAACCCCTTTAAATGAACGGATATAGCAGAAAAGTGTTGTACAGCAGCAACCTTGGCTCCTGAAGGAGGAGAGGGCATGAGTGGGCGAAGGCATTTCAAAAATGTGCGATTGTAAAATTTGTTGCTGTAAAATGCTAGCGGCCAAAAAGTAATAAAAACACACGGTTGTATCATGGCTTAGCAACTTAGTTCATTGGACGCTGTATTACAGAGAGATATCAATACTACTACACATAAACCTTAGTCAGACAGTGACAAACTGGGTGACACGGCAGTAAACGGAGTGCTGCAGGTTATGCGCATACAGGGGGAGATTTAGCGAAACTGATGCAAAAGTTTCCACCTTTCATTTTCCCAAGAAGCTCTGAAAAATATATGGTGGTATCTGATTGGTTGAAATGGGCAACTAAGCCAGTCTTTCCTTCCACTGGTTTTGCTAATCTCTCCCATAGTTCTGCCACGAGCACGTCATCAACTGCAGTAATTCCGAACAAAGCAGTCAGCAGCAGCCATATGATGCAATGTACGTCACACATATAACTTGTGGAAGTGCTCGGATTCGGAGATGTATCACTGCTGAGTACTGAACCTGGAGAAACAAAACACTGCTTCCAGGGTTTCACCTTATCTGCATTCAAAACACAGAAAATGATCTAAAGTATAAAAAAACTGAAACCCCTCCCGACAAAGCTGCACTAGGAGGCAGGAATACATGTGAAGGGTCCACTCTGCACGCCTCATAAGCCACCTTTAAAGGGGTTGCCTTACTTCAGCAAATGGCATTTATCATGTAGAGAATGTTAATACAAGGCACTTCCTAATGTATTGTGATTGTCCATATTGCCTCCTTTGCTGGCTTCATTAATTTTTCCATCATATCATACACTGCTTGTTGTGCCCAATGGTGTACAATCAGGGAACTTTTTACTCTACGTAGGAATGTGTGTCACACAAGGGGAGCTACCCGAACTGTTTATTGTATAGTGCATTATCGTGTCAAAATGGTGTGTTATGATAATGAAAGCAATGTAATATCATGGTGATCTCCTACGTCACAATAATGCAGTATGATGTCATAATTATTGCATTGTGTGGCATAATATCATAGAACTCCAATATGACAATGCAATATAACAAAATCGTAGGTTACTATGACTTTACCATTATGAGATTACAATGCACCAATCATGAGATTTTATTATGACATCACAATGCAGTAATTAACAAATGGTTAAACAAATAAAGCACAGTATGGGGGCGCTGCTATAAAAAAAAAATCTGAAATCACAAGTAAAATACATGCACATTGTTTTTCGAACACTCCGTCTTCCTTCTCAAATACATACAAAGCAGCAGTTTAACCCTTTCATGACTGCTTTACAGCTATATACATGCTGTCTATATCCTGTGAAGTTAGCCTGTATATAAACTTTGGCAGTGTGACCTTAATCCGCAGCGCCATACATCCAAGCCGCAGCGCCATACATCCAAGCCGCCGCATTACAGCTTTTGCAATCTAGCAGGAACAGGCCGGATCCCCGGGTGTCGCTGACAGCTGCAACCCCAAGGAGAAGACAGACGCGGTTTAGCACTGCTTCTGCCTTTTCTTCTGCTCCGTTCATAGCTCTCAATGAGCTGCACTGCTTCCTCTGTTGAACCTGATCAGCTCTGCCTGTAACTGGGGTTCTTTTGCATTTTACTTTTAGATAGTATTTCTTTTATATTGTTTACAATAATATTCTCTAATTGTTTACGTTTTTTATCTGTGGAAAAAGTCCCCCTAATAAAATCTATTGGACCATTTACCTGTCTTGCTGTTCATTTTAGCAGTGCTCGTTTTTATCCTCATTTTAATTCACAATGCCAACAAATGATGTCCAATATGTTGATTCTGTGGTTACATGCGGTACTAGTGGCACCACCAGTCAGTGATGTTAGGGAGGAAGGCATGTGACCGCTCACGTGTTGGCCGTAGCAGTCACAAGCCAGTAAGGCATGTCAAAGTCAGCAAACCAACACTGTAAGGAGGGTCAGCACTGGATCATCGGGGGACTGAAAGGGGGGGTATGGTTGTTTTCTTTTCGGTATTGTAGAGCATTTGCTTCCCATGAAATACATGGACCACACATGCTTGACCACTGTTCCATTTGGTGGGCCCCCAACAATTATTTTTTTTTGCATATCCTGTGCATGAGTTGAAAATGTATTTAGTGAGAAAGCCACTTAACTAATGTGTCCTTGCAAAAATGTCTAAAAAGTTGCTAAAATTGGCGCATCTAGGGTCTATAACCTTTTTAGACATAGCTGACAAGGGATGGGGGGGGGGGGTAGTTTAGCGGAAAGGTGGTCCCTTTATAGGGAAGGGAGCAGGGCCTAAGAAGCGCCTTTTGCATTAAAATTTTGCCATAAAAATCTGTCTCAATGTAGGCATTCAATAGTTTGTAGAGTCAGAGAAAAGTGTCTATCCCTTCATCAGAGTTAGGGTCCATTCACACGTCCGTGTGTGTTTTGCGGATCCACAAAACACGGAAACCGGCAATGTGCGTTCCGCATTTTGCGGACCGCACATCGCCGGCACTCTCATAGAAAATGCCTTTTCTTGTCCGCAATTGTGGACAAGAATAGGACATGTTCTATTTTTTTCGGGAACGTGATTGTGGATCCGCAATTGCGGACCCGGCCGGGACATCATCTGTCCCCATTGAAACTAATGGGCCCGCAATTCCGTTCCGCAAAATGCGGAACGGAATTGCGGACGTGTGAATGGAACCATCATCCATCCCGAGCCCTGTGATAAATCTGGTGCAGGTCTACACAGCCTGTCTAAGCTCACGCTAGTAAATCTTGGCCACAGTCTTTTGAACATTAGGAATAGAGACTCACCTTATATTTTTGTCTCAGTTCCTCAGTGTCTTCTTTCTCTACCTCCAGGGCACGTCTTCGTTCTGTAGCATCTTCTGCATAGTCCAACTGTAACATATGAGCAGATAATATGTAAGAACCTGGAAGCAGCTAAAAAAAAAACTGCCAGTTATTTCATGACAATGCAGCTGTAGCATTGCTTAACTTCATGGTAACTTCCCCCACCCACTTGTAAAATGTATCTTCTATCGCATGGAAAGGCAATAAATGGGCCTGCCTGTAAGATCTTACAAACTAAACTGAATAGGAGGAGTGACATGAATCTTGTCCAAATTCTGTCTGATAGAAATGGCCATGACACCATGATGTTCTCTTCTTACAGCATATTTCACAGCGGCACCAGAATAAAGTTTTTTGGTTATTAGTTTTGGGGTTTTTCCCCAAATGAAGTACTGTTCAGAAACTCATTTTTAAGATTTGAGAGATGGATCCCCTGTTCAGGACCCTCAACACAGAGAGCTGCTCCAAAGCGCATCTGCAGGACCTGGGATACATCTCAACGATCTTAATAGAGACAGGTAAGGGCTCATGCACATGAATGTGTGTGCCCCGTGGATTGCAAATAGAGGTCTGCAATGCACTGGCGCTGTTAGTGTGCACACCGTTTGTGGATGTGGAGCCATTCACTAGAATGGGTTCGCGATCCGAAGGAGACGATCCGCACCGCCAAAAAACAGGACATGTTCTATTTTTTTGAGGTGCGGAGGCAGGGACCAAAATCCACAGAAGTGCTTTGTAGTGCTTCCGTCCGTGCCTCCGCTTCCCATCTTGTGGATTATGGACCCATTCAAGCTAATGTTTCCGCAACTGTGATATGGAGTGGACAGGGCTGTTGCCTATATATTGCGGACCCGTTGTATGCAGGCCGCAATATAGAAACGGGGCACACACGTTCGTGTGCATGAGCTCTAAAGCTTATTTTGCCCTATGGTGGCACTGGAGGGAATTGAATACTTTCTGCCTAGTGCCCCAACAGATTGCCGACAGTCACTGAGTGTCTCAGTGGTCAGATAATGTCATGGGAACCTTCTAAACAAATAAGATCATGCAAAGCTACTTTCAATTAAAGGGGTTGTCCCACAAAAATATTCTACAGCTTTCAAACCAGCACCTGGATCTGAATACTTTTGTAATTGCAGGTAATTAAAAATTTAGCATAGCCTCTGAGTTATTCAATAAAATGTATCTGTATAGCGCCACCTGCTGTTTGTTTTTAGTTTTTTTTTTCTTATTTCATGGTCAGGCTCACTGAGAAGGCCGCACATGCTCAGTGTCATCCTTCAACTGCCTCCTGAGCTGTGATAGAGAGAACTGAGACACGCCTCCTGAGCTGTGATTGGTAAAGCTGAGACACGCCTCCTGAGCTGTGATAGGGAGAACTGAGACACGCCTCCTGAGCTGCAGCAGAAAATACACTCCCCTATAAAGAGCAGAGCAATGAATGGGGAGATCTCTGGATCCATGTGAGGTACAGGGATGGTTCTAGCTTTGTTACAAACAGATTTTCATGTACTATATGATGTCTGCTTTTAATTTTTTTTACATCAGTCATGGAATAACCCCTTTAAGTGGATTCATGTAATATAGGCATTAGACATTGATATCTTTTTTTCCTTACTACCCATCTCAGTTGTTTCAAGTAGTGACTGAGCAGAAGATTAAAGCTACCTTTTGTTTGCTCAATTCATTTGCTCCATTAGAAAGTGCATTGATTAGTTTCCATTGCCAAGCAGACTCACCTCCATTTCCATACGTCCCATTCCCATAACATCATATTTAACCACGATTGGGATAGGGTCTGTTCTGCCTGGAGAAGAAACAGATTAGGGTGAAGGTTAAAAATGGCAAATAAGGAGAGATGAACTGGTTATTCAATGGGTTTGGGTGGTTAGACAATTTTGCCTTGAAGTGCAGAGACCAAAAAGCTACAGTGGACCAAACGAGAGTCATTCTCACAGCTTACCCCTTTACGCAGCCACGACTGCACATAGTTCAAGCAAGGGATGGCCATTCCCTTCTGATATTTACCGCAATGAACTACTGCATTCACATTACTCTGAGATACGAGGAGAAATGCAAAATAACAAACACTACAAGTGCATGATATAATGGAAGGAGTAACGGACCCAAATATCTCCATCTGAACAGCTCACGACATGCCCGGTAAGCTGTGAAAATGACTAAATGCAAATAAAGAATTGACTCAACTAAATCAAACTAGCAGCAGATTGAATTTTATTTGGTTTTCTCGCTTTGAAGAGTATCTGAAATCCACTCAGAACCAGCCAAAGCAGGGTTGGGAACGGGGTAACGGGGGTGGGATAAAATGGGGAAGAGCAGACAGGCAATTCACTACCGCATCTGATCTCAGACTGGTGCAGATTCCAATTAGATTACATCACAATGGGATGTAAGTCCAGGACACAGAGAAGGTGGGCACTTACCTGTGTGTGTCACCCACCTTGAGTAAAAAGACAGACTGTTAATGTGGTTGCCCAGGTACCTGGTATGTACATGGCACACACCTCAACATTATACCATTGAGCTTGTTCTTTTAGTCAAACATTAGGACGCAATTTCCTTTCAGTTCCACTGGCAAAAGGCTGTACTTAGTGCATAAGCCTCGGAGGGTCTATGGTGCAGGCGAGTTTAAAAGTGACTGTCATCCTTGAAACCGTTCCTCTCTAGGAATAGGGTATGTACTAGGCATCATTAATTGGACTTCAGCACTGGGTAAGTGAATAGACCCAGCTAGTAAAACCACTCTCCAGACTTGTCCCCACCACCTCCGTTGAGTTGGAAGATGATCCATGAGGTAATGCAACAGAGGTGTTTTTTCCCCCCTCACCAATTTTTCTATAGCCCAACAAGCATGACTATGGGAAATGTATTTCACAGGAGACACCCATATACAGCAGTGGCCGAATCCATTTCTGGCATAGGCCCTGTCCAAAAAAACAGAGGTGAATTGATGTGTTAATCCTGTGTCTGGGATCTTCTAGAACAGCTCTTTAATGATTTTAAAAACGTGGGCACCAGTCGACATCTGACAATGTAATAACGGCGATTTCGCACCAGACGCCAGATGTAGTACTTTAATATACGCCACATATACCAACACTGAACAAAGCCAGGCACTTTGCTGTATATGACTCGAAAGGATTGTCTCATTTGGGTCTTGTTAATATGACATGATTGAATACAGATGAAGAGCAGTATAAGCAAACTGCACTTAAAGGGAAATCAATATTTTTCGGCTGTAATGACTAAGCAGATTAAGAATATAGTGATTCTGGTTGGCCATTACTAAGGAAACCTTCATCCAGTAATAAACTATCACGGGCATAGGACCACATAAAATGGAACCAATTACCATTGGGGACATGCACCATAAAAACAGTATTATCCTGGATGAAAGCCCCATATCTCTTGGTTCAGAGGTGGATGGTCTGGAGTAACCATTTGCCAGTATGGTATTCTGTAGATTGACAGACTATTAGGATAGCAGTTCAGAAGCCCAATGGTATAATATAGAAAAAGCAGTGACCACATTGTAAGGAAAAGGACTGAAGAGTGTACCATGTCTGAAGATGGTTTCTTGTGCAATACCATTTTTAGACAAATAGCAAGCTTTCCAATTATCCGACCATCATCCCCTATGACAACCAATTCTTACACCCACCAGTTCCCCATATTAAAAAAGGGTTGTCTCATGAAGACTTCTCCCTGTCCACATACCCTGTAGGGGTATACAGACATCAGAGGTCCCTCTGCTGAAAGCCACAACTCTATGAGCCAGAACGGATGGCCAGCATGTACATGAGGCTTTTGTTCTGACCCATTTGGGTTGTCTCGCATTATATGGACAGCCATTCCTCTGAATGGCTTCCATTGAATACTCCTACAGCTGCTGCAGAGGAAATCAGCTGGGGGTGCTGGGAGCGAGCCCCGAAGTGATAAGCTGATCGCCAACAGCCGCCTCCAAAAAGGGGTCATCTTTGATGAGACAATCCCTCTAGGCTTAATGTTTGGAATATTACATTTTTGTGGAAATGTTCAACTTTCTTTATTTTTAAAGTCAGTGAAGTATAGAAAATGAGACGTCCTACACCTAGACATGGCTCCCGAGCTAGATTAAGATAAAAGTCTTGCATGTAAAAACCTTGACAGCTCAGATCTATAGTGGCCATGAACAGTAGCTGTTCTGCCTCACAAATCCTTGTTCATGTTCTGGATACCAGGCCTATCCAGATTTTCTTAAGTTTATGGCAAGGGCAGGACAATGTCACTTTTGGGTCAGGAATTATGCTTTGTTTCAGCGACAAATTGTTTAACTTTCCATTATATATTGAATAAGCTTTATTTGATAAACCAGCAATTGCATTTTAATAACTTCTTTTGGGATTTTATTATTTAAAGTGAAGAGGAGCATGCAGTGTTTTAGGAAACTTTCTCAATGCTACAGCTGGCCGTACATTATAGATTTCAGACGACCGCTTTCTGCTCCACTTATTCATGATTGGTCTGTGAAATGATCGACTGATCTGTGCAGCATCTCCGGACTTCCATTGATGGGATGCAGATCTGTCTCTCAACAACGACCAAACTTTCTGATGATATCTGACATCGCTTGCCATCTGCTGTGCTCGCTGATGTCATGAAAAGATGACAATGGTCAGCAGAAAATGACTTGAAGCAGCCTACTCCACTGTCCAAAACCTCTCATGCATAACCAGCTGTTGAGCAACCCTCCTACACCCACATGATCTAGTACTGCAAGTGAAAAGGGAGGAGTAATCTACAGTATCAGTAAGAAGTTCCTCAGCATAGCGGACGGACATAGCTTCCTACAGGACATAGCCCTCCAAACTCGGGTTCTGGGAGCTCTTTGCGCCCTTCATTTTCCCACTATGAAATATGTAGGAGTATACAGAGCTACATTTGAAATTTTGCTTTTTACTGGGATGACTGGTCTAATTACATGTTAAAAATTCGGAATACCTGCTGATTAGTTCCTGAACTACCATTGTTTGGGTAATACAATTCAATCTATGGTATTCCAACATAAACTTAAAAATAAAAGAAAGCTGAACATTTCTTTCTTGGTCAATATCTTAATGCAAGACTCCTTACTGTCCCTCAATTTTGAGGCCTGCTTTCCAAACACCTTAAATCCTTTTCCTCAGCTCCGAGCCACAACCTGCATCCTACCATTACCCAGTTATTGCAAATGCTAGTATTAAATCGTGTGGCGCAAACAAAAAAAATTATGAACAAAAAATGATCAAAATCGACATTGAAAAGTGTTAGAATTTCTGAAGATTCATTCATCATTTATTTCCCAGAGGCTTCAGGCTTATATTGAGAAAAACTGAAGGGAGAAGGGAAGAGGAGGAAAGGTCGGGAAGGGCAGGCTGCAATTATTTTAATGGAAACACAAAATAAAATAAAAACAACGCCCCCTTCGACATGTCCCTTATAATGGACGAGGACCAGACACGTGTGCATGGAAAGACAGAGGAAGAAAGGACGGTCCAAGCAATATATGAACGCTACGACAGAACAGAAAGAGAGGAAGCCTAACATTGGTGCACTGATGACAAAAAGGTAGTCAGTCTGAACAGAAAGTTTCAATTACCACGGCTAAGTTTACCATCACCACAACAAGTCCAGGGGTATTATGCTGTAAAAAAGAAACACGGTTGGTTAGGCAGCAATCACGAGGTGAGAGGGTGGGAGGTGGCGAGCAGGAAGAGAAGGCTTCTTCAGGGAAGGAAGGGAAGAAAGGCAAGAGGTCTCTACAGCTTGTTCTCTTCATCAGAGGATGGGGGAGGAAAGCCACAGAATGATGGAGAGAAGGAAACAGGACAGATGTCATAAGTTGCTGCACCCACAAGGTCAACAACCACCTTAGGCATCACCGCCTTTCATCGTTACACCTAAACAGTACCATGATGATCATCCGCTACATAATCAAGCCGCAGAAATCAGACAGGGTCCCTCACTCAACCGAGAGCCGCTCTACAAAAACCACTCTGGATGACCCATTGCTATGGCTAGTATGTCATAAAATTGTGATCTGACCACTAGGACAGCCGATCCCAAGAAAGTAGGATTTGGTAAATCATTCACTTTAATAGAGTGTGACAGTCTACTGGTGGGAACTACTCCACAAGAAATGTGGACTTGGCACCACTGTTCGCAGAATCAAGGAGCGTCCCGGCAATCAGACCTCCACAATCACAACTTTATGGTGTATAAAGGGTAAATCCCCAAGTCAACAAACTATAAATGATAACTAAAGTCAACCAAAATAAAAGAGGAAACTAAGTGGCGAGATACTGTCAGCCCATTAGTGCTAGAGGCAATGTGCCAGGGACAAATATAGGCATGAAGAGACTTGTAGCTCCTATATATCATAGAAAACTGAGCTGAACCCGCAATTACAGCAGCATGGGCTGAGGATCTAACTAGTATGGGACCGACACTAACACACCACGGACATGAACACTGAGCATGCATGTATTCTGGATGGGGAGAGAGGAGAAAGCCACTGGCAGTAGGTTATTTACTTTGAGAACCAAACGATCGGACAAGATGAAATTCAACAGCTCAATCCTTCTTTTTAGTCCCATATTTGCCAGGAAAGCTGAAATTCTCCCCATACACATTAGACGGTCAGCTGCTTTAACCAAAATCTGAGGGCTTGGTCAACAAATCTTGCATGGCCAACTTTATACTAAAGGATGAAAACGTGTTTTCCTTGCAAATAAAAATAACTTGAAGCCACGGATCTTCTTTTTTGCTCTGTGAGGTAGGTCATGACAAAGGAGGATGTGTTCCAACGAACAACAATATAGAATTAAGGCTTTTTGTTCAAATAGGACAAAACAGCCAGAAAGCAGTGTGTGGTAATCCTCCTGTTTCCATCGGTGTACGCATGATATCACTATTTAGGCAGTGAACATGTATTTACACGGAAGGTAAACTGCTGGCTTTTCTAGGACATCACTGACAGCTACTATTCTCACTTAAGGCCTCATGCACATGACCATCTGTATTTTGCAGTCTGCAAATTGCGTATCTACAAAATACGAATACCGTCTGTGCTGCATCCACATTTTTTGAGGACCGATCGACTTCAACGGGTACATGGACCTCATTTTGCCGTCAAGTATAGGACATGTTCTATCTTTTTGCGAAACGGACATACGGATGTGGTAAGAACATGCATCATCATGTCCCTTCCACAAAAAGAACGGACGTGATGAATGTTAATAGGTTCAGTTGGGTATGGATCTGGACGTGTGTACGAGCTCGGATATAGGTTTACTGACCCAAACACAATGTGTCGTAATGTGTACATCTGGCCGGGAAGGGGCACTGCAGTGGAAAAAGAATGTTGGATGCCATGAAAGAGTTAAAAGCCAGCTTACTGACCCCCAGCACTGCCCAACAGTGCCTGGGTCCCGCTGCACTCCACTTCCTGCACTTGTATGTACACAGCTGGAAATGCTGCTCAGCCAATCACAGGCTGCAGCAATGACCGGCCTAATCCAGTGATTGGCTGGGCGGTATTCCCAGCCATGTTGCGACAGTAGCAAGGAGTGATGCAATGGGCACTGGGGAAACAGTAAGGAGAGTATAAGCAATGTTTTTTTAACCATTCCATGGCCATCATATTTGTTATTTTCTACTGTGGAGACACTACTACCGGTGACAATATTAAAGGGGTAGGCCACTGTTTACTTTCATATTATGTGATGGAAATGGCACATAAAGCCACCCACTATTATAGGGTCTGCAGATCTCCGCCTCAATCCTCGTTGGCCTCCTGCCCCCAATTTCCCACTGTACAGTGCTCCCTTCCTGAACATGACTGTTCATTGAGGCGCATATGACCCTGTGCGCCTCAATGGAGCATAAAAGCTTGGGGATGTCGGTGCAGATCTTCTACAGACAGACACTATATTAGTCAGTGGCTTTCTTAGCATGAGAACATCAGAAAGTAGTAACTTACACATGGTATTAATGTGATATGTGACCTCATATGTTCACTCTTTATTTAAACATGTAAAAAGCTCAGATGTCTGTTGCGAGACTGAATCTTCACCTACACAAGCAAAGCTTCCAAAAGTTTTACAGCTGGCAACATCCAATGCCTAGAGATGCAAGGTAACCGAAACCTGTGAGGTCTGTGAAGAAGACTGTAGCTTTAAATATCCAATTGAAGTGTTGAGTTACATGCAGGCCATGAATATTTCACAAGGGTCAGGCATGGCTGCAGCAAGTGTGTGGCCGGGTTTACATGTTGTTTTAGTAACTGGATTACACCCAAAGGTAATTTCCTTTTCGCGAGTCCTCCACGATGGCACTATAGCGAGATGACCCTCCTTCAACCAGGTAGAAACAGGAAGAATAAATCTGACTAACAGCCTAGTATAGGTACCCTATTTTTCATCCTATAAGATGCACTTTTTTCTCCCCAAAAGGGCAAATACTAATGAGTGCTCCCATGGAATCGCTCATTAGTACAGTAGGACCGGGGACCGGTGAATACAGTGCTCCTTCTGCTGTCAGTACTCACCGCTCCCTTGTCTTCTTATGTGCTGTGACCTGGTGCATCTTATAGGGCAAAATATATAGATATTTTTTGGGGTGGGAAATTACCAGTAAGTGTAACCGAGTTTTTCCATTTTGTCCTCTATGACGGCACTGCAGTGAGATATACCAGATTACCTAACTAGCCTGAAGAGCCTTCTTGTCAAACTCCCAGTCCTGTTTTAAATGATCATTAATCCTGTACTGTTTTTCAAACTTTTGCAGATTTGACCATGTTCCAGCCTTGCCGATTTGTTCCATGTACAAGTGATCTCCGCCCAAGAGGCTGACACTGCTCTAGTGGAATGAGCCCTTAGCTTTCCTGGTGGATCTTTATCAATTGCTTTATAGGCTTCTCAAACACACAGCATTCCAACAAACCAGAGAACTCTTTCAGGCTCTGAATTCTTTATTAGCTCCCTGGAACTGAACAGAAAGATAATCAGGTGTCCTGCATACCTCAGTAGCCTCTAAGTATTGTAAAACGCAACGTCTTAAAATGCAACTTAAGAGATATATCCGTCAGAGGTTTAAAAGGAGAACCCATAAGACCTGATGGTACCAGGTTTAAATTCCAAGGAGAGACAAACTATCTTCCCCTTTCAAAAACCTGATTATCCAAGGATGTTCAGCGATCCTCTCATCAAATACAGAACTCAAAGCCGCAATCTGAACACTCAAACCGTTGTCTAAACCTGCCTGAAAAAAGTAAAACATTGACAGAATAAAAAATGCTTCTGGAAAAACCTGGAACTATGGGCACGACAAGCAGGATCTATGCCAAACCTTAGAATAAATTCTGGAAGTGATCCCCTTCCTGCTTGCTGATAAGGTAAGGTATTACTTTTTCTGAAAGGTCCTTAGCTCTGAGGGTTCAGATTCCAACATGCTAAAAGTAGATTCTTTACTCATGGGTCAAAAACTGGTCCCTGGGAGAGAAGATCTTTGATCCACGGAAGGATCCAAGGACCTTGTAGTGAAAACATGACTTCTTGGGCCTTAGGAGAAGCAATTAGGAACTCTTTCTTTCAAATTTTTGCTGCAATCACTCGGAGGTCTCACAATGGTCAGATCCCACTGATCAGATACTTAGCCCTTATCCTGTGGATAGAAGATAAAGGGTGTGTCCCCACATGCTGCATTTTTGCCACTGTGGTAGCTTTATGCAAAGGGCAGATGTTAAGCTGGCCATACACATTACAGTACATGTATATAGGCTGAACCCTTGGACTGGCCGATCGTCTAACGTGTATGGTGGCATCGCAGCTCTCCTGGGACAACACATGTTGGGGAATATAAGGATCGGGCTCTTGGACTTCCAAAATGCTTGATTCTAACAGTGGCTTACTCCTCTCTCCATATTCACAAAAGATGCATATGCATGATAGGAGAGGCAGGCATCTTACGTGTTTAGCCAGATCTTTGGCTCTGTACACACTGGCACTGTCAGGTTTTCTTTCAAGGGTTTTTTCCATCTCGGCCTTTCAGAGCCAAGATGGGAATAACCAAAGTAAACTCCAACAAGGCAGGAGTGGCTGACATGTTGAAAAATTTGTGGCTAGCACTCCACTGTTTCTGTAACTTGAATGAAAGGCCAAGATTTAAGTAACCCTTTAAAGCGGTTGTCCAGGAATACATGATTTCTAACAAGTTCCGGCACCCTGCCTCCCCGACTAAAAGGACCTTATTTACCTGCTCCTTGCCACTACGGTCCCTTGTGCAGACTCCAACGTCTCCATCTTCTGGTCCGGGGTTTGAATTTTTTTCCCATCCACAATATGGTCACCTGATCCTCTTCAGACAACCGCTGACTTCAGCAGTAATGTGTCCACAAGAGATGTCACCCCTGAAGCCAGTGGTTGGCTGAAGAGGTTCAGGTGTCGGGGAGATGGAAAACAAACCCCTGAATGGGAGGATGAAGATGCGGGAGCCAAAGTGGAGTACAAGAGCGTCTGGTGGCAGGTAACTATGATCCTTTCAGGAGGGGAGGCGGGCTGCCGGCACCTGTTAGAAATCATGTATTTCTGGATAACCTCTTTAAAGATTCTGGTATTTTAGCAAATCCGCACTGTCACACCCATTCTACATTTAATAGTGAATAGGTTCAATCAGGATTACATTACTGCTTATATATGCGGTGAGAAGTCCCACGCCACTACCGCTATGTGGGGACTTACCCTAATGGTTTGCCTTTACAGAACCAGAAGTGATCTGTTTCCCTTCACAAGAACAGCATGTGAAGAGATACAGTGCTGGATAGCTGCCATGAGCCTGGTCGACACCGTGCCAGGAGAGATGTCACATGATTCTATTAGTTATGCTATGAAATGTCTTTTACGTTGCTTCTTCTTTAGAGGGAGGGCTCGAGAAGACTTGCGCAATAAAACCACCAACTTCTCTTATACACAAGGATAATAGCTTCGCTGTCCAAAGGTGATGCGTACTTCGCAATTAAACTAGAGCTGCCAGATGCCAGGAAAGCTTAAGAAACCATCAGGCACTTGGACTCACTCATTGTAACTAATCCCACTTTTTAACCCGTTGCAGAAGAATCTGTACTCTGAACAGGGATCTCCAAGAGGGTGTTAAACGTCACCAGCCTCAGTAAGAACTCCAAGGACTAAAGACAAGCCACCATTAAAGGTGACTCAGTTTTGAGAAAACTTTTGATATGTCATACAGACACATCAAAAATTATGATCAGTGGGGGTCTGAGTGCCGAGACCGCCACAGATCCCTAGAATTAGAAGAAAGAAGCACTTGCATATCTTCGCTCTCTCCCCCCTCTGACTTTCTATTGAGTCCACCTTGCTTCCCCTCCTGCAGCGAGGAGAGGGCACAATATACGAGCACTTCTCCCTTCTCATTCTAGGGATCAATGAGAGTCTCAGAACTCAGACCCCCACTGATCATAACTTTTGATATGTCTCTATGACGTATTAAAACTTTCTCAAAACTAAGTGACCATTTAAAAGCGCAGCAGGTTTGTACCTTGAAACTGGCTGACCTGTTGTATGTGCACTTGGCAGCTGAAGGCATCTGTGTTGGTCCCATGTTCATATGTGCCCACATTGCTGAGAAAAATAAAGTTCTAATATATGCAAATAAGTCTCTAGAAGCAATGGGGGCGTTACCATTACACCTAGAGGCTCAGCTCTGTCTGCAACAGTCGTGCACTCTGCACTTTGACAGGGACAGGCCGTGAAGATGTGATCATGTCTGGCTGTGACTTCTCCTAAAGTCAAAGTGCAGAGGGAGCAGCAGTTGCAGAGAACTGAACCTCTAGGAGTAATGACTACGCCCCTGTTGCTCCTAGAGGCTCATTTGTATGTATTAAAACATCATTTTTCTCAGCAATGCGATCACATATGAACATGGGACCAACACAGATGGCTTCAGCTGCCAAGCGCACATGTAACAGGTCAGCCAGGTTCATAGGTACAGATCTACTGACAGATGCCCTTTAATGGCTACCAGGAAAGTAACAGGAAATTAGATTTATCTGCCATCCTTCAGCTTGATCATCAGAATCACTGATCTAGCACGGAGCGATAATCTGACAACCAGCTACTCCATTCCCCACTTGCTCTTGTTCTACCATGTAGAAGGCACGTGGGGGTTCATGTGAATTAGACTTCTCAACAAGTCCCCTGTCTGTATTATTTGCCTCTTCTTGTCGTTAAAAACAGAAGGAGAAAGTGGAAAAGAAAAAAAAAAAAAGTGAGAAGAGGAGAGAGCAGGAAGCACATGAAGACTGAATGATAAACATTTCAGAAGACATAGAAATCTAAGCTGGCATTTCACTTACCCTGAAGACTTTTCCCCAGGCCCTGGCCGAGTTTCCACCCATGCTTCTGCAGCAAGCGATGTCCGATATTATCCTGATGGATTGGGGAGAGAAGGAGGGGGAGAAAAAAAAAACACGAAAATATTCCAGTAATAAAATTGGCCCTCCCTCCCCTCTGTTACTGATTCTCCACCAGTGATCGAGTTTTGTGAAAACTGAGTCATGCGATAAAAAGTATATATATAATAAACCAGTAGCTTGACCATCTCCAAGGAAGTAAGAGAAAAAAAATTAAAGAAATAAAATCTAGTGTATGGTGACATAAAACACTGTGCTCCCTATACTATGGGCTTCTCATAAAATGGTGGCACGCCTAGTGGCCCTCCGGGGGCAAGTCATCTGAAGAACACTTATTAAAATGCTGTGGTGTGTGGTGGGAACATACGTGGATATGAGTCCAATATGAAACTGAGAAAACACAGAGCAAAGGACAAACATCTATCCATCACCTGGAGCGCAAGGCAGATGCCTTCCCACAGAGAGCCAACGAGAGGACAGGGTGGGTGGTGGTGGGGGGAGAAGGGGGGTTATTAAATGAATCATTCTTTACTACTGAAATATATGCTTAAATCTATGCAAAATTAGAGATATGCAACCAATGAACCCTCCGGCACCACAGGCGCTGCTGTACAATTATTTTAGCGGATGATAAAGTGAGAAGGTAAACCTAATGATCGCCGGGATCATGGGCTGGGCTCTCATTAGCTCTCGATGGGACAGCACACCCAATTTCCTGGGACATTTTCAAACAAACAAGATTGTGGGAGAAGCCATAGTAGCAAAGTAGATTACTGAGGTAGATACCCGCTGGCTTCCAACAAGCTTCCTTCATTACATTCTCTAACTCAGACGTAACTAAAAGCATGCAGCAAAATGTTATATATATTCTTTTTTTATTTCGGAAGAAACCATTGTGTTAGTGTTATTTAGGTAGAGGAATAATAATCATGGGGAGGGGGATAGAAGTAAACAGGAGAGATACACCTGCAGGTCTGGCGTTATGAGATGAGGATCATGAATGATTGCATAGCATCTAATGCATCAGGTGAGACAGGACTAGAACAGGGTTAACAGCCAAGGATGTTCAAGTGCAAATGATAAGGCAAAACAGAGGCAAGAGGAAAGGGGTGGGGGGGTCCCAGCAGAGTGTCTCATCTCCCCTTTACACTATTAATTGTTTGCTAGACGATGGGTGAGCTTGAAGTGACCTTGAGCAGAGATGCACAAAACAGAGTGAACAAAGCCTATCGGGAGAACGCGTCTCCTTGAAACCTAAGTTTAGGTGCGAGGCTACCGGTGAATAAGGAGAGGACGACTGCATGCCGGTTACTTCTTTATACATTCGGCATACATGACTCCTTCCATCACCGCATATTGAGTCTGCAGACTGCAGCGGAGACCATACTTCTGAGCAATGATGGGGAGGCTTTACTCGGCACGGGGAAGGGAGGGGGGGGGGGGGGAACAATAGAGAAAGGCCGAGGGAGGGGGAGCGGGGTGACTCATACTGCAGGGTGGAACATAGCAGGACATAGAAGGGAGTCTTGTTCTGCATTCCTATGCACAAAGGCGCATTGCAGACTTGCATGGTAAGGAGGTGTTGATAAGTACCTACTAAGAACTGCTACTACCGGGCTTGATGGTGATCCTAAATCACAGAGCCTTCAAAAACAATTCCCACTGCACAGAAAATGAAGCAGAAATCCTATAAAAGGCGACCAATATGGTGCACAGCGATAGAAAATAGTGTACGCTGCCAATTTATTACAAAAACACCAAGTCTGCCAAGAAAAGGAACACAGCGCTCATTCCACATGATCGGAGAACGTCTGAATCAGGAAATCTAAAAAGGGCAGCAATAATGAGGGAAATCCCTTGGTAACCTATAGGTATTATTATGCACTTTAGAACCCTACTGCCGGCATATGGCTCAGCTCTTTGCAGGTATTAATAATGGCTCAGGAAAAATGCACACCCCGGGCGATGGAATGACCACTAGAGGACACTTGGCTAAAGCTGGTCTTAGTACGGAGGATACACAACACAGTACAAAGGGCCTGAGAAAACTGAGAAAGTCATATCCGGCTGTCAGTCCTGCAAAACACAGCACCTGATCCCGCCATAAAGAGGATCTGCCCATTTTAGGGAAGAAACTCTCGAGTTCTGTGCTCGCTCTTTTTTCATCTTGTCTCTTATCTACAGGTTGGAGCTCAACCTGTTTGGCAAGGTTTTGACTAGTTACTGGTGCTCAGAAGGTGACAGGCTTATCTGCAGGCAGCATATAGCTACATATCGAGTTCTAAAAACCTCTCTTTATAGAGTTTGGACCACACAATTTCAAATGCAGTGTATAGCCACTAGGGGGAGCTGAGGAGCCAACTTCACATGGAGTCCTAGAAGGATACTACAGATACTCCCCAGCAGGATCGTAGCAGAGCATCCTCAATGTTTACAGCAGCAGTGATGTGGATGACATTTGAAGACAATCTCATCCACACTGAGAAAAGTTTCTCAGACACAATCTGCAATTAACTTAACTTAAATCCACTGCATGACAATTTATCCCTTTGCAAAGCATGTCATGTACATAAGGCCTTAGAGGGAATGGCCCATTTGTAAAAATATTTGCATATATCTCCTACTTTACTTCTTGTGTGCCATGTGTTATGTCACATCATAGCTCTGGTTGCCTATCACAGTCGAACGTAGCGCCCATAGAGCACAGTATGGAGGTGGTGATCTGATTCACTCACGTCACCATGTGCTGCCCCTGAATGGATCCACTTTGGCGTCCGCACTGGAAGATGGCGACCCGGGGACCTTCTCCTGCGCAGCGTGTAAGTTATGTCACCCAAGAAACAGATCAGAAGTTATCTGCAAATATTTTCACAAACCGGCCAGACCCTTTAACTCTGTGCAGGGAATTTACAGCTCTATAACAGAAAAACAGTGAGCCCTTAAGGTGGAAACGCTGGTTCATCGGGTGATTCTGTCGTTCACGCAGACACCTAAATCATCGTATCTGGGCAGCAGTGATCTGTGGCCCAGAAAGAATGGAGCTGTATGGGGACAAATAATCACTCGTCCTCATACTGTGGAGGTGATCGCTGCGTATAAATGCAGCTTTCTCCTCTACTGAGCGAGCAGCCGATTGCCGGGAAGTTGACTATCTGCTGCTCATTGCAGGGTGTAAATGCACCTTTACCATGATATATTCTAACATTAATCTGTACAGAACATTAGGTCCCCATACACATTAGTGTATTCTTGACCAAACACCATCTAATGTGTGTGGGGAGTTCCCGGCAGATAAAGATGGGGGGAAGACAGTGGCTTTCTCCCCACTGATTAAACATAGGCGTTCGACCAAAACCGAAAGTGTTTGGGGAATGCTGGGAGGGAGCTGGGAGAGATCATTTGGACTTCAGCTATTGAACCTGCATGGCCGCCTTTAGACCTATTCTCTATCTGGTAGAGAAAAAAAAGGGCCTTTACTTTTGGGTTGCAAACTTGTGTCTTGGAGACACATCTCGTTTCCTGCAGGTTACAACTGTATTAGAAAACCGGCTGCAGTCTGAACAGATCTTACAATAAGATAACCAAGGACCAGATGTATGAAGGGGCCACTTTTAATCCAGGGCCTAGAAATCTCGGGAAAATAAGCAATCATAACCTGTAACAGGTAGTTCAGACAAACACTAGCAAAAGTGTGGCACGAAAAGACAGTCTGCTGGGAGGAGGGGAGGCACTCTGCTTGGACACAGGAAAGGTCACTATGAATTTTCTACAAGAAAGGTTAAAAAAGACAGACATAATGGGGGAAGCATTGCTAGTTTCCAAAAGATAATACAAGTGGAGTGGAAAATACGAACCTGGCTTTAAAAACAGGGCTGTCAAAGGAACAATTAAATGTAACACAGTAAGAAACACAGATTTTTTTTTTTGTATTTTTAATGTATTTTTTTCTTGCATTGTCACCAAGCCACTGCTTGCAAGTTAAAGGCTTAATATAAAAGATAGGTGAAAGCAGGAATGTGAAATGAAAAGGCATAGACAAAATAAAAGTTAAAAAAATAAATAAATAAAAATTGGTAATTCTGAGGGATGGACTGAGTGTTGGGGAAACAAAGGAGAGGGGTTTGAAAGAAAGACAGGAGAATGGAGAAGTTAAAAGAAAAGGTAGGATGGCACGGAGGGGTAATGGATGCAGCGGGCAGACATTTGCGTCACTTACAGAGCCAGTCAAGAGCAATGGCTGCTGGGGAAAAAAGGAATCCAGCCGTTTACACCTCTTACTAACGTACAGCCTCATCCCAACCACTAGGCTACTTTGTATTCAACCCAGCCGGAGAGCATGAATCTGTTCAGCAGCCAGGCTGATGTGGAGTCTGCGCTGTGTGAAGGACAGGACGGTGGTACTGTCGCTGACATTATGCCTTCTTGGCTACTGCTCTCACAGCAGATACAATGGGGGAGCATTGTGTGCACTGCCCTCATACATGGAGCTCTTCTGCACAATAAACCTACTGTAACACGATATAGTGGCCGGGAAGGTCTCTGACAATACTGTACAGTGAAGGGAATAGAGAATGCTTCTGGATGGAGAACATGTAGGGCAGCTGTGACTAAAGGCCACCAGGGAAAATGCACTGTGGCCATCAGATGACTGACAGCTGTGTGGACATGTGTGTCGGCCAAGTGCTGGAAGGAGTCATCAGACTGCAAGTGAACAGATGCCACCTCTATCCTGCGCTCCTCACTCCACCTCACCAGCTCTTGAGTGGGTGATAAGTTCAGCTCAGCGTGCTCTGTATTAAGAACTAAATGTTCACTGTGGGATTCTCATGCACAAGGCAGGGCTGAGAGACCCTGATCAGCCCCTCCAAAACCAAACCCTGCAGCTCACTACAAGTTGACACCACCAAGGCCGGACAGAGAGGAAGCAGTGGAGTTAGGCTATGCCAAATGGCGCCCAGCTTGCCGGGCCACAACCTTTCTTACTGCCGGCTGGTCCTCTGCTCGTTACAAGTGTTGGTAAGGGCCTCTGGCAGTGGAAGGGTGAAGGCCAGTCAAGCTGAGGCCAGCCGGTCCCAGAGTCCACAGATCCTGCCAGCTGCACTCAGCAGTGAATTGAAGACTTCCCTTGTAATCCCGTCAACTGAGCAGGTACAACACCAGTTCCTCTGGGAAGCTACTCTGGAAGGGATGGGGATGCACCACTGGCTTAATGCATTTAGCCCAATGAGATCTACTTTACCAGCTTTCTGCTATTATCAAGACCATGACATATAGTAACCTAGGTGAAACCTTTACAAACCAGGGGCGATTTTAGGCCTGCAGAAATCGCATAGTAAATCCATAAATGAAATGTGCACAGCAAGCATGGGCAAGGAGGCTTCAAGCATCATAAGGATGACAGGCATGGAGGCCTCTGACATATGCATTAGGTCTGGGAGCCCGAGACTAGGATCTGTAGACTCATGGAGCAGAAGAGCCATAGCCCAACCCTGAACTATTCCTCACAGGTATTGCTGCAGAGGTCGGCTAACACTTCCACAAACACTCTCTCTGCCTGAGCACCATAGTGCGCCCCCATAGCTCTACATGCTGCAACTATATATTACTTATTTCTCTAAGGCCTCTTTCACACAAACGTATTGGTTCCGTTCCGTGCATTGGGGGCTGCATTTTGAGACCCACTAAACTTGAATGGGTCCGTGATCCGTCCGTTCCGCAAAAAGTTCTATTTTTTTAGTGGAATGAAAGCACGTTCCGTGGGGTTCCGTGCTTCCGTTCCGAATCTCCGGATTTGTAGACTCATTCAAGTGAATGGAATGCACAAGACCGGTGCCCCGTGTATTGCAGAACCACCGTATGCGGCCCGCAATACAGCCACGGAACCAATATGTTTGTGTGAAAGAGGCCTAACTGTGACAAGGTAGGTATGTATCCTAGGGAAGACTAAGGTACGACTGCTGACTGCTTTTAGAGCCTGGTAGAGATGAGGAGTAACAGTAAGGAGCCAGACAGCCGAATACAGTACAATGTTTTAGTCCCTAGATGTGGAGATCTATAAAAAGTCCCAGACATGAACTTGACTTGAGATTTGATTACTTTCCGTTTTTTTTTTTTTGCGAAAGGGGGGCACGGAGAATAACATTTGGAGGTTTGGAGGTCAGGTATTTGTTACCTTGCTTCTAATCTGCCTCATGCATACGGGCCAAAGTGTGTTGCGATGGTCCACAAATTGCGGATCTGCAAAACACAGACCCTGGAGCCCCCGATCAGACAAGATTATGGCATGTTCTATTAATTTTGTAATTTTGCGTAGCTGCGGAATTGACTTTTGCAGACCCACTGAAATGAACGGGTCCGCATCCAATCTGCAAAAAACGGGGATCAGTTACGGACTGAAACTATGGGTGTGCGCATGAGCCCTAAGGCCTCTTGCACAAGACCAAGTATCCGTGTCTAATCCTCATTTTTTTACCGCATACGGATGTCATCTGTGTTTTGCAGACAGCAAAACTGATATGGTTGTGTGCATGAGGCCTAACTATGAGACAAGCAACGTAAGGCTTGTAGGGATCGGTGAGATGTCCATGTAACCTACACTACACCACCTGCTGTGAATTTACAACTCGCAACATACTCCATTTACTTCTATGGGAGTTCCTGGAACATTCAAGCAAGTGGGCATGCTGGGAGTTGTACTTTCACAACAGTTTGAGAGCCAGGAGGTTTCCCACTACTGGCTAGGGTACTTTTACACTTGCGGCAGGACGGATCCGGCAGGCTGTTCAGCCTGCCGCATCCGTCCTGCCGCAAGTGGCCGTGCTGCCGCTCCGTCCCCATTGACTAAAATGGGGCGGGGGTGGAGCCTCGGCACTTTTAGTCCGGCGATCTCCGGCCGTGCAGTGCTGCGCCGTAGCTCCGCCCCCATTATAGTCAATACGGCCACTTGCGGCAGGATAGATGTGGCAGGCTGAATAGCCTGCCGGATCCGTCCTGCCGCAAGTGTAAAAGTACCCTAATTAGGGTGTATGCGGCAGATTTGCTGCAGAAATTTCTGCAACTCTCATGTTCATGTGAATGGGCCATGCAGAAATCCAAGTGATTGCTGCTGAAACAAACCCATTCAAATCAATGGAACAGATTTTTGAGTCAAAGAAATTTCTTCAAGAAACGTGCTGTGTGTGAATACACCCTTAATCAAGACCCTGATAACAGGTAAGCTGTCATATGCTTCGTAATAAAATTAAGGAACAGCTTTCAAATGCTATATGACCCTTTTTCCCCTGCAGGACGCCAATCAGCTAATAGTGTAGCAGGCAAGTATACGATACAATGCCAACCAAGGGTACAGGCAGAATTCATCACTCCCCAGTAGCTACCATACGGTATGGCTAGTCTGCTACGTGCTGCCTGTCCATGTGTGAAGCGGTGTCCTCCTCTGCAGCATTACCTTGTGCGCACTGTAGCTAGCAACATGCCAGCACATAGCAGAGAAACGGGATATACTATATACACACAAATATATATATATATACACAGTGGTGTTCACTGGACCATAACAGAAAGGAGAAGGGTAGAGGAAAGTAGTCCTAGAGTATTAACCCCTTCACTGCTGGCGGGAGCAGCAACACCGCACATTGCCAGACCCTCTAGCAGTGAGCGGTTAGAAAAAAAGAAAAAAAGAAAAAAAGAAAGGAAATGTATAAATATAGAAAAAAAAAATGTAAAAAATTAAAAAAAAAAGGCAGAGCGTGCAATACAAACCAGGTCATGAGCAGCTTAGCTAATATTGGGATCAACTGCTGTGGAAGAGAAAGGCCAGATAGGGCCAAAGTTGTGTAAAGTTCTGTATTACCATCTACACACAGACACACACACAAACACAACACAGACCTACACTTCGGCAGGCAGATGCACAATGTTCCCTAGCCAGGTTTGCAGCGCTCGGGGAAGCCTTTTTGGGACTTATGCACGTGCTGCCCCATCCTCATTCGTCAGGAAGTTGTGCTTTTAAAAGCAGACAGGTTATACACAAAGACCTGTCCACATGAAAAACACAAAACCGGGATCAAGCCCGTACACCAAGCTGAAATGACAAGCATTTTGGCATAGGAGGATGAGGCGTCAGACAGAACCAGAGATCCATGAGCTTTCCAATCATAGTGCATGTCTTTTGGGAAACCAGGCTGTCATTTGGGCCAGCACCCAAGGGGGCAAGAACAAATCACGGGTTCAGACTGCATGGTCCAGCTGAGGTTCAATGTGCATTTTACCTGCATTAGACTTATCACATACACATAGTGGAAGCAGACTTTCTTTTCTTTTTTTTGGCAGAGGAGGGGGGTGTGAAGCAGAAGTATCTCAAGGCTCCTCCAGCCAACAGGGCGACATGTGGAGTACTGTTAAGATGCCCATACACATTAGTATAAAGCTGATCAAATGGACTAAAATGTGTATGGCTGCGTGTGCGCAACCATCAACCAATTTCTATCTAAGAATGTATGGCCACGTTAAAGCTCGCACACGGTCTGCATCCACCATGTATAAGTGACACAGCCATATATAGGTGGAATTTGCCAGACTGGGCTAAATATAACCATTTTTTCCTGGGCTATCCTAAATTAAAAAATGAAGCATGCCCTAACCTTTTGAGAATAATGCAGAGCTCTTTCAATACTGAAGGGCCAAATTACAAAAGGAAAAAAGAAAAAGAAAAAACCACCAATGCCTGTTTACAAGGCTGAAAACCTACATCTCCTAAACTCTAGTTCTTATCTTGTTGGGCAAACAGAAAGGAACAATGCTAGAAAACGCCTGCCCAAAGTGCCTATTCTTACCGATTCAATGGGCTTGTCCAGAGAGGCTTGCTCAATCTCCAGATGTCCATCCTCGTACTGGTCAAAATGGTTACCCTAAAAGACAAAAACAGGACAATGTCACAAGAAATTCCCTTTTTTCTTTTAACGTTTCAACAAAAGGATTTCTGATCATAGACTTATGGCATATTGATATAGCTTAATCGTCCAAAATCATTAGGGTACGACCACACGGTACGGTTATGTGTGTCTTGTGACACGGCCATGCTGCCGAAAGGGCCACAGCGTCCTTTCATTAAACCGAGACCAAACTGTTCAGTGGATCTGTACTGTCAATGGCTGTGTGGCCATTAACAATACTCAGTGGGGTCTCATTAGTGTAATTAGAGGCTACTGCAGCCCTGTCAGCTGCATGGTACTGGAACGGAGCACGGCCATGTCACACAACTGCACCACGTGGTTATACCCTAAAGCTGACCGGTCACATACTTTTTCGGCTGAGCCTGCTGAGAACTGCAAGTTTGGCCGACACACTAAGGCTACTTTCACACTAGTGTTTTCCCTTTCCGCTATTGAGATCTGTCATTGTTACGTTAAAGATAATACAACCGGATCCGTTCATAACAGATGCAGACGGTTGTAATATTGGGATGGAAGCGTTTTGGCTGATCCCTGACAGATGCAGCAAAAACGCAGATCTGAAAGTAGCCTAATCTGTATGGTGAGCTTTCGACTCTCCCCTGACAGATGTCAGGAGACAAAGACCGGGCAAAATGAATATTTTTGCTCAAGAAGTAGATTAATCGTCAGTAGAACTGAGTGGCAGCAGCTTTCTCCACTCTCCCCAAAGCATACACAGACCCGTTCGGCCACGTGTGGATGTGAATGGGGAAGTCGGGAGGGAGATGGGAGAGATAGCTGCCGACAGCTACTGA